>JAMXBD010001902.1:0-270882 GCA_024138025.1 Combretum micranthum
TCACCTGAAATTTATTAGCATAACTGTGCTTACTGGTGTTCTGTTTTTAAGTCGATTTGTGCTCTCATTTCTCTCTATCACTAATCTACTACATCCAGGGTCTTATTCATATTCGCTACTAAAATTCAAGAAATGTTCATTTTGCGAGTATTACCCTGCACCTTGGTTGCATGCAATTAAGCAATATTTTCACACCTTTACAAGGAAGAATACATTAAAGCCTTTAACCTTTTCGTATTTTCAAGATTGAATTGTAATTTGTCTTTTTAAATTTCAATAACTAAGCCTCCATTTTTACAATTGAATTGAAAAATAATTATTGTTAATTATGAAACCTTGCTCATATTGTATCCTGCATCAGTGCAACATGGTAGATTAACTTTTTAAAAAAAATGCTTCATTGAATAAAAGTTTGGTTGCTTTGCAAAAGTTTCAATGTATGATTGCTATAATTGAAAGTTCTATCCTTCTAGGATTTTATCATGAAGGACTATAAAGTTTTTAGGCTTTCTACGTGTTTTATCTTTTATTCAGATAAGCCACTAAATAATTTCAATTGGAATAAAATGAAAGAAATTGTTAACATATTTTCCTAATTAAGCTCTGACTTAAGAAAAGATTGCCTAAAATATTGAACAAACCCTTAATTTAGTGATTACACAATATTATATTTTCAATATATATATATATATATATTATCATGGCCTTATTTAAGCTTGATGGTACAGCAATCAAAGGCATTACAAGTAAATTTTTTTAATTTATTATAATTTTATTCATTAATTATAATGGGAAATAAGGATATGAACCAATCTATCCATTAAAAAATTAATACTAATACAGCTAAATTACTATAGCCTTAACTAATTTATCATAATCGGAGATTCTATGTGCTTAATTGCATAAATTGGAACTTAAACGGCTTTAATTACGTAAGCAGAAAAGTTCTAAACTGAATTTTTGTCTTTAAAGTGTGTGTATTTGATGTACAAGCCCACCGGCGGACCAGCATTCTTCCTTCGGTTTTTTTCCTCTTTTTTATTATTATTTTTTTTTGGTGGGGTGGTTGCAAATTCTTCCTTCTGGGTTAATAACACAAAATTGCATCATTAAGCCCACGACGTCTGTAATGGCCCGGCCCAAATCTTCCTATGACACGGCTTTATTGGGACTGCCCAAATTAATTTTGGAATTTCAATTTTTTTGTGTGTTTGGATTGACATTTTTCGTTTAAGATAAATTGTAAAAGCCCTTGCGCTTTGTTTAAGCGCATTTAACCGCTATATCTTTAAAATTGAATATTTAAATCCTAAATCTTTAGAAATTATTTTATATGACTCTTGATTTTATATATTTTTATATATGTTTTTTGTCTAAAAAACAAAAGGAGGGAAATAGGGTCTTAATAGGAAAAATAGTAAAAAGGGTTTAAAAAAGCCTCAATCTCATCTATCAATAATCAATTGTCTGAAGTGAGTTAATAGTTTGGATTGTTGGATTTTTATCTATATCGTATCTATATCTATAACTTATCTGTATCGTATCCGTATTGTATCAGTTTGGTCGGTTTATGCGTAAAATTATCAATTTTTCATCAATATTTATTCTTTTATAAACATTTATTTGAAAACGATAAAAAATATGATGTCAAAATGATCAGGATATAATGAAACAAACAAACCAACCGAGAGGCTCTCCTTACCATTTGCAACAATTAAACCATTGGCAAGTTTGGAGAAACACCAACACTCATCCAAACTTATTTCATAAAGGATTTGTAGATAGAAGTGGATTCCAAGTATATTAATTAGGATCTTTTATTAGAAATCTGTTTAGCTAGGAAATTTTTTATCATTTATTCTAATTAATTGCCTTCCTTTTTTAGTTTCTAGAATTTTGACTAAGTTTTGACCTTATTGGTATAAATATGAGTCTTGTACTACATTTTAATTCAAGGAGAATTATTTTCTTTCTCATCAAAATCCTTATGGTATCAGAGCCACACTGTGAAACCTAATTTATCCTTTGTTGATCTCCCTTCATCATGTCTAAACACGACATGAGTCCTTAGATCACCTACTCCTTAGAAGGCAATTTCCAATTGAGCAAAATTCCAATATCTCCAATAGTTTCTTTGCTAATGTCGTTGATAATTCTCATTTTCCTATCACTCGAAAATTAAAACCTTGGATTGTTGATTTCGGAGCCTCGGATCACATGACTGGAGATACTAGTGTATTCCACAAATACAGTCCATATTCAAATCTTTCTACAGTCCGAATAGCTGATGGATCACTCTTTAAAGTGACAGGAGCAGGATCCATAAAATTAACAAAGGATATTCACTCTCTTCCGTCCTTTATGTTCCAAAATTAGACTACAATCTAATTCTATTAGTAAACTTACTCATGACTAGAATTATGCGACTAAATTTTATTCAAATCTTTGTGAATTTCAGGTAGTGGATTCGAGGAAAGTGATTAGCAGTGCTGAAATGTGCGATAGCCTCTACTTTCTCAAAGAAAGTACTTCCCTACATAAATAAGTTCATTCTTTAAGTTGTGTTTTGAATATGTTTCTAACTCTACCTCTGTTTCAAATGAGAGTCTTGTTATGTTATGGTATTTTTACCTTAGTCATCCTAATTTTGTGTATCTTGAAAAGTTGTTTGCTCATCTATTCATCAATAAAAATTTCAAATTTTATCATTATGAAATCTGGTAACTTACAAAGCATACCAAGCATATATATCATAGCATTCCCTATAAACCTTCACCTCCTTTTTTCCATAATACATAGTGATATTTATGGAACCTCATGAGTAAAAAATATTAATGAGGCTCACTGGTTTGTATTCTTTATAGATGATCATACTAGAGTCACATGGACATTCTTCATGAGAGAAAAATCAGAAGCTGCGGCCATATTTAAATCCTTTCACGTTATGATCGACACCCAATTCAAAAGGAAAATACAAGTTCTTAAGACTGATAATTGTAAAGAATATTTTAACTTTATTCTTGGTCTCTACCTCTTAGAACAAGGAATCATTCATGTAAGTTATTGTGTTGACACCCCTCAATAGAATGGAGTAGCCGAGAGGAAAAACAGACACCTTCTTGAGGTATCAAGATCAATTATGTTCTATAATCATGTGCCTAAACACTATTAGGGGAAGTTATACTCACTGCTACCGATCTCATTAATAGAATGCCTAGTCGTATTCTCCAGTTCCAATCACCTCACCAAGTCCTTATATAAGCCTTTCCACACATCCAAGATTTTTCTTCCAACCTACCACCCAAGGTATTTGGATTTTCATCTTTTGTCCATATACACTAGCAACATCGAACCAAGCTTGAACCTAAATCCATCAAATGTATTTTCAGGGATACTCAGCTAATTAAAAAGTTTACAACTGCTATTCTTTTGTCACTAGAAAATTCTACCATGCTATGGATGTTACCTTTTTTGAATACCAATCTTTCTTTCTTAAGCCTGCCATTTAGGAGGAGAACTCTAGGGAATACCAATTTTAGGAAACACTCCAAGACAGCCAATCCCAACATTTCCTTTATCCAAGTGTCACATAAACTACTTTGCCATCATTCGAGTCACTTAAGAACCTTAATCCCACATCCGTCCAAATGATTAGTCCAAATCTAAGACTTTTGAGTCTTCCAATTTGGAAAATCAGACCATTCATGATGATTCATCTGAGTCCATTCCACTCTAACTTATAACAAATGATCAAGAACTCTGTGTTTATAGAAGGAGACCTATTGAATCTATAGAGGACACAACACAAATTAGGAACTGTCAAGAACCTGAATTGGATCCCTCTGCCTTAAAGGATCCTCCTATCTTAGAGATATGCACTAGTATGGATTCTTCTAATTAATCCTTTATTCCCTTTTTGATGACTCCACTTTACCCATTGCTCAAAGAATGGGTGTCCAAACATGTATAAATCATCCAATTGAGAGATATGTGGCTTATGGAAAATTGACACCTGCATATAGAGCATTTGTGTCAACTCTTAACAATGTACAGGTTCCTAATACAGTTAAAGAAGCTCTAAAAACCCCAACAAGGAAACAGGCTGTTGAGGAAGAGATTAGGGCATTAGAAATTAATGACACTTGGTATAAACCCCGAGATTTTTCATACAAGCAGAAATGATTAGAAATATAAATATAGAAAATATAAGGTTAATATAGGACTCAATAAAGACCTTAAAATAAAATCACAAGTAGTTATGAACCTACAGATATCTTCAAACCCTAAGATAAAGTTCTATAGATAGTACAGATATCAAAGTTAAGATTTCATATCCAATATCTAAAATTCAAAGTATAGAAATAATTTAAACAAGATTTCAAGAATATTAGAAAGTAAATAACCAATAAAGTTTATAGAAAACGATAATTTAAGGATGAACTGCTAAGGTTAGAAATACACAATAAGAAAAAAAAACATATCCATAACTCATAATATAGACTTCAAATAAATATTTGGATCACATTATTGTTATAGTTAGAGAATTCTAAAGCTATCAGAAACTGAAACAAAAATTGGTCTATTAAGTTTAAAAAACCCTAATTGGATAAGATAAAATCCTTAAAATAAATAATCATGTAAACTTTAAACTCAATAATAATTTAAAAATTTGTGGAAGCTTTATATAAATTTTTGAAGACAGAACTCTCACATAACTGACATATAGATTTACTCAATTTTTGTGCAAATTGGAGAAGAAAATGCGGCTAGGATCTCCTCAAATTTTGCACAGCCAAATTCTTATAACAAATGGGCCAATTTTGGACAACAAAGTCAAAGAAAATCTTGTGAAAGCCAATCCAAACATTCCAAACCAAACCAATAAAAAATGAAGCACACAACAAGAACCAAGTTGCTTCTCAGCGAAGAGGAAATCTAAAAGAAGAAGAAGAAGAAGAGTTGCACCATTTTCTTCACCCATCTATAAATAATACACTTAATGAGCAAAAGAACAAAATAATTAAACACTTTAAAACAGCCAAAGTTCTCCTTTTTCCTTTACTGAAAATGAACAGCAACAGCACACACAAATCACACACAAACAACCATTACATAAGCTTCAAGACACAACCACAAGCTTAAGAGATCAGCAACCAAAAGTAAGAAAACAATTTGTTTTAAGTTAGTTATATGTTAAACAATAGCTTAAACTATGTTTTTATCAACCTAGGTTCGTTTCAAGCATTGGGAGAGGGTGAATATCACTCTAGCGGTCCTAAACAAGGTAATATCTAGTCTTAAAACCCCATTAATGCATTATGATATATGTAGAAGTTAGAAACTATGTAGTATGAGAATTATAGGATGTTATATGTGTTATTAAGTCACGAATAATACTTGCAGACCATGCGAAAACACCTAAAAGTAGCTTTAATACAAGTATAATACATATATATTATATGAAAAATAAGTTACAAATAGAAGAAAATTGGAGAAGATGATGAATAGTGGCTAAGCCAGTCCTACGTCGGGGGTGTAAGTACCAAACACCGGAGACGTACGTAGATAGGTCGGCGGTGCACGAAACGGCGTACATTGGAACAGAAGCTACGTAAAATTTATTTTAATGAGAAATGAATGAACGCTAGCAAATTGGAATGCAACGCTGGCGACATTGATGCCGGCGTACGTTGCAAAGCTGGCGGCCTTAAGCCAGCATACGCTGATATAGGAAATATGTGAAATCTACGAACAATGGCATTTGGAACTCAACGCCGGTACACACAAGATGCCTATGAACGAAGTTTGTTTTGTCCATAATACTTTATTAATATACATATATATATATATATATAAGAGAAAAAGAAGAAGAAATAAAACAGGAAAATAATAAATACAAATATTTCAATACTAGCATGTTTAACTAATTCTTAAGTGTTTAACTAATTCTTAAGTGTTTAACTTTAAAAATAACTTTTATAAATAGAAAACATTATTATTACTATTATTGTAATACTAAAACAGGTATTAATAGAATATGATAATTGTTTAGTACTTGTTTTATATTGGTAAATGTACAAGAATGGAATTTAGAATAAGCTAAAATATTGAATAATGTGATTTCTAAAAATAACTAAATAATAACATAAAGTTAGATCAAGAGAAACACGATGAAACTAAAACAATAAAAAATAAATATTAGTTACCATAATACATTAACTAACAAACGATATAAAAGTAATAATAACAGTAACAATAAAATGTTGATCTATTGAATACAAACTCTACAATTACCTAATAAAAATATAAATATCAAATAAGATTAAGAATAGAAAAATGAAAATAAAATATTAAATAATAATTTTTACCATAAACCATTAAGAGACCAATATAGTAATTGGAATAAAATCAAATACCAATATAGGACACTTAGACACTCATAGGAGTTTAATTATATATTTTATATTTTATTAATGAATATTTTTATTCATCTCAATAGGTAATCTAGTACATGTATTTTATCAAATATGTATTTAAAGACTTTTAGAATAGAATTATGGTCTATAATGCTATTATGATATTCACTACTTGTGATGGCAGATATTTACTAATTTATAGCCAATATGTATTTATAATTTCTTATCGACGCAACTAAAAGATCTTATTGTTTGAAAATATGTCATTCTCTAAAGGTAAACTAGTAATTGTAAACTAGTAATAGTATACAAATGTGGATGTGTACTACTACTAGGGTACCCTCGGGGCGTGACACTTGGACTCCCACAGAGTTACCTCCAAGGAGGAAGCCAATGAGATGCAAGTGGATATTCAATGTTAAATACAAAGCATATGAGAGTATTGAAAGATTCAAAGTTAGATTGATAGTAAAAGGCTTTACTTAGTCATATGGAACTAATAATCAAGAAACTTTTGCCCTAGTTGCCAAACCTAACACTGCTCGAGTTCTACTATCTCTTATAGTAAATCAAGACTGGTCCCTACATCGACTTGACATTAAAAATGCCTTTTTGAATGGGGATCTTGAAGAGGATGTCTACATGGAAGTCCCTTCTGGTTTAGAAAGTCCTTCAAACAACCAATTAGTTTGCAAGTTGAAGAAGTCATTGTATAGCCTAAAGCAGTCTCCTAGGGCTTAGTTCGATATATTTACTAAAGTTGTGTTGAAGAATGGGTACACTCAATGTCAAGCTGATCACACTCTATTTGTGAAATTTTCATCAGAAAGCAAAAACTTTATTCTCATTGTGTATGTAAATGACATAATTATGACAGGAGTTGACTCGAAGGAAATTGCCATGCTTAAAAGAACACTTGCAATAGAATTCGAGATAAAAGATCTCAGTCATCTTAAATATTTCTTAGGCATGGAATTGGCTTAATCAAAGGAAGGGATTGTTATATCACAACCAAAATATATGATAGACTTGTTAAAAGAAACTGGAATGCTTGGCTGTAAGGCTGTAGAAACTCCTATGGACCCTAACTTAAGGATAAACAGAAGTAGGGACATCATCCCAGTTGACAAGGAATGTTATCAAAGGCTTGTAGGCAAACTAATTTATCTCTCACATTCCAGACTGGAAATAACATTTTCTATCAGTATGGTAAGTCAATATATGAATAATTTGGGTAAAGAATATTTGGAAGCTGTGAATTGAATTCTCAAGTACTTGAAGATGACACCTAGGCTCAATTTAATCTTCAAAAAGTGTGAAAAACGTGAGATAGAAGTCTATATTGGTGCTAACTAGGATGGAGAGTTAACTGATAGAAGATCAACATCTGGCTACTGTTCATGTGTAGGGTAATCTTGTTACTTGACGAAGCAAGAAACAACCAATAGTTTCTAAGAGTAGTGCTAATTAGAATACCATGCCCTTGCTTTAGGCATATGCGAAGGAATGTGGCTCCAAAGACTATTAAGGTAATTGAGAGTAGATGTTGTTGAAATAATAAAAATGTATAGTGATAGCCAAGTAGCTATTGGTATTGCTAAGAATCTAGTTCATCATGACATGACTAAGCATGTGGGAATTTATAGACACTTCATATCTGAGAAAGTCAACAATGGAATTGTTCAACTGAGCTACATTCCTACTCAGTTGCAAATTGCTGATATTCTCACTAAAGCTCTTCCAAGGATAAGCTTCAAAGAATTAAAATCCAAGTTGCGATTGTATAACATATACAACCCAACTTGAGAGGGAGTGTAGATAGAAGTGAATTCCAAGTATATTAATTAGGATATTTTATTAGAAATTTGTTTAGCTAGGAATTTTTTTCTCATTTATTCTAATTAATTGCCTTCCTTTTTTAGTTCCTAGAATTTTGACTAAGTTTTTACCTTATTTGCGTAAATATGAGTCTTGTATTACATTCTAATTCAAGGAGAATTATTTTCTTTCTCATCAAAATCCTTAAGATTAAAGCGACACATCAATTAAGAATAATAAAGAACATTAATCCAATCGACAATTACTTGCATGCTCCAAGGTTTAGATTTTCTCCATTCTTACGTGGTATATATAGAAATTTTGCATTCGAGCAAAGCATTAAAAATACCGAGCTAAACTCAAAAAATTAATTTTGACCATTTTTTCAATTTTAATATAAATTAACAAACAACCCAAATACAAATAAGTAAGCAAGTCATAGAGTGCTCAATATCATGGTCCACAGGGAATGGAAAACTAGCTCTCGGCTACATTAGTTCTATTCATAGCTAGGTAAATTAAAATCATGTAAACCAATAATTTTGATTTTGAAGTTTTACTAACTAAAATTAAACAGCTATTAAAATCAAGATTTCCAACACCTAAATCAAATCTGATCTAAAGCCAATTGATTAAAATACTAATTGGAGCATATGCTACTAATCAACATCATTCTTGCTAATATTAAGTTGATAATGGGCTTAGGGTTTCAAGCAATACAATCACAAGTGAAAAACCCCTTTCTCAAAGAGAATAATTACTCTAAATTTATCAATGGCCTTCATATGTTTAGAATAATAATTAATTAATTAATCCCCATGTAATTCTCTAAACCCTAATTGAATTTAAGTCAATATTTCCATGATATCTTTAATCATAGATTTGATTGGAAAATATCTTCTCAAATTTAATCCTAATTGAACATGCATTTGAAGAATAACCCATAACACATGCTCGATGGATTCACATTGACAACCTGAATACAAAAATAAACTAATTAATAGCCATAAACACCAACTAAATAATCCAACACATCTACTCAAAACCTCAATAAGCTTAAATGAATAAGTTTTGAACATCATCCATAGCAAAAAATTGAAGAAAAAGAAGAGAATCTCCATGTTATAGTGATCCTTGCTTGAAATTCATGTACAAATGATCATTTTTATCCCCATTTCTGTGAAATGCATAGAAAAAGATTAAAGAAAAAAAAAGAGAGCAAGGAACTAATTTAGTGGTTGTTTGTGTGCTTCTTCGTCTTTGGTCTCATCTATTATCCCCAATTCTATCAAGAAATATGTGTAGTGATATGAACTAGGTTATAAGCTTATGTGCATGAGTGTGTGAAATGAGTGAGTAGACTCTAGTATAATGGGTCTGCTTGATTCACACATATGAGCCTTAGAGACAAACGACCTAAAACTATTAAAAAAATAAAAAATAAAATAAGGTACTATAAAATAAGGTATTATGCATTATTTAACCTAATTTGTAATAGGCCATCTTTAGTTTGTGGTTTGTCACGTCTTGGATCTACGTAGGATTAACACTATCAAGTCGGCCACTTTGCAATTGCTATACTGTTTGCTTCTATTCTTTGCCATATTGACTCATTTTTTTAATTACACTTGTGAAAATAACAACAACTAAATGGTTTTCTGAAAATAAATTTAAAGCACGTAAAAACCAACAAGTGTCTTGGGTCATGCAACCAATGCAGATGGTGAGTAACCACATGGAGCTTTCTGCTAATTTCTAGATTTTAATTTTTTTTTCCTTAGCTAGGCTATTGAAATTTGATTTAATTAAAAACTAAACTAATAAACTAATTGAACACTTCAGCTACATGTCCTAGAAACAATTTTGAGGGTCTTGGGTCTAGGAAATGATAAAAAATTGAACTAGGAAATTGCAACCATATCATCATTTGAACCAATGCAATGCCTCAGATTGTTTTTTGAAATTGATTAATTGGGATTCAACTAAACCCACTAGAACTTGCCCAGCTCCTACAGTAGCATAATTTTAATTATTGTATAAATCATCTTACCAAGGCGATTCATCTATAATTATCAAGTAAATAGTAATTTGCTCTCATTGAAATTACAACTCTAGTTGAGATTATGGATCAACCACTACCAAATGACACAAATCTATATTTCCAACTGAATTAAGTGCATGAGTTCGTAAGCTTTGTTAAAACTCATCTATCCCTATGATGAATTTATTTCAAAAACTCATGGTGCACTTGTATGAATTATTGAATATCTCTAAGTGGCTTTAATCTTATCTACCTAATCAATGTTCACTATACACGAATTAACTAGATTACATGTAACAATAGCTAAATATTCAATTAATCATAAATCAACATTGAAACAAATCATTAATCACTCTCAAATCCATCATTGCAATATCCAAAAAAACATTAATAATACCATCTCATTATCACAATTAGCAAATTAACATATTAAAGTAAGAATTAGAAACACCTTGATTGGATTTTCTTCATCAAAATCTTCAAACCCATCAACCTAATAAAAATAGACACTGCTTGATTGCATTTGACCTAGAAAATCCACTTAATTGTTGTTAGAACAATGGTTTTTAGTTTCCTTTAACTAAAAGATACTTACCAACATTTACAAGAAAAAATTTTGTAAAATGAGAACAAAACAAAAAGAAATGCTATTGTTCTCTTTAGGAATGTATATGTTCTAGCCTCCGTCCTCTTCTGTTTGTCCCCTTTTTTTTTTTTTTTTTTTGTAGCTTCTCATGTGTCTCCCAGTCCGAATTCCTAAAATTAGAAAGATTAAGGCCTGCTTGCATTAACTTCTTTTGTTTGATATCTATAAGACCTTGCAAAATTAAGACCCCCCTCATATGCTATGTATAAATATGATAGATGTGGACTTCTCTTCTTTTTTTAGCTTCCATTGTTCTTGTGTACAAAATACTAGGCTTCCCATAGAAACATTTGAGTAAGCCTTTAGTCATTCTCATTTCAACCTATATTCCAATGAAATCCTTGATGCTTCTGGACATCACATTCAAATAAAATCTACTCTACTGTGTTTTGTTTAGAAATTGTGCATCTATTATATGGCTTAAAATTATTATATAGTAGCTCAGTCAATTTCAATTCAGCAATCTCTATGTTAGGCTCAAATTAGATCACCACTTAGGCACTTTAAGTAAGCTCATGCATGCTCCATCCTTAAATCAGAGTGCTCAGATTTATATATCACATAGCAACTAAAAGTTGCTCAGCTAGTCACTTGTAGCTATTGCTCAGACTTTGATCAGATCAAGGGGAGAAATAAAGTAGCTTAAATTTTATCTTTGTTCGCCCATTGAGTCTTTACCAGAGTTGTAGCTATTTTATAATTAGCAAACTGTGTTGCAAGTACCGAGTCGTTAGTTGTGTTTTGGTGGTGTAGGAGCACGATAGACCTAAAAACATAAAAAATTAGTTAATGATGCGCGAGGGGGTTGCTTGGTGCTGCTACTCCTGTGCTTAAGTTAGTTGTAGGTTCTTGAAGGTGCTAAGGAAGTATAGCACTAAAGGTCTAAAAAAAGTCCTCTAATGAGTCTTACTTTACCTCTCGTTCAAAGGTTCCTTATAGAAGGTGGCCATAATGGATTCCAGGGGGTACACGTGGTGGATTCCCATAGGATTGTTAGCTGGCTTGATCCACAAAGCACAACAGTGTCAAGTGTGAAACACAATCGTGCCAAGACTGATGTACGGATATGTTAGGTATGGAAGGTAGCCAAATGAGTACAGATTGCTTAGAAGATACAAATGTCAGGTCGCTGTAGACCCCCTTAAGATTGAGGGTCGTAACTAGCTTGGCCTCGTCACCATGGGCCTCCATCTGAGCAGTTGCGATCAAGGTGGGAAATTTTAGTTGCTCGAGTGAAGCAATGGAAGAAATGACAATGCTTTATGAAAAAATAGAAAAGAAATAAATTGCCATTAAATGATGCAGTGGAAGAAATGGTAATACTTTATACAAATTTGGGAAAGAAATTGGAATTTATGCATTCTTTTAATTATTTTGATGCCTATAGACTTTTTATGAACTTTCCTTTATATATCATCTATAGCATTTACTTTGTCATTTAATTATATTTTTATGTTCGTAGACTTTTTAGCAATTCTCCTGTTTTTGTAAATTTCATCTTTTTTTTTTCACATATAAATGTATGCCTTATGGTAAAAAAAAAGTTAATCTGTTATCATTTTTTCAAATATAGAATCGAACCATCTTGCTCTTTCTTTTCCAAATTCTCGAATTAAACTGTTATTTTTTAATTTGGATGCCAATTACTTAGATATTTGCAAAATCAATAGGTAGTTGAAAATTGCACTCCAGTATTCATGCACGGATCAATGGATCATGGTAAAACCGTAATTATATACATATTCGCAGAATCAATAGGTAGTTGAAGATCACATTTCGATATTCATGCGTGAATTAATAAATCGTGATAAAATCCTAATTAACCAACTGCATCATCGAGGAGTCAAAATCATCATAGAGCTTTGTAGCAAGGTCGGGATGTTGCATCTTTTTAAGGCCCCTTCATGAAGTGAGCCTTATAGGGGTCGCCAATGTCCTAACAGCCTATCAACTTGGGACTCAGTCCAAAAGGCCTTACCAAAAAATTCTCCTATTGGACTAAATTTCTAATCTTAATAAGATCATGATTGTAGCAAAACTAGGGATTCAGCTATTGGTTGTGTATAAATTTTCACTTCGCAAAATTTGAAAGTCAGTAGTATCTATCCCAATTCCATGTGGCTCGATCACCTTTTTGGCATCTGCTGTTTGCCTGCTGACTCCTCATGATCTTTATTAACAACTAAGATAGCACTAACAACACGGACAAATAGTAGTATTGAATTGACTATTATTTCAGCACTATCCTAGCTTGGCGGTAAAAAGAGATGCATTAACTTGCAGTATATTCATATCTGTAGGCAGCTTTTTGTTGATTTAGTGACTTAGATGTCAGCAACTTCTTTCAGGTGAAACGTGGAGATGACTGGTAAAGCGAGCAATCTATTCCCTTTAGTTTCACCCTATAAGAACCGAGAAGTAAAATGCTTTGTTTATTTTTTCTTTTTCATTATAAAAAATAGCAATAATAATTGTGGAAAGCTAATGCTAATGCTTTCGAACCTTAAAAAAAAAAAAAAAAAGTGCCAACAATCTTATAAACCCGTTTGTAAAAACTAGATCATTAGGCCACCGGTGCTGGTGGGGCTAAATCGTTCATTAGTACTAGTTGCACACAAGATTTCATAATAAGATCATCTTTATAGGAAATACTTACCTCAAATACTTATGTGTAAGATTGCTAACTAGCGTTGCTTACCGATAAAGTGAGGTGTTTGATGAAGTACCGTTGCTATGTGAAATAACTCATTTTTATTTACTTTTTTTTTTTTATCAGAATATGAGGCCCATAAAATGTATTCAAAGCTAGTTAATTAAAAATAACCGTTGTGGTAAAAATAAAAAATTAAGACCATTCTAGCCAAAATCAAATTTGGTCATTCTACTAATTCACCTACAATTTTTTTAAATTTCTTTATCTATAAATATATAAAAATTTACAAACTTTTTACTCTTAAAATTGACCACAATTTCTTATCATTCGAAAAATGTTTTTGTTGATTCTCAAATTGTGCTTATAATTCTAAAAAAAATCTCTTCATCCACAATTTCTTACAGATTGACCCAAAAATTCTAAAAATTTGTCACATGATGAATCACCAAACTCACAAAATTTTTAAATGCTACATATTTCACAAACTGGATCATACCTTCCATTTGATGCATTTTTTCGAGGTGTTCCTAATTTACAATGTCCTTCAAATTTTCTAATTATGAGCCAAAGCCTACAAAATTTTACCTATAATCCAAGAAGCATAACAACGCTATATTTTCAATATATTCCTCAGTTTTCACTTGAAAACTTTCAATCATTCAATCCATTGGGAAATTCTCCACTGTAAACCAAATTCAGATAAATATCCACAAACACCAATCGGTATAAACTCACAATACCCATAATATTCTACTAAAAAAAATTAGAAGATGAGTATGATAATGAAAATAGAGATAATCGAACTCGTAGGAAAAAATTGGAGTAAAATGATGATAAAGTTTTAATTTACGTATGGTTGAGGGTTAATAAAGATCCAGTTGTTGGGAACAATTAATCATTACAGACATTTTGGCAACGAGTCTATAAAGAATTTGAGAAGGGACAATTGTATGAGTAGGAGAAAAATCCATTGAGACGAACATGGCAATAATATAAAACTCGGTAGTTAAAAATCTCGAAAGATGTCATGAAATTTAGAGCTTATTACGATCAAATAAAACGGCATGGACAAAGTGAAAATAGTGAGCATGATTATATAAAAGATACTTATGATTTATTTAGATGAAATGAGAATAAATTATGCACTATCTAGTATTGTTGGATCATATTGTGTAATGAACCCAAATAGAAATATGAATTCAAAAATGCCAAAAAAAAAAAAAGTAAATGCTCCAAGATCAATAGTCCGGAGCATATACCAACTCATCATCAAACAATGATATATCAACAAATAATGAGGCAAGTGAAGTAGGTATTTGTCCACCTGGTAGAGTGGTAGCAAAGAGAAAAAGCAAAGAAAAGGCTGAAGGTAGTGAGAAAGTGGATGAATTCATTCACGAGATACAAGACTTGAGCATGGTAGATCGTGATAAAGTGGAGTTGCTATGCAAAATCAATGAATTGAAAGATAAAGAAATTGAAACAACAAAGGAGAAGGAACATCATAAATAAAAAAAAAAGAACATAAAAAACAAATCAAATTGGAGAAATCAATAATGTTAGTCAATACATCGTCAATGGATGATGTACAGAAGGAATAGATGGAAGAAATGCGTAAAGAGATCATTAAAATAAGAAGGAATCATTAGTTCCGAAATATGCAATCCAAAATTGTGGCCACAATTTCAATCGCGGCTTGGGTCGAGATCGAGGTCGAGGTCGAGGTCTAGGTCAAGGCCTCCATTGTGGCCCTTGTCAGGCCACTACCCAAAATCTCAGCCAAAATTCTAAGTCTATGGCCGCCATATTAGCTCGCGGCTTAGGTCGAGGCCACGTTTGGCCACGATTTTGGGTCGCGGCTTGACTGTGCCCATAGTCGAGGCCTTGATGGAGTCTGTTATCACAATTTTGGGTCGTGTTTGTCGAAACTTCGATCAGTTATAACTTTTGATATATAACTTAGAATCTTTATTATAATACGTCCAAACAAAGCTCATTTAGAGATCTATATTAATTACAAGGGTTTTATCGTGTAATTGCGAATTTGAGACTAAAAAAACATCGTTTAGGGCTTTAAACTAGCATTTCAATTATTTTTTTATTTTTTTTAATCATTTCATGGTAAACTACCCATTGTAAAACTAGCCAAAACTACAATTTTCTTACTTTTAAATGTTTACTATTCTATTCTTCATCTTATCTAAATATAATGTCTACTAATAGCTCAATTAGCTCAAGCATGATTCTGAGCAACGCAATAGTTACAATATTTGACTCTGTGGTAGGGTTAAACATCGCCAGTTGCAAACCGACTTGATTGAACATGTGTGGGAGTGATTTGGACCCACTAGTTGACATTTAATTGTTATAGTTGGCTATTTTAAAATGTATGTTGGTTTTCCATTCTCTTTTTTTTCTTCCCAAATATTGGTTTTGTACTATTTTAAATTGTATGTTGCTTATATTTATTTTAAATTAAATTATCGTACTTCTAATTTATCTTAAAATAATTTATATTTTGATACTTCTATTTTTAATAAATAAATTAAAATTCATTATTATTACATGAAAAAAATAATTACAATTTTAATATATTTTAAATTTATTTCCATATTTATTTAACACAATCAAGAAAATATTTTTTAATCTAAAACCACAGAAAGTATTAAAAATTATGAAACAACTTTGGTTAAGTAACTCACGAATAAAGTTGAGAGTTACTTGAAAGAAGAGTTACTTAAAAAGCTGATATTGCATGTTAAGTAATTTCTTTAAACAACTTACTAATAAAGATGGTCTAAGTGACATATCTGCATGGTTTTGACTAAACGACCAACCAAATAAGCAGAGAAAAGATTTAGTAAGTATTACATGCTACATGTGATATACAAGTGGTGTGTATCTCCTAATAGCTTTCTAATACATAGGTATGTGGATAGTGGTTACTTTGAAAGCCACCCACTATATTATACACGTGTTGATAGATAGCTGGGATTTACACATGATGTGTATATTCGTATGGCATGTATCACCCACCCAATATTTTTCAAGAAATAGAGCCTTGAAGTTAGGAGAACATCATTTTTCAGTTCATTTGCTATTATTTACTTACACCAATGGAAAACCACTCTGCATCGGAGCAACCTAACCTTTCTCAGAAAATGCAATGAGGATGGATATAATTAGTTTATTATAGTCTTAATTTGCTTTACAAGTTGAAAAGAAAAAAAATGTAAGGCATAATAAATAAACATCGAGGCAAATTATGATCATAGAACACGAGGCTCATTGGAAGCAGAACTAGGATTTAATCCCTTTACATCATTCGATCAGCCAAAGAAGGAAGTCTTCGGAAGAAATTCAAAACCGGAGACGGCATTCGATCACGGAAAATCGGATGCCGGAAATAATAAAATCCAGAAGCCATGGCCACCATTTTCGTGGGCACCAAGTAGAGTATCATTGCCACGACAAAACACAACCCAATGAAAATCCCAGTAGCACGAGGGTCACGCCAAGTGACCAAAGCCTGCACTCTTTCACCTTGTGTCGCCAAATCCCCTAATACGGATTGCACACGAACTCCAATCATACGCAGCTTGTCATACCTCATGCGCACCAATTCTGGGGGACGACTACTTGGGATGGTATCGAATTCTTCATCAAGCTCCTCTCTGTCAGTGCTATCAGCAAGCGACATTTTAGGACAACAGTGTGGCTGGGGGTCTCTCGACCGAAGTCTATAGTTCCATGAGCCCATTACAAACACATAAAACGCCAGTGTAGGGACTATTAAGTCAGGAAACCAGACTAACATCACAAACAGCGCGTGCACTAGCAAGGTGGCTGTCGTGTTCCTCCAGGCGCGGGTGTCTTCCACCCATTTCGCGATGTCGAGTGTTCCTGCAATAACGTTGATGATCCGGAACCAGTTGGCCTTAACCTTGCGGACGCTGAATGCCGATGAGTCCGCATTCAGCATGTAGGAAACATATCCCTACGTAGGGGTGGCTCAGCACGTGATAAATGCGCCGCATGATCTTGACCGCCGCGCTTCGGAGTGTTTCCTGTTGTGCCACCCCGAGGGGTTTTATATGGTGCATTATTGGCAACAGTGGCTGAGAGTACACGTGGAGGAAATCTAGAGTTGGTGCTGAACGTATGAAGCGTAGTGCTATTTCCATCTCACCCATTTTCTTCATTCCCGAATGGGATAGGACCAATAACGGATACGTATTCCTATACACCTTATTAGTTTGTAGAGTGGAGATACGTATCACGAGCTTTCCGATACGAAAATCGGGACGCGTGGCATCTTTCGAACCATCGGATTCAAACGAGTATGCTTCCCAACTGTCGAATATTCCGATGGTTAACACAGTACAAGGGTCGTACACTCTCCAACTATACTGTTCATTCCATCTAGGCTCTAACGTATCCGATACCGTACGTGTACGCACCCACTTTGGACCGTATTTCGCAACACAATACGCATCGGTCGACCCTTTACCATTCAACGATTTCATCGGTAGGAGGTTCTTACACCCTATAATCCCGAGCTCCACCGTCCCAACTGGGGGTTTCCACAGCTGCCTCGCCGTGGGACGGTAGTCGCTGCACACGTGCGCCGCCTCATCCATACATGATACCCACCATCAAAGCAAAGCCTCAAATGGAGTCTTCCTCTGTAAACCGCTTTTTCACTGTTGGAATCATCTTGGACGAGAGTAAACCACCGAGAAGCCACCTTGCGATCGTCCACACGGCGCTCGATCGTCGTGAGGGGAACACTAGCTGCCCCCACCACAATTGGACCTTTCGGTAGCCGTTTCTCGACAGAAAATGTAAGCTGGTCGCTGAACGGCTCGGCAGCTACAAAAAGCAAGTCCTCGTTCCAAGACAGAGTGGCGTCACGAGTAGCCAAAACTTTAGTCTTTTGGAGCTGAAACCCTAATTGGGCTTTTACTTGAAAAGAAGCCTCCCTTATCGGCGCTAAGTTCGAGTGGGCAACGTCTTGAGCTTCCACCACTGTGGCGCGCAGATACCACAGCTTAGGAGACTGGTATATCTTGGCGCGACCGTTGATACTATTCCCGGCCGTATCGGTCTTCCACGCGTCGGGAAAGGACTCATCGGCTTGGGTTCCAACCCACGTGGCAAGCATTAGATCGCCATCGTGGGCCCACCTCCTTCCAGCCTGTACCATTGAGTGGCCAAAGGACTGTCTGGTGGGTCCCGCAGAGGAATTTCCATCGCGTCAAAGCAAATCCCACCGAAGAATATAAAGTCTTCCACGTCGGATGGAGCGGGGGCCATTGCCATCAAAGCATTTGGTGGGGCCCATATCGAGACTTCTAGTATGGGTGTAGATTCGGGTGTGTCTCTCCGGAAAGCGAACGTCTGGTCCCATTCAAAGAAGTGGAAGCTCTTCCTTGCGGGCTGTGATCTTATGTGGCTGCTTCCAACTGAGATTTTTACTACCGGATTCCCATTGGTTGGTAGACGCCGAGCTTTGACTATCCTAACGAACACGTAATGCATCTTATCCACCAGATCGAAAGATGGTCGTTCGACCACCAAACTCTCGAGAGAATCCGTCGTGTAGGTTCTAGTCATCGCCGGCCTCGGAATCGGCGGTGGAGGATTGATTTCGCCGAATTTCAATTGAGGTATGGATGTGGAAACCGCCGCTGCCATCATCTCCTGAGCCGGAGATGGCGGTGGAATCCACTGAGCTGCCTCTTCTATCTCCGGTGAGCAGAGTGGAATGATGGTGCCGGAGAAGGAGGAACCTCCTGGCTTCCCTCCGGTGGCTTATTGACTTCACGCGGCGGGGATGATTCCTTCGCTCCTTCAGCTGGCGGAGCTTCTTCGATCTTTCCGCCGCCGTCGGCCAGTGGATCCGTTGGTTTCGCTTGATCAGACTCCGGTGCAGTCGCAGGAGTTTCCGCCTCTGGAGGTGACGTTTCCGCCTTCTGTTGATCGGGCGCAGGATCCGGTTTCGCTTCCGGAGACTTCTCTTTCTCTTCGGCTTGTTCTTTCGGATCTGCTGCTCGCGGTGCTACTTCGGTCGTCTTTGCTTCCTCGGGAGCAGGAGGAGCTGGCGGTGGCGGTGGAGGAGTCGCAACCTCATCAACGTAATAAATTTTCAATCCGATCTCGCCACGAATCCAAGATAAAAGGTTCTTCTTCTCCAAAGGATAATAAATCAAAGCCTCTTCTCCTTTCCTAACGAACTGCGTCGAGCTCAGCTTAATTCTACCAAGGAAGTTATTCCTCTGCGTCGGACCGAAGTTCTTGTCATGGTACACGTCGAGCTCAAGCATGTTCCCAAATATCTCGGGCGATCTATTTCCGACAGTGAACTCAAGAACTTCGCTCCACTTAGGGTTTAGGTCGCGAACAACGGTGCGGGTACGTCGTCGCTGGCCGTAGTAGTTGATGACAACGTAAGGACTGGAAGTGCCATGGCCATCTTTAGGGAGGAGACCGATGGCTTCGAGTACTTCGACGATCAGTTTCCGAACTGGTTTTTCCATTTTTTAGCAAGATGAAGAAGAAGAAGATGCTTTTGTTGGCATGGAAATGTGAGACTGTGCTAGTGCGTGTTTAGAGTGATTTGGGAGGGAGGGAAAAAGTAAAGGGTACTGCTTTTGCATGAAATATATTATATGTATTCACATTCTCTACATTTTATTTTTTTTTTATAATTATTAAATGGTGTTGCTTTTAGTTCCTTCTTTTTAAATGTAGCAGTTGTTACTGTTGTTGTTGTTGTTTATTTATTTATTTTTTTTTTTCCTTTTTCCTATATATGTAGAAGTTTAGTTTTCAATTTGACAAAGATAAATATTAAATTGGTTGTCTATGGAAAAAAGAAAAAAAGTTAGATAATAGAAATAAGGTTTTACCAAAATATTCTATCTGAATGTGAGACTGTCATTTATTGATAGCTGAATTTTAATGATCAAATAATAAAGTCCATTAAATTGTTTGCTTACAAACTTACGGAGTTCATTGATAATTAGTAAATAATGGCAGTAATTTTTATTTGGCCGGTAAATAATGGCAGTTGATTGTTAATGGCTAGATCATAGATGGACCAATTTTTAACATTGACGGACATTATAAAGAGAAATAATCAAAATCGAACATAATAAAAAACAAATTAATACATTTCTTTTTTTTTTTTATCTCATATATATATATATATGTGATAAATACATAAGGGATATCAATAACTTAAAATTTAAAAAGAAAAGGAAAAGGAAAAAAAATAAAAAATACAAATATCTACATTGATTAACATTTTATGTATGGATATGGCATTGGGCACGTAAATTCAGCAATTAATTAAAAAATGTATTACCTTAATTAGTTAGCTTTATGTAATTCTAAAAATGATTGACTAAAAAACCATCATTTTTACTTTGATTATGTTGGTAAAATATCAAATTACCAAGTTAATAAACCCTAAAATTTTTTTCCTTTGCACGCTGTATATATGTATACACACACACACTATTCACACAATAATTTCTCGATAGTAATAGAGAACCTCTGCGTGATAGAAAAACTTAAACCTTGTATGTTGGAACAAATGTTGGTCAATAAAGAAGCCAAGAAAGAGGTGGAGAGTAGGCCGGGCAAAGAAAATAAAGGTTCTAAACTTGTTGGCCAAGCAGCTTTCGACCACACCCATGTCACTAAATAATGTTTCGTCACTTTTGCTTTGCTTTACTTGTTAAGATAACATTTCCTTTTTAAACAGAAGATTCTGTGTTTATTTACGCCTCTGCTTTCGGTCGAGGCATAACGATGACATGACAAGGACTCCGTCACTCAACCGGAGGGACTCTATATATTGACGTTTGAGCTTGGAAAATGTTTAATGTTAAGTACAGTACATGATAATAATTATTTATGTCCATACTAAGAATTTATACCGTCAGACAGAATAAACAAAAACCCATATTACAAGGAAAACATTGTCTTATATTGTACTTATTTTGCAAATAAAACATATTACAACAATTTGCCAATATAATAATTTGTCATGTTAAGTACTTTATAACATTTGGTCAAAAAAAATTATAAACACTACAAATGAAATACTCTTGAGTAGTTTATTAAGTAAAGTTCGATTTTTATGACTGAGTTTGAATATATTATCAAACCTAACTCAAACTTAAGTGTAAGTTAAAATTTTAATTAAAATTAGGAATCATACATATAATAAATATTGATAACAAAGATACGTAGGATAAAAAAATAAATAAAATAATAACCTATTAATAAAATCATAATAAAATCATGATTTTGAGATCTAATGGCAGAATCAAACCTCTTCTACATATCAAAATTGTTATTTTCAACCAATTACAACTTTGGCTTTTAAAAATACTTCAAAGTATAGAAAAAAAATGAGAAAAACAGTTCTTAGATTTTCTTTTTTATTGAAATGAAACGAATAGAAAACTTTTTTTTCAGTATATGATTCTAATTGTAACCAAAACTATAATAAACCGTTTTTTTTTGGGTTTGAAAAATTAATAAATCGAACCGTACTAATAAGTTCGATTTTATAAAAATAATCAAATCATAATTTTAGACTCGATTTGATTCGAAAGACGAATCAGACCAAACTGTACCACACCTGCCCTACTAGATATGATATGAGATAAGCAACAAAATACACCGACCGATGAGAAGACGATGGATCACGCAGATCTTGGTGCTGTATCATTGAACCATTAGCAGGCCCGTGGGTCCTGCCAGTCTCATATTCATGAATATAATATATGGAAATTTAAACATAACCCGATCCATGTGAATATACGATCTATAAGTATCATATGATTTGGTATGGGAATCTTTACAATCGTAGGCACCTCATTTCCAAACCGCTTGAGTTCTGTCTCTAGGGTCTTTACCTAGTGTCAATGTGCCAGTGACATTCAACAAAAATGGTACGCTTTTTCAAAGATTGGGAAAACTTTCCATGCCGACCGTCCCATTCCCATGTACTTGTCGGTTTGCAACTCATCATCTTCTTTCTTTCTAATAAATAATCAATACGTTTGCCAAATGCTTTCCCATATTTCGATAAATCCCGACGCGCTAGTGTGTTGCTCGTATAATTTTTACACCACCCAGCAGACACAATGAGGACCGAAAATTATTTTGGTTTTGACCCTGCCGATCAAACTGTAAAATATTTTACTCTAATGCTCATTCAAGCTCTCATTGAAATCACCATAAAGTAGAGATCTCATAATAAATTTACTAATGCATTAGGCTCCAGTTATTACAATTATTATAAAAACTTAAAATAAGTACAAATAAATAAATGAATAAATGCATATGGATTTTACATGTGCCTCTCCACTACGTGCAGAAAGAAACCCAAAATTACGGATTAAAGGGTTACATGGTATGCGTATTATCAATTATCATCATAGAGATGGGAGAGCAGTGCGCCCCGCGGTCATTGCTTTAAATAAGAAATATTTCCAATCTTAAGTTGCCTTTCCACTTTTCTGACTTTTACATTTACGACTTTATGAGCAACAATGATAGCCTTTTGCGCGCAAAAGAAAATAGGAGGCCAAACGAGATAACATTTCGCATCACCGCTTCAGTCACGTCCATTTTATTAGCTCGATAATCGAGCATGGATCTACATGTATACTTTTATTCATTTGAAAAGAAAAAAGGTATAAACTGGTGGCAAGCATCTGTGGAATTGTCCGATTAAGTTCCCACTACACAAACCAACATGAAGATAAATAATGAAACATGATGCACAGTATAATATAAGAAGGACTATGTTATCAGTGTCATAAAACACTAATGGCATGTTTGATTTACTAGAATAAAATAAAACTGAAATAGAATAATGATTCATTTGTTTTAGGATTAGAGACATTTTTGGAAAAATATATGCTTTTCAAAAGGAATAATAGTTTCTCCAATAAAAGAAACGAATAAGAATTCTTTGTCTATTCCATACACAGAACAAACATTCTTTATGGTAGAATTTTTTATGAGCCAAACACTGGAATAGGTACTCCGTGGTAATAAGAGCAGAATAGAACACACTAATTTAGATGACAAATGAAAAAAATTTTCAATTTTTTTATACAATTATTTTATCATAAGGTATGTAATTAACATTAAAAAAGTATGAAGATAATCTTTTTTTTTCTTTTTAAAGGTAAATAAAAAGTGTTCCCAGGATATTTATCAATGAGATTCATACAACATGGGGCACATTTTACATTAGCCTCCCACTTTTATTTGAATGAGCTAAAGTAAGCTCGACTTGAAACTAAGTAAGCTTTGATCACAAGCATCAGGTCTCATGATGGGCTGGCTACTCCAACTAAGCCCGGTCCACTACTAAACCAAATAACCAATGCAGATTCGTAACCTTAATTCCTCAACGCAGCCATTATCGGTAAGCATATACTCTTTGTTTGCTCTCTGTTTCGATATTAGGGTTTCTAACTTTACTGATCAGATCTTGTTTAATGAACATGCAAGGTACATCAATGATGCAAGCTAGTTCGAGAAGCCCCTCTCCTAAGACTCAGATCTCATTACTTGTAAGGGGGATAAGTCCATCCTTTTCCCTGTTTCGTTTATTTATTCACTTTCATGATGAGCTGTTACAGCTGTGTTTACAATCTGTTTTCAGTCTGTTTGAGATCTGTTTGTCTAACTACTATTACAACTATAGACCGTTATTACAACTGTCACTATCTAATTCTGTTGCAACACAAATGAATCATGTATTTCTGTTATATAAAGTCTTTAAGCCAACTAGGCTTTTTATGCTGCCGTGTTGGTCTGACAGTTGTATCATATTTCCCTCCATCTGGAAAAACAACCTTGTCCGCAAGGTTGAAATCTGGATAAATCTGTCTAAATTGGTCAAAATCTTCCCAAGAAGTGTCTTCGGGAAGTAAACCGACCCACTGAACCAGTACTTGTTTCACCAGTTGATTGTTTAGTAAAATGATTCGGGAATCCAAAATTGTAAGTGGTTGTAATATAGTGTGACCACTATCTGACCCTGGAGGTAATTGGGAAGAGGGTTTTGAGACACCTGTAGCCTTCTTGAGTAATGAAACATGAAAAACATCATGTATACGAGCATGAGAAGGGAGCTCGAGTTGATATGCTACTGTTCCAACTTGTTTAATAACTCGATAGGGACCATAATACCTTTTAGAAAGTTTATGGACCCCAGAATGGAGAGATTTCTGTTTATAGGGATGAAGCTTTAGATAAACTAAATCTCCTGGAACAAAAGAAACATCAGTACGATGTTTATCAGCTAACTGCTTCATTCTATGTTGGGCTTTGAGTAAATTGTCCTTCAAAAACTGTAGAACTCGATCCCTTTGCATTAAATCTTCATCTACAGCTTCCAATAGTGAATTGCCCCTAACATATGCTGGTATGGAAGGAGGTGATCTTCCATACACCAATTCAAATGGGGTACATTGTGCTCCTTCATGGAAAGAGACATTATATGCATACTCTGCCCAAGGCAAAAAACGAACCCATTCCTTTGGATAATCCATAACATAGCTCCTGAGGTAGTGTTCAATTGTTCTGTTCAACACCTCTGTCTGACCATCCGATTGAGGATGATATGCACTACTCATGTGTAACTAGTTCCACTTAGGTGGAACAATTCTTTCCGAAATCTGCTGGTAAAAACCGGATCTCTATCTGAAACAATAGAACATGGAAAACCATGTAGCTTTATAACCATGTGAATGAAAAGTGTAGCTACCTGAGCCGCAGTAAAATGAGATCCTAAAGATCCAAGATGGCAATATTTGGATAGTCGATCGACTACCACACAGATTACTGTAAACCCTTGAGACCTAGGAAGAGATGTTATGAAATCCATACTAACATCTTCCCACACTCGCTCAGGGATAGGTAAAGGATGTAGCAATCCAGCTGGTGATTTAGTCAAATATTTGACCTGTTGACAAACAGTACAATTTCTGATATAATTCTCTACATCCTTTTTCATACCTTCCCAGAAAAAATCCGCAGCGAGGTGTTTATAGGTCTTAAGTACACCAAAATGACCTGAAGCAGGTGAACTATGAAATTCTTGGAGTAGAAGAGGAATGACTTTAGATTGAGGCACCAAAAACACTCGAGTCCCTAAATATAATTAGCCATTCTTCCACTGCAAGATCCATTTCATTTGTTTGCCATTCTGTAGGTCAGACATTAAAGATTGAAAAGCTGGCAAAGTTGTATATTCTTGCTTAATATCCTCAAAAAGTCGAAATTGAGGCATTGAAAAAGCATAATAATGGCCCTGTTCATCAACTTGTCTGGAAAGTGAATCGGCCACAATATTGTCATGACCCGATTTATAGGAAATAGAATAAGAATAGCCCAACAACTTAGAAAGATACTTGTGCTGTTCTGGAGTTTGAATAGTCTGAGTCAATATTTCTTTCAAACTACGATGGTCAGTTTTAATAGAAAAATGAACTCCCAACAAATATTGTCTCCACTTTCTTACAGCTTCAACTATTGCATAGAGCTCTCTAACATAAGCAGAGGCTTTCCTTAAATGTAATGGAAGCTTCTTGCTAAAATATGCAATTGGTTTATTCTGCTGAAGGAGAACAGCACCTATCCCCACTCCTGATGCATCTGTTTCTACTGTAAATGGTTGTGAAAAATCTGGTAGCGTTAATATGGGAGCCACACATAATGTGTGTTTAAGTTGCTCAAAAGCCTGAGTAGCATCAGTGCTCCATGAAAACCGATCTTTTTGCAACATATCAATCAATAGTCCTGCAATAGAGGCATAATTCCTGATAAACTTTCTATAATATCCAGATAACCCCAAGAAAGCCCTCAATTCCTTTACTGTGGATGGTTGAGGCCAATTTTTTACTGCTTCAACTTTTGCTGGATCTGGTGCCACCCCATTACTACTCACAATATGTCCCAAATAATCAATCGTAGATTGACCAAAAGAGCATTTGCTTTGTTTTGAGTAAAACTGGTGATCCAATAGAATCTGAAACACTACTGCCAAGTGTTGAACATGTAATTCCACTGATGAATTATAAACCAAAATATCATCAAAGAAAACAATAACAAATTTTTGAAGATGGGGTTTAAAAATATTATTCATAGTGGCTTGAAAAGTAGCAGGAGCATTACTCAAACCAAAGGGCATTACAAGAAATTCATAATGACCCTCATGAGTTTTGAAAGCAGTTTTCCCAATGTCTCCTTCGTGCATGCGAATCTGATGATATCCAGATCGCAAGTCCAATTTAGAAAATATTGAGGCACCATGTAACTCATCCAACATTTCATCTACAGTGGGTATAGGCTATTCATCCTTAATAGTAGCCTGATTTAAAGCACGATAATCTATACAAAAACGCCAAGTGCCATCCTTTTTCTTAACCAATAACACTGGGGAAGAGAAAGGACTAATACTGTCACGAATGAGACCTTGATCCAACATTTCCCTTACTTGCTTCTCAATTTCATTCTTTTGAAAATGAGGGTACCTATATTGAAATGATCTAGATTTCATTTTTATTCAAATTCCATGTGTTTAAGTATTTATTTTAAATTGTTGAATTGAATGAGCATGGTTATGTTGTTAGTAGTCTAAGATATATGATTTTGTATATGTATATGTTGACATTAATATGGTTGTTTTATATGCGTTAATGTGTGAGTAATGGAATTATTAATGTTGTCTTTTGTACATTAAAAGGTTAAGTTAAGCTAGATTTATAAATCAACTCCAATTTTGTTAAAGAGTAATTGATAGAGTTCTTGGTAATTAAGTTAGCATTTATGCCCCAAATATAAGCCAAATGAGACTCAAATTAAAGTTAAATGCAACCTAAGTTAATATATGCTTTAAGGGGTAAATTTGGAATGTGAAAAAGTCAAAATTAAGCTAATTTGACTACTTTTTGGGGCAGCTCAAATTTTATCCGAATTTTCCTTTTCTTTCTTCTTTTTCTCTTCTTCTTCTTCTTCCTCCATTTCCATCTCCATATCCAAGCTTAAGACAAAGTTTATATCAAGTTTGGAAATCAAAATTATTCTCAAGACAAGGTATATATATATATATATATTGTATTTGAATTGATTTAGTTATGATTGTTGTTTGATTTGTTTTCTATCTTGAAGTAGTTGTAGGGTTATTGGATGAATTGAGTTTAATGTTGATCAAATGGTTTGTTCATGCTTTGTATGAGTTATGAATGAGTTATAGGAGTATGTGAGTTTGTGCATGCATGGTTGAAGTGATATGAAGTGTGGGGAGTAAGTGAAGAGAAATTGTGTAGAGAAACCTAGATTGGTTTGATGTAGAGTTGAAGCATTTAATTGTGTTGAATTCATGCTTGGAGTTGCTAGAATTGAGTAGTACATGTAGGAGTGGGTATATGAAGTTGGAAGTGTAGTTGAGGAAAGTTTTGAAGTGTTTTGACATAGAATTTACAAGTGGAAAAAAACAGGGGATTTGAATTTTCGTTTAAACCTGTTTTTAAAACGTACGCCGGCAACCTGGGAATTCAACGCCCCGGCTTAGAGGCAGCGTTGGATTCAGAATTTTTAAGGCTGGCTGAAAGCCGCCGGCTTTCGCTGGGAAAGTTAGCCGGCATTCATTCTGTCATGTTGAATGCTGGCAGTGGAAATTAAGGCCGCCGGCATATATATCAAAGCCGCCAGCTTATCTGGGTAAGCGGACGGCTTAGACCTCTCTGGACGTTTTTGAAAATTTTGGTTTTGGATTCTACGCCGGCTCAAGGCCGCCGGCTTAGGATACAAAGGCTGACGGCGTACCCTTGTACACTGCCAGTGCTGGCAGTGTGATTTTCAGAACATTGAGCACCGGCCCAAAGCCGCCGGCTTTGGCTGCCGGCCTAACCCCTGTGCTTTTGAAATTCAAAAACTTTTTCCAAAATTTTCCAAAGTTTGTTATTTGAGCAATTGAGTTTTTATTATGAGATTTAAGATAATGGGATGTTTAAATGCTTATTTGTGACCTTATATTCAATTATTTGGATTTCCTTGATTAATTGTGATATGGATTTAATATGTGTATAATTGTGGTAATGAAATCCATACTCGTTGATTTATTGATTACTGTGATATTTCCATTACAGTTAAGGATTCTTCGGTTAGTTCATCACCGAGAGATCCTAGTTCTATACTAACGGGTTCAGGTACGCAATAACTTGTCTGATGTTTGCTAGGACCAGACATCTTTAATTTGACCTAAATTGATTTGACTTAACATTTGAATGAATTGGATGTCTATTACACTGTTTAATCTGGTCCGAGGAGCAGCAAACCTGTCATGATGTAATGACATATTAGCTAGGCGCTTAACCAAGTCATGATGCAATGACTTTACCATGATGCAATGGTACGCTATGATGCAACAGCGATTCTTTTGGTTAAGTGGGTAGCCGATAGAGGGAATTGTATCTGTGTAACGTTTGCTTAAACTTAGGGGGAAATACCATGATTTAGTTCAAAGTTTATGGGAACTTGTGAACTAAGTTCATGTTATGGACTAAGTCTAAGTAGAGTCGGGCAACGGCTTTTAAACCCTAGATGAAGCTATTATCATCATGAAATAGATATAGGAGATATAAGTATTCGGACTGCTTATATCAACCCCCTGAGCAGCTGCTGTTACTCAGGATCCCTGGATTTCCGAAGTATGACCGGGGTTTGAATACCCTCTTGTTGATTTGTCAAAATGTAATAAAGATAACCACTTGTTCTATGATGCATTACATCAATTGGATGACTTGTTATGCATTGGTTATTGTGTACTGGGCCTCTGGCTCACTTTTGTTGCTTTGCAGGTATTGGAGGCGAGTATTACGATGACTTGGGCTATGGGTCCGATTTCGAAAGATTTATGGACGAGTGGGATGAATAGGATCCGATTACCCGGGAATTTTAGAAGACTTTTTGCTAAGGACAAGCTATGTATAGAGGGCTTGTTAGTTAAGCCAATTTCTTTTTGTAATGACCTTAAGATCCTTTAGGATTCTCATGTTTTGAGAAAACATGTAAATTTTTTGTAGTGTCATGTATTGACACTAAACGATGTTTATTGATGTAAATATATGTATAGATTGCTTTTGTTAGCAATCTTGTTTTATTTAAAAAGTTCTTTACAAAGTATAGTAATTTGATCAAACAATTTTCATAAACTATTAGTTTTAGGACAACCTTACATATAATGTGAAAACGCTATATGTGGTTGGGGATCCGATACTCTAAGTCTCGGGATTTAGAGGATCGGGTCTTTACATATATGGTTTAACATTTATAGGTTGAGTGCCCTCTGATAAAAAAATTCGATGTTGGATTTGTTGTAAAGGAGGCAATGATGAAGGTGTCTCAAAAAGCTTAGCAAATTTGCCCAACACTTCATGAATAGGAGTGTTGTTGGTTAATTGAGTTGCAGAATCTCCTGTCTGAGCCTCCAAAGAAAAACAGTATGCTACTGCATTCATATTGAACATCCTTCTCAATTGATTTGCAGTAATTACTGAGGGAAAAGAAGTTTCCCCTGACAAAGACACCCTTTCACCCAGATGAACAAAAGATAGTGTCAGCTCATTATAATCAATAGTCACAGGACCCAATTGTTTAAGCCATTGGACTCCCAAAACAATCTCAGCTCCCTCAATAGGAAGAACATAAAATGGAATACGAAATTGAATTCCATGAATAACTAGAGGAACATCCAGACATTGACCTTCACATACCAATTTGGACCCATTACCAATCATAACATTGAGTGAAACAGTGTGTAAAACAGTCAAATTCAAATGTTTCACTATTCTAGATTGTAGGAAGTTATGAGTACTACCAGTGTCAACTAGAATAGAAAAATTGTGATTGTGAATCTGACCTTGAAATCTCAATGTTTTTGGGATAGACATCCCAGCCAAAGCATGCAAACTAATCATCCCTGAGTTCTCAGATGGCCCTGTATCCTCAGAAGCGATATGTGAATCAATCATATCCTCCTGAACTGTGTGAATATCATCCTCCTCATTATTTGTCATCAAGAGTAAAAATTTAGATTTACACTTATGATTGCGATGATATTTCTCATCACAATTATAGCATAAACCTTTTTCCCTTCGTTGAACCATTTCTTCAAGAGTCAACTTTTTTATCGGAATGGTGGATTTTGGTGTATTAGAAGAAGAAACAGTAGCAGTAGGTAATGGTGATGTGTATTTAGGTATAGGTTTAGAAAACTGAAGGTTAGCAGAATTAGAAAAAAAATTTGGTTTGGATAAATGGTGAGAATGGATTGGTTTATAGGTATCTGTAAACTTGGACTCGTAAATGCGTGCCAAAGACATTGCATGTAGTAAGTCAGAAGGTTTTGCAACTTGAACTTCTCTCCTAATTTCAGGTTTAAGACCTGAAATGAAACAACTGGTGAGAAAAGAATTGGGTAAGCCAGTTATTTGATTCGAAAGATGATGGAATTGAGATTGATATTCTGAAACAGTAGTGGTTTAAGTTAATTTGGCAAGTTGACCCTGAACGTCTTCATATAATGAAGGACCAAAGCGATCCTGAAGAGATTTCTTGAAATTGGTCCAGGAGTTTAACTGTTGATTATCATACATCCATTGATACCAGTCTAAAGCATCACCTTCTAAAGCAAAAGAAGCAATTGTGATACGCTGTTCATCCTGAATATGATGAAAAGTGAAAAATCGCTCTGTTTTGAATATCCACCCACGAACATCTTCCCCTTGAAATTTGGGAATTTCTACTTTGATGCCTTTTAACAGATCGTTGCCTTCGTTGATGGAAGATGATGATTCATTAACAAAAGGAGGAGAATGAGTCTGATTCCTTTCATTGATCAATGTAGACAATTTCTGTTGAATAGAATCCATCAAAAAAGAAATTTTCATCAAGATTTTCCCAATTCCTGGTTTAATTGTTGTTGAAACTTGTCTAATCTTTCTTCTAATAGAGTATTTCTTGTGTCAGGTGCCATTGATGCACAACAACAGTAATAGCAATTCAACAATGGAGGATGATTCGGGAACGAGAGCACCAAATGATGGGCTGGCTACTCCAACTAAGCCCGGTCCACTACTAAACCAAATAACCAATGCAGATTCGTAACCCTAATTCCTCAACGCAGCCATTATCGGTAAGCATATACTCTCTGTTTGCTCTCTGTTTCGATATTAGGGTTTCTAACTTTACTAATCAGATCTTGTTTAATGAACATGCAAGGTACATCAATGATGCAGGCTAGTTCGAGAAGCCACTCTCCTAAGACTCATATCTCATTACTTGCAAGGGGGATAAGTCCATCCTTTTCCCTGTTTCGTTTATTTATTCACTTTCATGATGAGCTGTTACAGCTGTGTTTACAATCTGTTTCCAGTCTGTTTGAGATCTGTTTGTCTAACTACTATTACAACTATAGACCGTTATTACAACTGTCACTATCTAATTCTATTGCAATACAAATGAATCATGTATTTCTGTTATATAAAGTCTTTAAGCCAACTAGGCTTTTTATGCTGCCGTGTTGGTCTGACAGTTGTATCATCTCGAGATTGCCCTACAACAAAGATAAGTTTAGAACTAGAGCATCAATGAAAGAAGAAAGCTCTAGATTACCATACAACGAACATATTTGACCGCATAATCTAGTAAGAAAGCAGCATAAAATACTGTTATCTGATATAAACGAGTCTTGAGATGCCAAGATACTTACAGCATGAAAAGACAGCAAATTCCTTTCCATGGAAACATCACGCACATTATACAGAAGTTCTTAGCATAGCTTGCGCCTTCGTTTTGGATCTGTACTCACGGCAACCCAGTTTTCATCCCTCCTAACAATGTAGCTCTCAGGAAATGACATATTTAATGAACGTGGATATACCCTGACCACGTTGTTTGGTAATTCACTCATATCGACTGATGGCCCAACAGTTGTATCCATACTGGAGTTTGCCGATTCTGAATCAGAGGGCAATGCAGATGAGATATCTTCAGGATGCGATAAATGTGCAGGTAAAGGATTCCTCAAGTGAGCATATATTCTGTCGGTTGGGGAAGAAGAATTCTCTCTGGTCACAAATTTATCTACTGTCTGAGAAAGATTTGAGAGATCATCACTGCTGCCTTGCGATCTTTCTGCAATACAGAGAGCGCATAATTTTCAAGAGACAAATGAGACACATACACTAAGAAAATGGATGCACATCAGCTGCATGGGGGCATCAAGATGAGCTAGTTTTGAAGCTTCTGCATTATGTTACAGTAAACAGAACATAGTTGTGCCTCTCGTATTGTGTTAAAACATCAAAAAATTAATACAAGAACTTTGAAAATTGCACTCTCTTTTGTTTCTTCAGGGGGACGAAAAAAAAAACAAAAAATGGTTCCACGTTTTTAATTACTTTTGTATTTAAGTCCTCTGGGAAAAAAACTTACCTTTTACCGCATAACTTATTTTGTTCAAAGTCCTTTGCCTTTTGCTATTTTTACTATTTGAGTCTCGTGCATTCTAACAATTCTACTTGAGCCCTCCAACTTTTCAAAACAACTTGAAAAATTCCTCCATCAACCCCCACGCCCCTTTCCCCCAAAACCCAACGCACCCCCCCACCCACCCCCCCAAAAAAAAAAGAAAAAAAAAAATCATATATAATAGTTTTCTTGCAAACACGTAAATCAATTAGTGTACCACATTTCACTTATCAACACTAGGATATTTAAATGGTACACTTAGCAGACAGGATGGAGGAACTTTTCCCAGTGAATTATCCCCATCCCCCCCTCCCCCCCCCCCCCCCGCCACAAAAAAAAAAAGGACCTTTTCCCAGTTGTTTGAAAAAAAATGAACTGGGACAGAGAAAATTAAAATGTAATATGACTGAGATAGACACGTAGCACAATACAGACTCGAACAGAAAGTTGAAAGAAAATGGGCTCATGTAGAAAATAGGAAAAAAGTAAAAGATTATTTATTTATTTATCATTTTTTTTTTTCACTTTTTTCTTTTCTTGGGGGGGTTAATTAAACTTAAGTCTTCAGGTTGCTCTTCAATGATAACAAATTGTGTTTTCAGCTCCTCTTTTTCTTTAATAAGTTGTCACCAGCTTCACCTTCAGTTGTTATGAGAGAATCCGTCGTGTAGGTTCTAGTCATCGCCGGCCTCGGAATCGGCGGTGGAGGATTGATTCCGCCGAACTTCGATTGAGGTATGGATGTGGAAACCGCAGCTGCCATCATCTCCTGAGCCGGAGATGGCGGTGGAATCCACTGAGCTGCCTCTTCTATCTCCGGCTGAGCAGAGTGGAATGATGGTGCCGGAGAAGGAGGAACCTCCTGGCTTCCCTCCGGTGGCTTATTGACTTCACGCGGCGGGGATGATTCCTTCGCTCCTTCAGCTGGCGGAGCTTCTTCGATCTTTCCGCCGCTGTCGGCCGGTGGATCCGTTGGTTTCGCTTGGTCAGACTCCGGTGGAGTCGCAGGAGTTTCCGCCTCTGGAGGTGACGTTTCCGCCTTCTGTTGATCGGGCGCAGGATCCGGTTTCGCTTCCGGAGACTTCTCTTTCTCTTCGGCTTGTTCTTTCGGATCTGCTGCTGGCGGTGCTACTTCGGTCGTCTTTGCTTCCTCGGGAGCAGGAGGAGCTGGCGGTGGCGGTGGCGGTGGAGGAGTCGCAACCTCATCAACGTAATAAATTTTCAATCCGATCTCGCCACGAATCCAAGATAAAAGGTTCTTCTTCTCCAAAGGATAATAAATCAAAGCCTCTTCTCCTTTCCTGACGAACTGCGACGAGCTCAGCTTAATTCTACCAAGGAAGTTATTCCTCTGCGTCGGACCGAAGTTCTTGTCATGATACACGTCGAGCTCAAGCATGTTCCCAAATATCTCGGGCGATCTATTTCCGACAGTGAACTCAAGAACTTCGCTCCACTTAGGGTTTAGGTCGCGAACAACGGTGCGGGTACGTCGTCGCTGGCCGTAGTAGTTGATGACAACGTAAGGACTGGAAGTGCCATGGCCATCTTTAGGAAGGAGACCGATGGCTTCGAGTACTTCGACGATCAGTTTCCGAACTGGTTTTTCCATTTTTTAGCAAGATGAAGAAGAAGAAGATGCTTTTGTTGGCATGGAAATGTGAGATTGTGCTAGTGCGTGTTTAGAGTGATTTGGGAGGGAGGGAAAAAGTAAAGGGTGCTGCTTTTGCACGAAATATATTATATGTATTCACATTCTCTACATTTTATTTTTTTTTTTATAATTATTAAATGGTGTTGCTTTTTCTTCCTTCTTTTTAAATGTAGCAATTGTTATTGTTGGTTTTTTTTTTTTTTTTCCTTTTTCCTATATATGTAGAAGTTTAGTTTTCAATTTGACAAAGATAAATATTAAATTGGTTGTCTATGAAAAAAAGAAAAAAAGTTAGATAATAGAAATAAGGTTTTACCAAAATATTCTATCTGAATGTGAGACTGTTTCATTTATTGATAGCTGAATTTTAATGATCAAATAATAAAAGTCCCATTAAATTGTTTGCTTACAAACTTACGGAGTTCATTGATAATTAGTAAATAATGACAGTAATTTTTATTTGGCCGGTAAATAATGGTAGTTGATTGTTAATGGCTAGATCATAGATGGACCAATTTTTAACATTGACGGATATTATAAAGAGAAATAATCAAAATCGAACATAATAAAAAACAAATTAATATATTTCTTTGTTTTTATCTCATATATATATACATATATATATGATAAATACATAAGGGATATCAATAACTTAAAATTTAAAAAGAAAAGGAAAAGGAAAAAAAAAAAACTTAAGCCTTGTATGTTGGAACAAATGTTGGTCAATAAAGAAGCCAAGAAAGAGGTGGAGAGTAGGCCGGGCAAAGAAAATAAAGGTTCTAAACTTGTTGGCCAAGCAGCTTTCGACCACACCCATGTCACTAAATAATGTTTCGTCACTTTTGCTTTGCTTTACTTGTTAAGATAACATTTCCTTTTTAAACAGAAGATTCTGTGTTTATTTACACCTCTGCTTTCGGTCGAGGCATAACGATGACATGACAAGGACTCCGTCACTCAACCGGAGGGACTCTATATATTGACGTTTGAGCTTGGAAAATGTTTAATGTTAAGTACAGTACATGATAATATATATATATATATATAAGAACCGAGAGAGAACACTGAAGAATATAAGTTCTACCAAGGATACTAGAAATTTTTTTATATTTTATATTTTTGTCATGTATAAATGTATAGTAAGATGACAATTGTAATGGTTATACAATTGATATTATATCATATTTATTATAACTATATTATTTTTTCATTTCACTACTGTAGATGCAGGGTTCTTGATGATAGCTGTCACGCACGCGTCACGTGGATTTCGCGTCTGGCACGTGACTTCAGAATGCTGCTGAGGAAATGACACTTGATGACGGGATGGCTTGGTGAGTATGACAAGGGAGGAGGAACAGACAGTCTCAGTGTCTCAAATGCACAAGTGACAGATAAGGGAGCTTGAGTAGACCTCGCGCGTCAACCTTATAGTTCTTGAGCAGTTGGAGTAGAAATCACTTAAATTGCCTTGTTTGATCTTCCTGAATAGAACATCCTTTACAGACTATTGTTTGTCTTTTCTCTCCAAAAAGTCCTTCTTGAGGAGGAGGAGTGACTGAATATTTATAGGCACTTGGCGTAGATGACGACCGTCAGATCACCTTAGTGATTGACGGATGAGATGGAGCAAGATCAATTCATGCTTATCATGAATGAGCTCCTCATGGGCTAAGGCCTGTAGTCATCTCCTATGTGTACATGAGCCTAACTGAGAAAGGTTGGATACGGCAGACCGGCCCAACGATCCCTGTTCCAAGCCCACCAAGCCAAATCTCCCCAAGCCATCCCAATAATTAAACTGGACTCATTAGGCCCTGTCACTCAGCTCATGAGTCAAGTCCAAGTAAATAATATTTATATTTATATATATGTTTAAAGCCCTTTACATTTTGCCCCCTGACCAAAATTTCTTGGACAGGGTTCAAGCATTTTGGGCATTACTTGATCAATATTCGGTGCATGATGCTGCCAAGTACTTTTCTAAAGTTGAAGACTTCAATTGTCGTTGATGAATCGTTGACTAAAAGGAAAGTCAAGCATCAACACTACAACTAATTCCATTGTACATATAATTATACTGTAGTGCGCGAATTCGCAGCACCAGTCCAGTTGCACACATCACTTTATATTTATCATGAGGATCTTGCCCCTTGAAATCACTTGACATGTATATTAGGCCATGAAACCATATCGGACGTCCATATTATGAACATGACTTTTCACGCGGTCGTCGTATCTTATAATAATAGAAAATCCAAGAGTAGGCACGAGAGTTGCGAAACAATTTCTCATGATAATAAATGTATATTCTGGGTCCAATACTCCGTATAATTTCTGAGCACTCTTCCTTATCATTATATATATATGTGTGTGTGTATGCCCCATGCATGCCAAAATATCTCCTCATCAAATCTTCTTGCGAGCGAGCCGCAACAAGCGGATATGCATGTAATATATATATATACCGACTTCGGATATTTCTTGATGGATCATAATCTCATCTTAAATGTAGATATATCTCATGAATCCTCATGGAAGTTGTACAAAGTTCATCCAATCCTAAATTCGAACTATTCATCCCTATCTTGACGATCTCCTTATATCATCTCTCTACATATAAATATACACACACACACACATGCATTTTGGGGCTACCAAATTTCTCCAATGGTCGTAGACTAAAAGGATATGTTCCAGCTGGTAGCAGACTTCAATCGACATGAATTATAACGGACGTGCATGATCAAACTTCCTGCATGCAGACGCAACACAGTCTTTCTAAAGAAATTCCTGCCACTCTTGATAAATGAAGCCACTATCAAGTTAACTAATTGAGAGTCACCAATTTGCCAAAAGACCGCCATCGGAGTCATCCAGCATCCATTCACGAATTGAGGAAGATGATCACATGAAGAAGACCAACCCGATTTACCAGATCCTAGAATCCAAAGCTCGTAATTTTCTTCTCCAAAAATCAATATGGTGATATATATATGTATAATCATGATATGCCATCTTGTTTCACTTCTTTGCATGTGCATATAAGCATAAATATACACACATAACATCCACATATTATAGGTTGAAATATCCCGACGAACGTTATTTGAATGCATTGTATTCTGAAATTTGATTGCGAATCCCTCACCTAATAGAATGTAGACGTGCCTCGCTTTTTTTTATATTAATTTACCCTTGAATCATATCGATATATTTCTTCAAATACCATGTTCCAGTGCCAGTGAATGGTGGTTATCTTCATTCCCCACAAATCTCTTTTTGTATTTTATTTTTATTCTTGCTCCTTCAACTCCATCGTCTTATTGATTCATGAACTTATTGTGATAATCTCTCTTTTTTTTTTTTTTTTTTTTTGCAAGGTGTATCAGGCGGTCTTGATTGAATTCGAACAACTGAACAAGAAACCCAGCTGAGGTGTAGTAGTAATACCCGTGTCTGTAACGAACTCTTGAATTAAGGATCTCGCACGCACGGCCGCAAAACAAAATACAGTAAGGTTCATAATCTTTCTTTATGGCGAACATGTATCTGAACTTGATTATTGATGCTTCCTTCCCGTTGGAAAATTTCGAGATGACTTTCTTCTCCTTTATGTAATATATATACATATATATACGCATTCATCCATGTACGTATGCGGTTACATGTACGACTTTCCTTGAACTTCATGTTCGGCATTCCTCTTCTGATCGCTAATGTCTGGGTGATGGGTGATAAACTCAACATAGGATTAGTGAGAGTATGGGCAGATGATAACAGGATCGACCTCTGCATGGTGTTGAGTTTCGTGGATTTGTACATATATATTATTTATATACATATGTTTATGCATGGTGTTGAGTTTCGTGGATTTGTATATATATATATATATATTATTTATATATGTATATATATATGTTTATCGTGAATTATGGTTTCGTAGTTTCATGTTTAGTGTGGATCTATGGGCTTAGTTCTAATTATGTTATGGTTGGTGCTATTTGGTTGTCAATCACGTTGAGTTGTGAATATGCTTTATATATTGGATTAAATAATATATATTAAAAGTAACATTTTCGTTGCGTTTTGTAATATGTAGGCTTAGCAAGTGCAGTATATGGGTGTGTTTGTACAGTAATTATGGATAGAATTTCACAACTCAAACCATTAGGATTTTAAATTTCCAATGGTGATGATGATGGCTTTTATGAAGCATAAGACGCATACGATGAGGATGGTTATGACTATTCTAAAGGAAACTCGGTTGTCATACATTCTAGTATGTGATGGTTGATCCAGTTGTTGATTTATTTAGAATAGGTTTTATCTTGCATCAAGAAGTTTAGTGAGTTGTTTTATGAAGACTTAAGGAATCGCCTACAATAGTCTCCTTTTCCAGTAAGGTTTTATTTTTGTGTTTTACATTGCAGTATTACTGTATGCCGGCATAGTGGCGTGCTTGGAACATCACGCTTCCCCCTTTTGCTAGTTTGCACTGGTGTATCTTGCCTGCAGCTTTCCTCCTGCGACATTGCTGCTCCTAGCCAATCATTGTCCCCTTGTTTAGCATTGGCACCTTGCCTCGCCAATAGCATCTAATGCTAGCATCCTTTACCATCCTCTCTTTAATGCTAGCATAGGGGGCAAAATGTTGGTAGCATTGTGTTCTTCTTCAAGACCGAAGTTGCCATAAGGATCCAGGCACCATAATTTTGTAAAGGTATTCATATCTTTCTCGATAGACCGAAGTTCGATTCTAGCCGTAGGCGCGCATCTATCAACTTTGTATAGCAGAGACAAAACAGGTACATTGTTCCTTCGTATATTGGTAGGCCAATTATCCGATTTTCTTTCTCCATCAATTTGTTTATTAATTTCCGTAAATTGATACTAACTCAAATTTTGAGCAACCCCAAGCTTCTCATATACCAGACATACTCATCTTGAATGATGAATGCAATGCTTTTCTTTTTTTTTTTTTTTTTTAGGCATTAGCTCACCATAGGACCAATAAAGATCGATGGCAAAAGAAGGGAAGAATAGTCAAATTCAACGTACTGCAGTTGTCAAATCAATGGAAAAGGGAAGCATCAAGCCACCGGAGTCCAAATGGCCAGAAAAAAAGAAACCAAAGCTAGGCAAGCACTAGCTGTTGAAGTCATCAAACAAAGGGACTTGCTGGTGCGCCAGGATGGTAATCCACCACAAATTCAGCTTCCGCGAGACCAATGGGTAGACGACACAATTTCTGAAGATACGTTTTGGGACAAGGCTTCTCGCCTCAAGTTATGTGCAACTCCCCCTACTGATGGTGACTTCCGATTAATCGAGCCCGAGCCGCGCGCCGATTCAAGGAGCACCATTAGGGGGGACTCAGTGCTACGTTTCAGAAACGAGAGGAAGGAGTTGCCACTTTCCAGTACACACTTCCCATTTCTTAAGGAGCCGCCACCTGGATGGAGCGACTGGGTAGACTACATCACTGACCAGCTGGAATATGTGAAGCTGCTGAAACAAGCCAAAGTCTATGACGCCATCACCTCTGCTCGCTTGTGGCTCGTCAGCACAAACAAGATGGAAGTATGGCGTGCCGTCATTTCTCGCTGGAGTACGCAGACTCATACATTTATCACTGCATGGGGAGAGATATCACCAACTCTTGAAGACGTGGTCATGCTTCTGAACCTACATTGTTTTGGGATGACTAATGCCACTGCAGTTGCAACCTCTCGTGAAGAACGTCACCTCGAAGCATCTTTACTAGCGGCTCTAAAGCTCGCCCGAGATGATAAGAAGAAACCGTGTTTCTCTGCCTGGATAACACATTTCTTCGAAGAGCGGAGAAAGAACATGCCCCAAGCAGTAGGACCAGCTCGTGGAAAAGAGTAAGTACGTTCATGTTATTACTTCATACTTAACTTCTCTAACTAACACATTTTTTTTTTTATACAGGTATGAGCTCGCAGGCTTCATTGCATTTTGGTTATCATTATTCATGTTCCTTGGTGGGCCAGAAGAAGGTGTAAGTCCTCGGATCTTTGCTTTGGCTGTACGAATTGCACGGGGCCAATGCTTTGCATTAGCTTCTTTCTACTTGGGGTCTTTATACCGACGTCTTGACCTATACCACCAAGCTTCTATGCGTTCTAAGGGTCGATATGTGAATGTGTCACATATAGACTTACTTTTCTTGTAGCTATTCTTCTGTGAGCGATTTCGAAATCACCTTGCACAACCAGTCATCAACAAAGATTCGAATATTACTGCTCCTCGAGCATGGGCATGGATTGGAGTAGAGATCAATCGACCACTTCTTCAGCTCATCGATGTCGAGAAGGAGTTTACGTTTCGACCTTTCGTAGAGTTTTTTGAAGGTTATCAAGATGGTGATGGGCTTTATCCTCCAGGTTCTGAAAGCGAAGTTATCTTAGTTGATAATCGTTGTAAGCTACATAAAAATCAAGCTAGGTTCATGCTTTGGTGCATTCCAGGGGGCCTGCCATCTTTGCTTGACAAAGGAGATTCAAATGGGCGATTCTTGGAGCAAAGGGTGATGGTATACTCCCCTCACAGAGTGGCGCGCCAATTTGGTTTTGACCAAGGAGTGCCACGTCTTCTCAATATTGCGCAGAGTTTCGATTCATGCTGTCAATCGATCTCACCAAGTGACTTCAAGTGTATACATCCTACGGTGCGACAGCTATTCTTTCCTTCTGTGGAGCGTCGTGGGGTTGCGTCTGTTGGTTGGTTGACGCATTGGTCGAATTGTATAGCCATCTTTCGTGACTATGCCTTTGCATCCGTAGATGATACGTTGCAAGCCCCACTCATATATCGTTATGAGTTCTATCTCAGGCTACCTAGGAACAGGTACCATCGGCTAACCGGTAATATTCAAGTGGTTGAGGAGTCTGCATCAGGCAAATTAGAACCTTCTACTAATGCGCCTCTTTCTAAACCGAAGAGTAACCATCCACCGCCTCAGCTAGTGGATTCTAGAGCAGCAAAGCGTGCACTCATCGAGGAGGTAATAAGTTTTTTTTTTTTTTGTATGACTTGCTATTATTACTCTTCTTTTATTGTCTAATGTTTTCTTTATTCGTCTTTTTTAGGTCGACACAAGCTCCTTTCTGAGTTCGCATCGCTCTAGTGGTGCTATTACACCAGTGATGGTACTGGATGATGAAGATGACGGTTTAGAGAAAATTGATTACGAACCGTCTCCAAACCCCCATGATGACAATGGAAGTGATGTCGACAAGACTGAAGAGCTCGATTATAAGGATGATGGGCATCCTGTTGATGATGAGATCACGAGTGCACCTGTTGTCAATGCATCTATTGAGCTCCTCCCTCAGTTGCTGGCGTGTCTTGTGAAGACATGGTGGCAACTTCAGAGGACTATGTTGCATTAGAGGAGATGACTTCCTTCCATGGCTTTACCGTACCATCTCACTTGATAGCACCTTTGGAGAGTCTGAATGCCATGGACAGGGAATTCTGGGCCAATTCTCCTATGTTGGGAACGAGGTAGCTACTGCAATGATGAAAATGATTGGTGAAGCCATGTTATTGATGGACAAATGTTGGAGCTCCTTATCAACGATAGAGCTAAAGCAACTTGTCAAATGTATTGAGGGGGCTCGTATGTTGCAGTTTAACATTGATAGCTTATGGCCTGTTGCAGACAAGGCCAAGAGAGTACTGAATTACAGGGATGTAAGGGAGATTATGACAAGTTGATGGTAGAAGCTGCAAGAGATCCAAACAGAGATTGCGACAGTGAAGACTAAAATGGAGGCTTCTTTAGTAGAAGATGATTTAGAATTGGTAGTAGGCTTGGATTGTAACCTTAGTTTGGATTTGTTTGTTACTTTGTTTTCATTATAGAGCAATTATGCTAGCATTGCTGTTTTATGTAATGAATGAATTTGAAATTATTGCAATCATTGCTGTTTTCTTTACATATGTATGTGTATATGTGTGAATGTCAACATTTGACTGAAGCCGTTAGTGGCATGTGCTAGTGCTTAGGAAATACTGCTTTCACTTAGCAGCAACAATTCGCAATATAATAAAGGCTGTATGAGTCTTATGTTGCGCATTGGAGTAGTACTCTCCTGGCAAGCAACAATATTATTATTATTAGGGTAATAGATCAATCGCGCTTGGAGCAGCAATAGTATTACGTGCCTGATAAGCTTACCACCCTAATAGTCGAGGTTAATTGGTTAAGAGGGTATTGCCCAATACTTAACCATTCGTTGCATATTTCTAAAACATTTATGCTATGTTAGGTATGATAGCATATTGTCATGCGCCTAGGAGACGATGCTTCAACTAGTCAGCATGCCATATTCGTATCGTCGCGCACTTAAGAGACTATGCTCTTACTAAGTGGCAGCAACATATATAAGTAATGCCTTTACTTTTTTGTCGTGTTAACTAATCTTTGTGCGCTAAGGAGATATATCTCTAACTTTGCAGCAACAAAAGAAAATTAATAGAGTAATAAAAGAGAGATACATGGAAGACATGATGAGAAGGGCTTTGATAATGCAAGCCTTAATTTTATTCAATAATGTATTCAAGGTACATCCATTGTACTCACATATGAAATTTCTTAACATATTGAAAATTGATAGGTGCTGTGACCTTGTCATTTGTTGGATTCAAAAGTTTGCAATAGCCACTGTCATGTACTTCATGAATGATGAAGGGACCTTCCCACTTTGGCGTGAACTTGGGCGCCGGAATACCACGCCGCACATGCTCTGCTGCGCGAAGTACAACGTCGCCTTGTCGGAATGAACGCTTTCTAACCATGCGGTCGTATGCAGTACTGAGTCGTTGTTGATAATTAGCGAAGTTACGCTTGGCAGTGTCTCGCCTTTCTTCTAATGCTTCCAAGTCCAACACACGTAGAGTATCTGGTTCTAAATTTGCGTTGATAGCTAAGCGTGCAGATGGAACCAAGATCTCTATGGGCATCACTGCTTCCGACCCATATACGAGGGAGAACGGTGTTGCTTGTGTAGGACTGCGCTTAGATGTCCTGTAGGCCCATAATGCTAAGGGAAGCTTGTCATGCCATTCTTTATGATTGTCATGTACCATACTGAGTATCTTCAAAAGCGTCTTATTGGTAGCTTTGCTTGTCCATTTCCCTTGGGATAGTAGGGTGTGGACTTCACATGATCAATATTATAGGAGGTCAACAATTGCCGGACATGTGAGTTGACAAAAGGCGTCCCATTATCTGAGAGAATGCGTTTTGGGATTCCGAAGCGACAGATGACGTGTTCTTTCATGAAAGTCACTACCATTGGTCCAGTAGCTTGCTTCAATGGGATTGCTTCTACCCATTTAGTAAAACACTCTGTCCCTACTAAAATCCAAATACACCCTTCGATGGTGGATGGATCGGACCAATCAAATCAAATGCCCAAGTATGGAATGGCCATGGAGTAGTTAAGCTGTGAAGTGTGACAGCGGGAGCATGGATTGCATGACCATGTTTCTGACAGCAACACACTTCTTTGCAAAGTTAAAGGCGTCGGTCTCCATGGTAGGCCAATAATATCCTAGATCAACAAATGATAATATAATTTCCTTCCTCCTTGATGCTCGCCACCATCTCCAGAGTGAGTTTCGCTAATATAGTATCTGTTTCAGGAGGAGCGATACACCTGAGAGGCTTTCCCATGAATGATACCCTGTATAGCTCATCTTCATGTATGATGTATTTCCTTGCCTTATGCTTGACTAACCGCGCGTCCGTGCTATTTGTGGGTAGGGTGTTATTCTTCAGATAGTCAATATATGGTCGTCGCCAGTCACCAGCGCTTGCTATAAAGTTGCATTCACCCTGATCTGGTAGTTCAGAACATTTGGGCAACTCATCTGCAGCTGAGAAGCGTCTTTGGACATGGTTGGCCAATAATACCCTGCGCGCTGAATGCGACGATATAGGGGTGGTCCTTCCTCTCCACACCAGAGTGTATGGTATTTATCCAACTTAAGACGAGCTTGCTTTGCACAGATGCAACGTGCTAGGATGCCATCTGGCCCTTTGAAGTAGAGGACATTGTTGATGCGAGTAAAACTTTTCAAAGTTGACACAGAAGCCGCATTGGGTTGTGCTAGCTGCATCTTGATGGGCGTACGCCAATCATCTTGCGCTTCCTCTTCTTCGTCCACTAAGTTTAAAGTTGTACAGGGGATAGATTTCTTGATAACCTGTACATTCAAGTAGTCTTCCTTAATCTCCATGGGAACCTTAGAAGCCAGTGTTGCCAGTGCATCTGCATAACGATTACTCGATCGCTTGGTGTGCTCATATCTTACTAGATTGAACTTCCCAACGAGAGCTTGCACTGCAGCCCTGTAAGGCGCAAGTGTTGTCTCTTTGAGGGCGAATTCACCATTTGCTTGCTTTATTATCAGATTTGAGTCACCGCGGATGCATAAATGCGAGGCTCCGGCATTCTGAGCGAAAATGAGTCCAAGAAGGAGCGCTTCATACTCAGCCTCATTGTTGGTGCAATGAAAGTCTAACTTGAATGCCAGGGGTATCTCCTGACCTGTTGGAGATGTCAAAACTACTCCCGCTCCCCGTCCAGTACTACTAGAGGAGCCATCAAATTGCACTTGCCATTCTTCATCCGATTCTACCATCATCAAGTCTTCATGAAATTCTGCCGGGATCTGGCTCGTGGCAGGAGTTCCATCTGTAGTGGGAAATTGTGCCAAGAGATCAGCTAAGGCTTGAGACTTAATAGCCTTAGGTGGTATGATAGTGATGTCAAATTCTGACAACAAAAGCAACCATTTAGCAATCTTGCCCGATAAGGCCGGTCGTGACAGCAAATATTTGATGGGATCGGAATTTGTGACAAGGTTAACTTTGTGTGCCAAAAAGTAGTGGCGGAGCTTCTGTGTTGTGAATACCAACGCAAGACAATGTTTCTCACATGTTGAGTAATTGATCTCGCTTCCTTGAAGGGAGCGACTCAAGTAGTACACTGGACGCTCGATACCCTCAAGTTCTTGAGCCAATAAGGCGCCAATGGATCTATCTGTGGATGTTAGATAGAGGATCATTGGCAAGCCTTTTACTGGCATGGTCATTGTCTGGGGCGAAGTAAGTATTCCCTTAATCTTTTGCATTGCCTCCTCCTGAGGCTGCCCCCACTGAAATGAAGTTCCCTTCTTCATGAGGTGTTGTAGAGGATATGAAATTTCTGCCAATGCAGGTATGAATCGCCTGATGTAAGAAACTTTCCCCAAGAATGTCTTCAATTCCTTTGGATTAGTTGGTGAAGGCATGGACCTTATGGCCTGTACCTTAGTTGGATCGACGTCAATCCCTTGTCTATGAACAACGAATCCAAGGAATTTTCCGGATGAGACTCCGAACATGCACTTCAGTGGATTCATTCGTAGCTTATACAGTCTGCATCTTTCAAATACTTTATGGAGGTGAATCAAATGATCAGGTGCCTTCCTGGATTTGATGACTATGTCATCAACATAATCTTCAATGAAATCATGCATCATGTCATGAAAGAGTGCGGTCATTGCTCTCTGATAAGTAGCACCCGCATTCTTGAGCCCAAAAGGCATGACGGTGTAGTAAAAGTTTCCTACTGGTGTTCTGAAAGCAGTACGTTCAGCGTCTCCAGCAGCCATCTTGATTTGGTTATATCCACTAAAACCGTCCATGAATGAAAATAGTTCGTGGCCAGCTGTGGCATCTACCAATGTGTCTATGTTGGGAAGTGGGAAATCATCCTTTGGGCATGCCTTGTTGAGGTCACGAAAGTCAACACAAACACGTATCTGCCCATTCTTCTTCTTTACTGGCACTATATTAGCTAGCCATGTAGGGTGTTCAATTGGCTTGATGAAGCCAGCTCGAAGCAGCTTTTCAATTTCCTCCTTTATTTGGAGTTCAACCTCTGGACGAAAGATACGTGGTGTTTGCTTGACAGGCTTAGCTCCAGGTGCGATGTTCAATCTATGCACCACTAGCATGGGATCTAGTCCAGGCATTTCGTCATATGTCCATGCAAACACATCTCTATAATTCTTCAATAATTCTACTAAATTGACCTTGATCTCCGGCAAAAGGTTTTTGCTAACGAAGATAGGTCGTGGGGCTTCTCCTGGTCTTGCTAGGTCCAACTCTTCAACCTCCTCTGCTTGAGGTTTCATCTGGTCTTGCAATTGTGGAGGGGCGGGTTGGGTTTCTTGTATCATCATGGGATCTGAAGATGACATGAAAGCTTCTTCAGATCCCGTAGACCGTCATAAGTAATATACCCTTTTCCCGTCGGATCGAATAAAACTTTCGACCTCGGTAACTTGCTTTTGCTTCTTCCTACCACCACGGGAGCCACGTCTCCTCTTTTTATTTTGTTTCTCTTGAGTCTCCTCCCAGTAGGTAGTGGTATGCCAGAAGGCTTTACCATAGCTGTCTCTCCTTCCTCAGCATACTCATCGAAAGCTAGCTTCAACAAGATATGATTCGTTGTACTCAAAAGGATTCTTTGCGGCGGGAATGAATACATCTTTCCCTTTCCAATGACCCTTCATACATTGATGCAGTGTCGAAGGTATAAGGTTGTGATCATGCAGCCACTTCCTTCCAATAAGCAAGTGTAGGATACAGGCGCATCAATCACATGAAATCGTGTGGAGCTTTGGATTGGTCCAACCTTGAAATCGACATTGACGTATCCCATTGTATTTGTGGTTGAATCAGTAAAACTATTAACAGCAATGGGTTGCTTCACGAGCCGCCTCATGTCTATATTCACAGCTTTGAACGTAGACATTGGCATGATATTTATAGAGGCACCATTGTCAATGAATGTCCTCTTGACATGATGTCCGTTGAGTGTGCTTTCAACGTATAATGGGCGGCTGTGGTTGGGATTCTTCACACACATGTCTGCTTCTGTAAATAAAATTGCATTCTCATGTGCATGTGCCATTCTTCGTACAGGTTGTGCTACACTGCACTCCCCGTATTGTCTTTTAGAAATCTGGGTAAGTGCGGTTGCTGCTGCAATCCGTGCCTCTTCATCAAATCCTAATAAGTCAAAGAACTTCTTGAAGTTGGCAGTTTTCAACAAGGCGACAGCTACTGTAGAATCTGTGCCTTGATCATCATTTACTAATAATTCCTTTCCTTCTTGTGCCTCGGTCTGTGGCACTTCTTCCTCTTCAGTCCTCAGATCATGGTTAACAGCACTTGCCGTACCCCGTTGGGCATTGTGTGTAGGGAGTGGGTTGTTGCGTACATCATTACCTTCAATGATGAGCTCCATTGTTGACTCGCTCATTGAATATCTTCTTGAGTGTCCAACATTCCTTAGTGGGATGACCCACAGTCTGTGAAATCTACAAAACTTAGGATCACTCTTTTCAGTTGCATTAGGAAGGCGATCAACCCTTGGGAGCTTGATGTTTCCATCTCTCAACCATTGGTCAAGTACAGTATGAACCTTTCCCATGGGACAAGGGAACGGAGTGCTGGTGGAGCTCCTTGACTTATCGTTCCTTGGCTTCTTAGTATCCCTAGGACCTTCTCCTGGACTGAGCTAACATTTGTAGCTCTCTTTCCAAACCTTCCACCTTCTCCACGTTGTCTGGATACGGAGTTGTTGGTCCTTCGCGCATTCTCAACGAGAGCAGCAAAGGAGCATAGATTGAGATTCTCGAGGTGGACGGCATATTCAGTGAACATCCCTTGGATGCAGATCTTCACTAGTTCTTTCTCATCACAGATGTCTGAATATCTAATGAACGTTCCCTGAAACGCTCGATGTAGTCCATAAGATCTTCCTTCGGCTTCTGTCGTGTTCTTCCCATATCAGTGATGGTGACCCGCTCTTGAGTAGAGAAGAATTTCTCCAAGAACATCTTGCACATGGTTCCCCATGAATCAACTGACCCTGGGGGAGATTGACATACCAAGTGTATGCCTTCTCGGTCAGAGACTTAGAGAATTCTTTTAGCTTTAAGTCATCATCAAACCCGTAGACTTCCAATGTTTCAATGAATTTGAGCAGGTGTTCTTTAGCACTACCCTCTTGCCATCGAACAACATAAATTTAGGACTAACATAGTCCTTTGGATAGGCTTCGTGACAATCCGGTGATGGTATGGAAGCTTTAAGTCCAGTACTCCTGCAGAGGACTTAGCTTGAATTTCTTTTAGATAAATGTCCAAGTCTTCCTTAGTTATAAAGGATTCCCTTGGCAAATACTGATGGTACAGCTGGTGCAGCTGGGGCAGTTGGCATAACTGGTGCAACAGGTGGAGTCAATGTAGTCGGTGCAACTGATGCCACCGGTACAATTGAGGAGTTGATACATGAGGAAGATTAGAATTAGGTGAGGGAGCGGTCTCACTCAGGCTGGTACGAGAGTGTACATGTGAGGATGACGACCCGCCAAGTTGAGCTCTTGCGTTATCTGCTTCAGGGGCTAGTGGCTGCTCAACTATAACTTGTGGTGATGGGGTTTGCACATTCCCCTTGAGGCATATTTGCCTGAATGGTAGGAGCAGTAGCAAGCTGATAAGGAGGGGGCGCTTTGCTGCACAACCGGGGTGGGTCCTGGTAAGGCTGCACCTTGGAGTGCATCAGCATTAGCAGCCATCCCTGGTATGAGACAAGTGAGTGCAGTCAAGAACTGGTTTAGAGCTCGGGTGTTCTCTTGAATGGTTCGTGTCGTCTCTGCATTGCTTTCTTGTATAGCACGTATTACTTGTGCATTGTCAACAATAATGCCTTGCATGTCGGCAACAGGATTAGCATTGACATTAGTGTTGGCATCTTCCAATGCTGGCATGTCTGGATCAATAGTGTTGGGGTTAGGGTTACTGATGTCTTGATTCACATTGTCATCAGTGTTACTGGCTTTCTTCTTGGAGGTGCCATCACGACTCTGTCAAAATCCTCAGTCCCCAGTGGAGTCGCCAAAATGTAGATGCGGGTTCTTGATGATAGCTGTCACGCACGCGTCACGTGGATTTCGCGCTGGCACGTGACTTCAGAATGCTGAGGAAATGACACTTGATGACGGGATGGCTTGGTGAGAATGACAAGGGAGGAGGAACAGGCAGTCTCAGTGTCTCAAATGCACAAGTGACAGATAAGGGAGCTTGAGTAGACCTCGCGCGTCAACCTTATAGTTCTTGAGCAGTTGGAGTAGAAATCACTTAAATTGCCTTGTTTGATCTTCCTGAATAGAACCTCCTTTACAGACTATTGTTTGTCTTTCTCTCCAAAAGTTCTTGAGGAGGAGGAGTGACTGAATATTTATAGGCACTTGGCGTGGATGACGACCGTCAGATCACCTCAGTGATTGACGGATGAGATGGAGCAAGATCAATTCATGCTTATCATGAATGAGCTCCTCATGGGCCAAGGCCTGTAGTCATCTCCTATGTGTGCATGAGCCTAACTGAGAAAGGTTGGATACGGCAGACCGGCCCAACGATCCCTGTTCCAAGCCCACCAAGTCAAATCTCCCCAAGCCATCCCAATAATTAAACTGGACTCATTAGGCCCTGTCACTCAGCCCATGAGTCAAGTCCAAGTAAATAATATTTATATTTATATATATGTTTAAAGCCCTTTACAACTACTCATTACTGTTATTGCTTCATTTGTCAGACCTCGGCTAGTGTACTACTACTACCACTGCCACCACCATCATAATATCACAAACATTGTTGACAATGCTACTTGTTTGTTGTTGGTGTTGGTGTTGGTGTTGGTGTTGATGGTGATAATATATAGTAATGATGTATTAATGATGATAACTTAGTATTGGTGGTGATCATGATGGTAGTGGTTGTTATTGTCGTTGTAAGACTAAATAGTGATAATGATACATTGTTTGTATGAACCAAAAGTCTTGATTAGAAATAATTATTAATGTCCATTTTAAGAATTTATACCGTCAAATAGAATAAACAAAAATCCAGTACTGTAAGGAAAAACATTATCTTATATTGTACTTATTTTACAAATCAAACTATTACGACAATTTTGCCAATACAATAATTTGTCATGTTAAGTACTTTGTAACATTTGGCCAAACAAATTATAAAAGCTACAAATGAAATGCTCCTGAATAGTTTATTAATCAAAAACCTTGATTAGGAATAATTATTTATGTTCATTCTAAGAATTTACACCGTCAGATAGAATAAACAAAAATCCCGTACTATGAGGAAAACATTGTCTTATATTGTACTTATTTTGCAAATCAAACATATTACAACAATTTTTGCCAATACAATAATTTGTCATGTTAAGTAGTTTATAACATTTGGCCAAAATAAATTATAAAAACTACAAATGTAATACTCTTGAATAGTTTATTAATCAAAAGTCTTGATTAGGAATAATTATTTATGTTCATTCTAAGAATTTATACCGTCAGACAAAATAAACGATAATCCAGTATTACAAGGAAAACATTGTCTTATATTGTACTTATTTTGAAATCAAACATATTAAAACAATTTGCCAATATAATAATTTGTCATGTTAAGTACTTTATAACATTTGGCAAAAAAAAATTATAAACACTACAAATGAAATACTCTTGAGTAGTTTATTAAGTAAAGTTCGAATTTTATGATTGAGCTTGCACATATTATCAAACGTAACTCAAACTTAGTGTAAGTTAAAATTTTAATTAAATTTAGGCTGCTTTTTTTTTTTTTTTTTTTGTGAAGAAAAATAATTCAGCTGAATGAATTTAAATGGATCGAGTTAGAATTAGTCAAATACCATTTATATACAAAGCTTGTACTTGAGTTGATATACTTGTTTCCACTTGACTTCTATACGGCCTTAATTACAAACATCGGTTTGCAAATGTATGTACGATCGTACTAAGTTTACGCTCGACAAAATGGGAATACAATAGAAAGTGAGAGGTATTAACGTCCCGTCATAAATTTTATAAAATGAAATCTTTCACTGGGAAGGTAGGGGGGGAAGGTGTCTGGCAAAAAAAAGGAAAAAGTAACTAGGAATCATACATATAATAAATATTGATAACAAAGATACGTAGGATAAAAAAATAAATAAAATAATAACCCATTAATAAAATCAAAATAAAATCATGATTTTGAGATCTAATGGCAGAATCAAACCTCTTCTACATATCAACATTGTTATTTTCAATCAATTACAACTTTGGCTTTTAAAATACTTCAAAGTATAGAAAAAAAATGAAAAAACAGTTCTTAGTTTCTTTTTTATTGAAATGAAACGAATAGAAAACTTTTTTTTTCAGTATATGGTTCTAATCGTAACCAAAACTGTACTGAACCGTCTTTTTGGGGTTTCAAAAATTAATAAATCGGACGTACTAATAAGTTCGATTTTATAAAAATAATCAAATCATAATTTTAGATTCGATTCAATTCCAAAGACGAATCAGACCAAACTCTCCCACACCTGCCCTACTAGATATGATATGAGATAAGCAACAAAATACACCGACCGATGAGAAGACGATGGATCACGCAGATCTTGGTGCTGTATCATTGAACCATTAGCAGGCCCGTGGGTCCTGGCAGTACTCATATTCGTGAATATAACATATGGAAATTTAAACATAACCCGATCCATGTGAATATACGATCTATAAGTATCATATGATTTGGCATGGGAATCTTTACGATCGTAGGCACTCCATTTCCAAACCGCTTGAGATTTCTGTCTCTAGGGTTTTTTCACCTAGTGTCAATGTGCCAGCGACATTCAACAAAAATGGTACGCTTTTTCAAAGATTGGGAAAACTTTCCATGCCGACAGTCCCATTCCCATGTACTTGTCGGTTTGCAACTCATCATCTTCTTTCTTTCTAATAAATAATCAATACGTTTGCCAAATGCTTTCCCATATTTCGATGAATCCTGACGCGCTAGTGTGTTGCTCGTATAATTTTTACACCACCCAGCAGACACAATGAGGACCGAAAATTATTTTGGTTTTGACCCTGCCGATCAAACTTTAAAATATTTTACTCTAATGCTCATCCAAGCTCTCATTGAAATCACCGCTTCAGTCACGTCCATTTTATTAGCTCGATAATCGAGCATGGATCTGCATGTACACTTTTATTCATTTGAAAAGAAAAAAGGTATAAACTGGTGACAAGCATCTGTGGAATTGTCGGATTAAGTTCCCACTACACAAACCAACATGAAGATAAATAATGAAACATGATGCACAGTATAATATAAGAGACTATGTTATCGGTGTCATAAAACACTAATAGCACGTTTGATTTACTAGAATAAAATAAAACTGAAATGGAATAATGATTCATTTGTTATAGGATTAGAGACATTTTTGGAAAAATATATGCTTTTCAAAAGGAATAATAGTTTCTCCAATGAAAAAAACGAATAAGAATTCCTTGTCTATTCCATATACAGAACAAACATTCTTTATGGTAGAATTTTTTATGAGCCAAACGATGGAATAGGTACTGTGGTAATAAGGGCAGAATAGATTTATTCCATTCTTATTAACTAAACACACCGTAATTTAGATGACAAATGAAGAAAATTTTCAATTTTTTTATACAATTATTTTATCATAAGGTATGTAATTAACATTAAAAGGTATGAAGATAATCTTTTTTTTCTTTTTAAAGGTAAATAAAAAGTGTTCCCAGGATATTTATCAATGAGATTCATACAACATGGGGCATTTTACATTAGCCTCCCACTTTTATTTGAATGCTAAAGCAAGCTCGACTTGAAACTAAGTAAGTTTGATCACAAGCATCAGGTCTCGAGATTGCCCTACAACAAAGATAAGTTTAGAACTAGAGCATCAATGAAAGAAGAAAGCTCTAGATTACCATACAACGAACATATTTGACCGCATAATCTAGTAAGAAAGCAGCATAAAATACTGCTATCTGATATAAACGAGTCTTGAGATGCCAAGATACTTACAGCATGAAAAGACAGCAAATTCCTTTCCATGGAAACATCACGCACATTATACAGAAGTTCTTAGCATAGCTTGCGCCTTCGTTTTGGATCTGTACTCACGGCAACCCAGTTTTCATCCCTCCTAACAATGTAGCTCTCAGGAAATGACATATTTAATGAATGTGGATATACCCTGACCACGTTGTTTGGTAATTCACTCATATCGACTGATGGCCCAACAGTTGTATCCATACTGGAGTTTGCCGATTCTGAATCAGAGGGCAATGCAGATGAGATATCTTCAGGATGCGATAAATGTGCATGTAAAGGATTCCTCAAGTGAGCATATATTCTGTCGGTTGGGGAAGAAGAATTCTCTCTGGTCACAAATTTATCTACTGTCTGAGAAAGATTTGAGAGATCATCCCTGCTGCCTTGCGATCTTTCTGCAATACAGAGAGCGCATAATTTTCAAGAGACAAATGAGACACATATACTAAGAAAATGGATGCACATCAGCTGCATGGGGGCATCAAGATGAGCTAGCTTTGAAGCTTCTGCATTATGTTACAGTAAACAGAACATAGTTGTGCCTCTCGTATTGTGTTAAAACATCAAGCAATTAATACAAGAACTTTGAAAATTGCACTCTCTTTTGTTTCTTCAGGGGGAGGGAAAAAAAAACAAAAAATGGTTCCACGTTTTTAATTACTTTTGTATTTAAGTCCTCTGGGAAAAAACTTACCTTTTACCGCATAACTTATTTTGTTCAAAGTCCTTTGCCTTTTGCTATTTTTACTATTTGAGTCTCGCGCATTCCAACAATTCTACTTGAGCCCTCCAACTTTTCAAAACAACTTGAAAATTTTCCATCAACCCCACACGCCCCTTCCCCCCCAAAACCCAAACCCCCCCCACCCCCCCCCCAACCCCAAAAAAAAAGAAAGAAAAAAAATCATATATAATAGTTTTCTTGCAAACACGTAAATCAATTAGTGTACCACATTTCACTTATCAACACTAGGATATTTAAATGGTACACTTAGCAGACAGGATGGAGGAACTTTTCCCAGTGAATTTATCCCCCCCCCAAAAAAAAAAGGACCTTTTCCCAGTCGTTTGAAAAAATGAACTGGGACAGAGAAAATTAAAATGTAATATGACTGAGATAGAAACGTAGCACAAAAGATACAGACTCGAACAGAAAGTTGAAAGAAAATGGGCTCATGTAGGAAATAGGAAAAAAGTAAAAGATTATTTATTTATTTATCATTTTTTTTTTTCACTTTTCCCTTTTCTTGGGGGTGTTAATTAAACTTAAGTCTTCAGGTTGCTCTTCAATGATAACAAATTGTGTTTTCAGCTCCTCTTTTTCTTCAATAAGTTGCCACCAGCTTCATCTTCAGTTGTTATGAGGCCCCTTCTCAATGAATTTACTCCATCATCAATTTTTATTTCAACAAAGAGACTTGAATGAGAAAAATTGCAGGTTTTGCATCTTGTGAAACCCACATTACAGTTAATTATAGTGCTAAAAATTTGAAAGTCAAAAGAACTTACTCCCATTACCAATTTGGGATCCCTGAGGGCGAGCTGGACTTGATATTACAGTAGTAGCATTAGGACCAATATCCTGCTTTTTTCCAGTAGGACCAGCTATATGCATGCTGGAAGCAAGCAACAAGACATCCTGTGCTTTGGGAGCACGGGAAGGTGGCGCAGATGTCTTACCTGTTTTAACTGGACAAATAAAAATTTAACTTAGTGCTTCCATCCTTGAAAATAACGCTTATGAAAATCAAAATGGCTGTTTAAATCATCAAATGATCATGGTTTGCATTAATGTTATTTACGTACTAAGTCTGCATGATATTGGACTTTTCTGATCACATAAATTCTGCAAGTGTATATAAACTTATTGAATACACATAGATCCATAGATCCATAATGATAAAAAATGACATAAAATTGCTCAGAACTGTATCTTCATACTCCTGAATCCCTGTAGTTCTCATGCTGGTGACAGCTAACTTATTTTATGCATGATTTTGCAAGTCTTAAACACTCTTCAACATTAGCCAACAATGGTGATGACATTCCTTTCCTTGTTGCTACAGAATTTCAGTATAGTGACAGAAGAAAAACGTACAGACAACTCAAGATCTAAAGAGAAGGAAAATGTGCTTTTCCATCAATATGCAAACATATTTAAATTTTCCATTTTAAATTATTTAACATGGCAAGATGTGATGGACCTTCTCCCATGCATGAAAAAACAATAAGTTAGAACACTTTTGATTTCATATATAAAGGTTAAAAGCTAAATTTAAGATAAATGAAAATACAGAAAGATTTGAGCTAAAATCAGTGAAGGAGAGATTAGTCAATGATAATAACAATAGCAACAGTAGTAGTAGTAATTAGTATTGGTATCAAATGCTGTATAAAGGACATCTTCTTTACAAGCACATAGAACACTTCAATCAAGAGAAGAAGCATACAAGAGAAAATTTTATCTCATCTACTGTCCAGAGTCCTAGCCTGTAATTTAAATTGAGAAATTGAGGTTTTTTATTTTTTTTTATTTTTTATCATTTAAAAAAAGAAGTCCAAACCTTACCATTTGCAACCAGTTCCAAAAACAATTGCAATTTAAATTTTCAAGTGTCAATCAAATCCTAAAGATTAAAATCACCAAATGAGGAATGCCATAGTTATACGTACGGTCATTTAGAGTGGCATAAGCAACCTTTGCTGCACTCATCTCTGCCCGCTTTTTAGTTTTTTCTTCTTGTCCTATGAACTTCTCTCCATCTATCTCAACGGTTGAAATGAAAAGGGGCATGTGAACTGCACCAGATTTAGTAGTTGTATAAACTGGAAGGCCATAACCTCCCTTCTGAGCAAATTCTTGCAAAAGATTCTTGAACAAACCAGAATCATTCTGGAAAAAAAGAAAAGAAATCAAATTAATACTGATGCCAAAAAACCTCCAAAATTAAGCCACACAAAACATTATTAAGACAACTGAAAAAGCTTGCCTCATCAACACCCTCAGCCGATAAGGACATAAGAGCAGCTTTGGCAGCAGCGTGTTCAGCATCCTTAAGTGTGGTAAAATACTCATGACTTTCATAGGTTCTCCCATCTATAGTGACTTTGCACTTAAAATGGCGGGCATGCACAGGGCCTTGATGTTCACAAGAATATACTGGTAAAGCTAACTTCCTCTTTTGAGCAAAAGTTTGAAGTTGATTTTTGAATAGATGTGAAATACCTGCAAATTTGGACAATTTCATTGTTTAGGATTCTAGAGTTCATCAAGATCAGAAAGCTTCTTCGAAAAGTGATGTGGACCCAGCTGAACATAAATTCCAAGCTTGCTATGCATTTTTTTGGGCCCTCCCAAATGGCGGTGGGAGCAGTAGCTTATAAGCTGCTACTACCACCAGGATGCAAGGTTCACCCAGTACTTCATAAATCATTCTAGAAGAAGTCTGTTGGAGAGCAACTAGTCAAATCTACACTTCCTAATGATATGAAGGGGGATAGTAAACCCAGGGAGCAGCCAATTCAGCTCCTAGTAGAGTAGGTGGAGAAAAAGAAAGGGTTGTTCATACTGCAAGTTCTCATACAGTGGCAGAACCGTCAACCAAAGAAAGCAACTTGGGTCAACACTGACACGTTCCATGAACAATTTCTGTGGTTTGGACTATGGGACAAGTCCAATTGGATCAAGGAAAGTAGCTGATATGGACCCAACTGAACCCAAGGCCCAATCCCAAGGAACACATGAGCTCAAAGTGTACTTTAGGAGAAAGTTTAAAGTAAAAAATGTACTGTATAGAGGGGGATACTGCCCTTTTCTTTTGTCTGTGGTCCCAACACTTCCTAGCAAAACCCACACATGCATACTTCATGTTTTACAAAGGATATTCAGCATATGAAGTGGGGCAGAAAAATAAAAGCGAGATAATATGGTATTTTCAATACAATAGAAGTTTCTCTTCTTTGGAGCTGCAAGCTTTGTGCTGCTCCTATTACTGTTTCTTCTTCTTCTCTAGCAATGGTCTGACTCACCAGATCAACAAAGGGTGACAAATGACTAGGATGGAGACACATGTAGAGGCCATGGGGAAAGCCATGCATAAAGTGCTAGAGCATGTTCTACTTGTGGAGATGCACCAAAGACTCAACAACATGAGTTCAAATTGCTACTAGAGTCAGTAGATTAGCTCAAGGTGCTAATGGAGCAATAATTGTTGACACGCGAAGGGGAGCTGAGCGACGATAATTGTCACCAAAATCGGAACCCCTACAGGTGTTGTGAGCACGGTAGATTCACAGAATCAATAACCCATGGAGATTGGTCATAATGAGTCATAGAATCAGAAGGCAATAGGGGGAAGGCGTTTCGCTTGATGTTAGACAGATGAAAAAAACCCCAATTAACATCAGCAGATTGGAGCCACTGGTTTTTCACAAGAAAACCCGTTGATTGGGTTGCTTGAATCGAGCAATTTATTGAGGAGATGGCAAGGGTGCAGACAGCTTTTGATTCTGGAAGGAAGGCATGTTGTGGTTTAGGGCGTTGAAGGGGAGTGTCGAACTTACCTAGGAACTGCTAAAGTGGGAAATGCTGCAATGTTGTATTGGGTGCAAGGCTATTAATCTCTTTAAGTATATTGCATCATTCATACAACCCAACGCAGAAGGTGTGTCAAAGAATTAAGGAGCTGTTAGCACAACTATTGAAACTGACAGAGGAGCAGTTAATAGGGTATTTCATTAGAGGTGATGACGTACGACAATGTGTATAGACCCATGACCCAAATTCCACAGCAAGAGCAATGCAATTGGTGATGGATGTGGAGGAAGAGATGGAGTAGCCCCATGAAAAGTGTTAATGGGTGTGGTGAGAAATTACAATGAAAGTAGGTGGGGTTGGCTTGGGTTGCTTAAGTGGAGAGCTTCATTTTAAATAGAGTTGAATCAAGTGCAAAGTTCAACAATACAATTTATTTGACCAGGGGGTGGGGAGGATTGGGGGCTGTAGTAGAAAAAGCTTAAGCTCAAAACCAGCTCTCTACTCAACTTGATTGCATTCCAAGTGATTACAGCACTATGCCACCAAAACCGCATGCTTCGTCACTCTAATTTCAAAGGAAACTGAAATAGTTTATTTATTTATTTATTTTTTGTTAATTCAAAAAAATTTTATACAACTAAAGGAAGGATATGCAACCGCAATGTGCGGGAAGGGCAGAGCTCAAATTTACAAGCCTTAAAACTAAAAAAACCACTAAACTGAATGCAATCAAGCAACCAAAACAACAAAAATTAGGAGCTATTTATGACAAAAACATAATTTAAGATTTGTCTTGCAAGAACATAAGAGTTGGGGGGGGGCACTTTACCCAGGTCTAGCAGAATCGTGAGCACGCCAAATGCAATACATTGTAGTGGATAGAGTAGCACATCTTGTACTACTAATATGATTTTTAGGCGCAACCATCAAACCATTTAAAACACCTTCCCACAATAACTGCAATAGTTTTTTCCCCTCGTGGTAATTATAGAAATATCTTAAAGGAGCTAAGAAGTTGAAAACTACATTGTCATGGCATGACAAGGATCAAATGAACCTAACTCACTTATGAAAGAGCCAAAGAAATCAGGCTATAGCCAAAGAAATTTATTAGGATTCTGAAAAATACTTAACAATGCTTCAAATTTAAATCCAAGATTTGGGACACTAAGTAGGGAATATGAAGGTAACTGATTGCTATATCAGCTAAAGGAGTTATGCGAATTTGTTTTATGATATGGAAATGAAATGTATTGAGGATCGAGTGGAACAAAGTATACAAAAATGTTGAAAAGAATCGATTTTCGGTCTGACAAAGTTGAAGACAACTTTTAACACCCTGCACCACCCAAAAAAGAAAAAATAAAAATATAATAAATAATAAAAAAGATTCAAGGCAGCTCATAAGAAATGAATGATCTACTCTTAGAGAGAATCACTGAGGTGTGAGAGTAGAGGTGGCACCTCATGATTCAGAAACCATTTCCAAATTCTATTAATGATTGTATAAAGATGTGTTGAGCACATCTCATGGAGGAGAAATTAGAAAGCACAATGACTTAGCTGAAATAGAAAGCCACCATCTCTTAGAAGATGCCAAATCAATTAGGTTTTATGTTTTCTAAATGCCTCTTGGCAAGAAGCTATATCACCAGCAGCATACTTGATCGATCATCTTCCTTTCAAACCTTTGGAGTTGCACAATCTATGTACTGCTAGAATTGTATTACCATATTAGGATACTTAAACCTAGACCTTTTTGTCTTTGGCCATGCCCCTTTTGTTCATAATTTTCAGCCTAATAGAACAAACTTAACAGGAAAATAGTCAACTGTATGAATTTTATGGTTAATCACCAAGGCAAAAGGAGTGCAAGTGTTATCATCCATCCACAACAATATTGCTATCTTTCTGTCACATTCGTAGAAACGGGGAAATTTAGAAGGTAAGAGTCATTAAGATACATCCTTACTTTGTTGGTGAAAACCTAAGGGTCTTGCAATCAATCACATTAACTAAAAATCCAAATCATAATTTCTAGCACCTCCATGGGGTTGATGGTCCCAAAGGGAAGTCCACAAAAGCTACTCACAGAGACTGTGTGATGGATTTTTTAGGGATTTTGAGATTTATGCATTGATTCAGAATAACAAGATGTGTTTGAAAATGTAAAAGATAGTCCTGGCCATGGTCCTTAAGAAGATCATGAGCTAAGAAACCCATTTCAAATTATTCAGCCTGTTCAAACCCTATACAAAAATTCCATGCATTCACTAAACTATTGATAAGGTAAAATTTCCAGAAACCATTTATGAAGCACCACTTAAAAATTCAGCAAGGAGAGAAACTGCTATGGAATACAAAAATGCCTTAACTAAGGGTGGGAATTGGGATATTGTAGAGACGACATAGGAACAGAAAGTAAATGCATAGTAAATGGGTGTTCAATGGAAGCATTGTGCAGATCAAAGTGTTGAAAGTCACAAGGCTAGTGGCATAAAGATAAACACAAAACTCTTGGAATTGACTACACAGAAGCATTTGCCCTAGCGGCAAACCTTAATTCTATCCATATTCTACTAATTTGGATTGGACTTTCACCAAATAAATGTAAATACGCAGTTATGGGAGGTGTTAAAAAATGTGGTTTCTGGAGAAATATAATATGAATACATGTATGTATATATGTATGCATCTATGTACATATGTATGTATGAATGTTGTAATTTTGTATGCATTTAAATTATGTATGTGTGCATGCATGCATGTCTACATATACATACATATATAAGGGATCACACACTCACAATGAGTATTCTTAAAAAATACAATATGAATTGATATAAAAATAGGTAATAACAACTGTATTCCATGGTAAGAAGAACAAAAATAGGATAATAGTTACAGATTTTAAAAGTTACTACAAAATTCCCACCCCTCTTTTTGGGTGCCCTTGGTCATGCAGGATTGCTAATCATGTCTGTTTGGTAGAGGAAGTTAACTAAGAGAGCGGATGGACTGAGAACATGGTTATATAGTGGGTCCCATTCATGTGCAAAGATGGAGAGGCTGTAAGCGTTTTTTGTTGAGTATTCTACCTACTGGTCTTTGTCTAATAAATAAATAAATAACATAAAAGTTGGTAAAAACTGTAATTAACGGAAGATGAATATAATAATGAGGTTTTGGAACGAACAAAAGACATCAAAATCCTCATCAGCTTTAATTATATATATGTATATATGAAGATTCCACCAGTTTTGAGTATTCTTGATGATTCCATGTACCTGCTTGTACGTTCTCATCTTTGACAATTGGGTCCTGATCACTAGCCCCACTAATTTGATCAGCTTCGTGAAGCTTTAGTTGCACTTTTTCCAACTTCGAATAAATTTCATAAAGAGAATTTGGATTTGAAGGACCTGCAAAAAAGGAGCAATCATAATTCCAAATAATCAACTTCTAAGAATGGATAATTGGAAGCAATCACACTAATCATGTTCCATCCCACCGGCAACAAAATTTCATGATCAGCTTTTCCTCTCAATCATTTCACTTGTGAAGACATTAACCTTGCCTAAGAACACTTAATTACAAAGTTAAGCACTTGTGTTGCCTAAGGCATGTAAGTTATTCTTTCTATGTTTCTATGCATAAAGGCGAGGGTTTCACCAAGTACATGAAGCAATAAGCAATTGGTTTTTTCCCTGTTTTTTATGTTCTTTTTTTTTTTTTTCTTTTCTTTTTAAGTTTATACAACTTTATTCAATTGATTGCAAGAAGGTCAATAACTTATGCCATCAACCATAGTATGGTTACCATGCTCTTAGTCATAATCTTTGGTTCAAATTCTATCACGAGTCACTACTTCTATATTAAACAAAAAGCAGACTATAAGATATACACAGATGATCCAATACACAAAGCCCATTTAAAACATCAGCTTCATCCATGCCATGATAATGATACATTTTGTTTTCATTACCAAGAGAAAGTAATTACCCAAATGAGAGAAAGAGAGGAGAGTACAAAAAATAAATAAAATCTCAACTTTCATCTTAAAGATGTGCAAAGAAGAAGACAACTGTTGCAGTGAAACAATAAGAATATAAGATGGTATGATTCAACTCCCCATCATCAATATGCAACCATAAGACTTACAAAAATTACACACTTATGCACAAGACAAGCAATCAACATGATTTCAGAAAGTACCAAGACAGCATCAATATAAATAACTGGAAATAGATACTGGGAAGTCCCACCTCCAGATGGACTCGATGACGCCAAATTGTCCTCAGGAAGTTGAGGCATCGACAGTTGCTCAAAGGCCACCCTGGCAGCTTCATTCTGTGCTTCTCTCAAAGACTTGCACCCATTTTGCGTTGCAAAAGTGAGGCCATCGACAGATACTACGGCGCTGAATCTAGAAGCATGATCAGGACCTTCTCTAGTTGTCGAGTACTCAGGTAATCTCCATGATTTCTTATGGCAAAGCTCTTGCAACTTTGTTTTGTACATGATTCTTCCACTGTCTTGTATTTTTTCACTTCCTTTTCATTCTTTCCAGTTGTTTCACAAATTTCTCTCTGTCATCAAAACAAGCCCTAATCTTAAAATCAACAGTAAACCCTCAAAAAAAAATTTATTTAACTAATCAGCAATAAAAACACACAAAATCATATAAACATTTTTTTTAGCTGCAAAATTGAACATAGAATTTTTTTTTATCTTAAAATAAACTGTAAAACCTCAAAATCTTTCTTGTTGTAAACACATTTCTACTTTCTTTAATAGATTTCAATCGCTTCCTTTGGGTGAATACACATGCATCTATTCTAGGAGGATCAGTATGTTCACCAGATGACCCTCTTTTCTTCTTTATAAAAATCTATTTCTTGTTAATTTCACCAGTTCCTTCGGTTTTTTTCCTTTAATTCTCAAAATTAAGTGCAAATGAAAAATCCCTAATCTTAAAAATGCTAGCAAAACGTCAGAAGAAACTTCTTTGAACTGATCAGCCCTAAAAAAAGCATCAGTTTTAGCTGCAAATGAGAACGAAAGAATAAATACACAAATTATAGCAGCTAAAGAAGGAAAACCCATGAGTTTCGACAGAGAATTTACGCGTTATGACATGAGAAACCATGATCAAAACAACAACGACAGCAACAACGTACCTCCATTACATATATATAAAGAGGCATGGAATAATAAAAACAAGAAGAAGAAGATAAAAACACAAGTTACGTCGATTCAGCAGCTGAAAGAGAAGAAGGAGAGAGAAAAAGCTGAACAACAGCAGGTGCTTGACCTGTGACTGTGAAGCGACTTCCTGAGTGATCACTGTATATGACTGCAAAGAGTAAAGAGTGTGAAGACTTACGGACGAAGAATTTGAAGCATGTGGTTTTTATATGAAAAATAAATGAGTAAGTGTTAAACTTACGGAGGTGGGTTTGCTATCTAATGGGAAAAAAATCGTAAGAAAAAATAAATACTTATTTTTATTATTTTCTTAAAAACGCGTATTTTTCCATTAAAAAGATCTTCCACTTTACATAAAATAAAAGTGTGAAAAAAAAAGAGTTGGAATATACAATTTTGACAAAGGGAAAATTGATTTACATGTGACCCACCGTTTACATGCCGGTCCAATGCCATGCACTTATTTATAACGCATGGTTGTACATTGCTTCTTGTCCTTCCTAAAAAGGGCTTTTAGGCTTAGATTTTTTTTTTTTAGAAAGATTAACATTGAATTTGATACCTAAATTTTATCAAAGATTCAATTATGTACTAAACTTTTAAAAGTTTAATTTTAGTACTCATTTGAATTATATTTATTACATAACCTAGTGACATTAACTCCATTAGCTACTAATGTGGTATCTTATTTTATTTATTACAAATTATTATTTTATATTTTTACGTATTATTAATAAAAGAAGCATGGGCCCGGTAAAGACCATAGCTAGATTAAAGCAATCAGTAAGCCCAAACTTGTCTTCTTGTTTTCAACACTTCAATTATTGAATCACCAAGTTATATATCATATATATGTAAACCCCCAAATTTTCGGAATCGGTTTAGCATAAAACCCTAAACCGGAAGTCAAACGGAACCCTAAAAGTCAACAAAACCCTAGTTTACCGTATCAAACTAAATCCGGCATTACCGTTTTCTTTGGCCATAGAAAACGAAGTTGGGATAATCAGCTAGAATAGTTCGTAATAACCATAGGTTTTATAAAAATTTCAGTTTCGCAAAATTCGGATGTCCTTCGAAACCCAAACGCACAGTTCTTGAAAAACGTGTCCGGAAGCCCGGAATAGTAAAAATATTCCGAATACACCTTTAGACTCGTAAAAATATAAGTTTTCCAAAAATATCAGTTTCGTAATTTTTTGGTAAGTAAAAATAACAGATATAGCCATTATACGTGTATTTTCTTACTACCGGTACTTTAATTGTCATATCTACTTTGCATTACACTATTCATTACCATTCTACACTATTCTTTTATCTCTACTTTTTCTTACACCTATTCTTACACTCTACATAACCTATAATCTTAACTTTTTACCTTTCCCATAACTTTATATCACATCTACCTTACATATTACATCTTTTATTTCTTCAAAAAGTCAAAAAAAAAAACAAATACCCCTCCCCCATGCATGGCCGGCGCCCCCCCTCTCTCAATGCCCTCAATTTGTTTTAATTTCTTTATTTTAATCACACAAAAATCACTCCTCAATTTCCTATAAATACCCCCCTTCTCTTTCACTTCTTTCACACCACTTCTACACTAAAATTACTCTCTCAAAATCTCTCAAGAATTTCTCTCCAAGAAGTTCTTTCAAGAAGTCCTCTTTAGCTCATCTCCTTTAGGTAAAAATTCTTCAAGAAGTTTCCATGTTCATCTACTTAGTATGAACTTAATGTGTGTTTTCTAAAACCATGAAGGTTAAGAAAGCAACAATAGGTTCATACTTTGTTTTTGTCATAATCATAATTCCTTTATGTTCATGTTTCTTTTATATTCATTTATGTTTCTCTTATGTTCATTTATGTTCTTTTATGTTCATAACTATCTACTATATCTATATAGCTATATATACTATTTAGAGCATATAAGCTCATGATCTTGCAATTTATTTACCTTTCATGCAATTTATTTACTTCAATGCATTTTATTTATTCCAAGTTGTTTTTAAGACTAGTCTCTAGTCTTAGACTTGTCCTCATCAAGTCAAAACAAGCTTTTCTTTCTTTCATTTTATTTATTATGGGACTAGTTTACTTCTTAGTCCCGGGAGCCTTGAAAAAGCTAAGACTCCAATACTTGACTTTATTATGCTTTATGTTATTTTGGTTATTATTATTCTCATAATCATGTTCATTTAGATTGTTGTCCATAATTTTATTTAAACAAAAGAAGAATTTTGTCACTTAGAAATAAGTTTATGTAAAGTATAAAATCTATAAAGCAACACAAAATAAACTCATTCCTTTTCATGTTACAAAAAGAACTCACTATAATTTTATAAACTACTTTTACTTTAAAAAGCCACTTAAATCCTTATTATCCCACCTTGTTTTTCAAAAGAAAATATTTGTTGACAAAAATGGTTCTTTTCATAAGAAAGAAAATAAGATGGATGACTAAGGAAATTTTTAAGTAAAGACCTTTGCAAACAAATAGGCAAAGAAAATTTATGGTTTGAAAATAATAAAGTTATTTCTTTTCAAGTTACAAGAGAAGTTAATAAGATTATAGAAATTAGTTTTTCTACAAAAAGTCCTTAATTGTTCCACATTGTTTTTATGAAGAAAACAAATTTTCATGCATGGATGATTATTTTGAAAAATATGAGACATGAGAAAAAGAATGAAAAATCAAGTAAGGATTTTTGCAAAACAAGTAAACAAAGGAATTTACACAAGAAAAATGAAGAATAGCATATTTCCTAGAAAACTTCAAATATAGTATTAATGTAACTTAGAAAGTAGAAAATTTTATTTTCAAAGGTCACTTAGAAAAAGATAAATAAAACCAACATAAAACGTTTTTAGAAAATAAAGAAAACAAGGTATTCATTTCAAAGAAATTTACAAAAACAATTTCCGAAAAGCTTCAAACCAACATTGTTTTACCTAAGAAAAATAATTGGACAACAAGACACTTGAGCATGCTTAAATATGAGTTATATAGTTATAAAAAGAGAATTTTTCAACTATATAGATAACTAAGTATTTATCAAACAAATTTTGATTTCTTGAACCAAAGTTGTTTTTACTTGGAAATCCGTGGTGAATTTTGTCACTACTTTTTCAGAGCCTATATGGCCTTGTTTGTTGATATAATTTTGGAAATGGGTAGATCTTTTCGAGTAGGTAGAAATCGGTATATTATATGCGCGATTCCGAGTTAAAATGACCAAGTTATGGCCATTTTAAGTTGGAACATTCTTCATACGAACTTTAACGTTCTTTGACATTGTTTTGTCAAAATTCAAGAAAATCATCAAGAAAAACTCATTGTGGGTATTTTCTTTGGTAGGTGACCCCGAGGAAGGATTCCTTTACCCCGAGAACTATTACGATTAAGTGGAGTGTGTGAACGACTCATCCGCTTAGAGGAATAGACGACAATGGCATCGTGAGTTTATTTCCATTAAATGCTATACTTGTTGTGCTTGTAAATTAGTTGCACTAGAGTTAGGAAAAGATAAACCGATATGCATGTAAAATAATTCCTTGAAAGAATTCTAAGAATATCGAAGCCAGAATTGTTCTAAGTGATTGTTTTAGTTTAATATTGATTTGTGTGAAATTCCTTGATCGCCATAAAGTTGAAAATAATTATGTTATGACTTTATAAATTAATGAACTCATGCATACCACGAAGTGAGTCACATTGCATGGTTGGGTTATTATCCTTGGGTGAGAAGGATAGTAAGCTCATGTCGAAAGCAACACTTGGCGGGAGATCCGAAAGCGATTGCTTGGCGGCTTAATGGAATATGCTTGGCGGTAGATCCGAAAGCAAGGTCAATCAAGTAGATTCGGAATGCTCGACGATGTGTGCTCGTGAGCAAGAAAACTTTTTATTTAAAACTACTTGAATTGAGGTTATGTATCACCAAACCCCGAATGGAGGGCGTAAATCCATTCAACATATAGTTCCCGGAAAACTATATGCTTGTTTGCCCACGTGCTTGTGCATTACATTTGTTTGATTAAATCAACTTGTTTGAATCTTGTTACAAGAAGTTATTTATGGAAATAGTTCTCACTAAGCCTATTAGCTTATACCCCGATAGATATCTTTTGCAGTTTCCTTACTTATGGTTAAGGCCACGTGGACCATGCGGGCAGGTAATCTCTCTTGAACATTAGAAACTTGGGTAAAGTGTAGCATAGTATTAGCATGCAAATATTTATATAATAGATTAGTAATTTAGGGAGTTGTCCCTAAGTTTGTAAAGTCTTTGCCATGAATGAATAATTATTGTGAATCCTCTTTTCTTAATATGTTTCTATATCTCCTTAAGCTTCATAATTCCATATATGGTCCTCTAAAGTTGTGAAAGTACGTCTTACACTTAATATAAAAGCTTTTGGGAATGGCTAAGGTTGTCATACTTAAGCTTTAATATTGAGTGTGGCGGACTGTCACGTTTAGGGTACCCATTGGGGCGTGACAATATAAGCCTCTTTTATGAAACTTTACTAATGCGGAACAACATATTTTATATCATAACGTGAAGACGATTGGTGATAGAGGCAAGATTGGTGCTGGGTATATTTTCTTCATTTTTTTTTTAAATTTTTCCTTGTAATCAAACAAGGTGGTTTGCCATATAATCTCTTGCTATGTACACTGCATTTGTTAACCTAAATAGAAATCCAAAACTACTTAGAATTCAAAACAATTTAGGACTAAGCCTAGAAACTGATTGTTGCTCAGATGCAATGTAGTTAAATTACTTAACCCAATGAGTTGCCCTAGCAAATTTCCTATCAAGTTATTGTTCCTGAAGCATATGATCTCAAGCTCAACCAAATTGCCAACATTAACTAGATCCAACCCGAAAAGATATTCCCTTAGAGAGATAAAACCCTCAAGCTTCTCATATTACCCAAAAACCCTAAAATCTCTCGTCCAGATGCATTCCCTTTGAGATGGAGGACATGAAAGGAGCTACATTTCTCAAATGATCAAAAAACGTATTACTAGAAATGGTGATCATTGCCAACCATAGTTTTAAAAATCAAAATACTTGTCCTATTCTCAACACAATGCAATGAGCAAGTGCACCTATCGTAAGCATAATATAGTGTTAAGCACAAGGTCATCCCACAGAGATAAATCAATTACCAGTATTAACTTTGTCCCTATTATCTAATCGTGGATTATGAGTGATTTATGCTAAACTTGTAATCCCCTTGATTTTACATAACGTGGTTATAATAAATATTATAAATAAAATATAGGATCATAAATGAACTATAATAAAAATATCAAAAATCACTCCAAATTTTTCGCGATTTAAATTCTTTTTCAATATGAACAAATTACAATAAAGAATATTTATCATTAAGATTTTAAAAGTTCATAATATTAGAAATAAAGAATAAAGAAAACTATTTAATATTTAAGAAACTAAGTTTTAATGTTCGAAAAATATCAATACCTTTAAGTTAAATAATTCTGAGTCTATAGAAACTAAAATTCCGATCTAATCTAGTAACTTATAATTAGTAAAAAGAACCAAGTAACAAATATAAAATTAAATTAAATTTATAATCTAATAAAAAGTCTAGAATAAATTTATAAATAGAAATGAACTCATACGTAATTTCAAATCTTAAAAATTTATAATAAAGTCGAATTAAGGGCAATATAATTATTAATTTATCAAAATACCACTAAACAAAACTTTTAAAACAGATAAAATATAATTTACGATAGTAGGTATAAAAACTGAAAATTAAAATCATTAAACTAAAGATTCTATGTATACTATCGTATTCAGAATATTTAATATCATTAATATGTAAATTTTTATCCAAAAATATTATCAAATCAGTATTTATCATATGCGTCATTTAGAATCACAAAATTAATTTTTTTTACCAGTTCATATTTTTGCCTACTCCTTACATATTTATTAGTTATAAATTTATCATCTTTTTTTTTGTTTTTGTATTTCCATACATCCTAACTCACTTGCATTTTTTTTATTTCGTTTTACGTATTTGATTTGCTTTGATTTTGAACTCCTCTGGACGCGAACAAGTTTCAACACAAAAGCAAAAAATCAAACACATATACACATATCTTTAATAGAAATTCTATGTATACCATAGTGTTCAGAATATTTAATAATGCGAATATGAAACTTTTCATCTAAAAATATTACCGAATCAATATTTAACATATATATCACTTAAACCCGTAAAATTGATTTTTTCACAAGTTTATATTTTTTCCACTCCTTACACAGTTGTTGTTCATAAATTCATCATCTTCTCTTTATTTTTGTATTTTTATATACCCTAAAACTAAGATAATTATCAACTAATAATTATTATATTAATATTTACACATCTAATACACAATATGTTGCAAAATGCACCAACAATTCAGTGCAAGTGGGAACAAAACACGGTTGGGATTGTCTGGATAACCGAAATCCTTCAATAAATGTATTAGATAAGATTAAAACCGACCTTAGGATTGCTTGCAAGTCGGCATGACACAAATTACCTTCAAATTGGCTAAACTGTCATACAGAAGCATCTCATACCTATCAAAGGCCATCCCATTCTAACTTATATATTAATATACATAATAATAAACAAAGATCATAAATCATGTGCACTTAAAAACCGTAGCTTTCATTTCCTTCTCCATAAATAAAGCCAACATCATTTCTTTTATTTCCTAAAGCTTAACATGCTTCTTTCCCAGACAAAGAATGTGGGAACAAATTCACATTTTTTTTTTCACAAGAAACCCAACCGTATGTTACTTTACATGACAAACAAAAGACAAAAGAAAGCTCCAAAAACGCATGGAATTGGATTGAACAAGGTAAGATCCAAATATCTTTAGTTACACCATTTTTTATCCAAAAATTATAGATTTATGATGAGTTTTTATGTTTTTAGTTGTTATATGTGTAGAAATATCATGTATAAGTGCTTAGGAATGATTTAGAATTAATTTGAATGTGTAAAATATACAAAACAAGCTTTGGATCCAAGGTTGAAGATGATGAATAGTACCACTGGTACTGTTCATGTGAATAGTAATCCAATTTTGCAGAAAATTAAAAAAAAATCATATATAAAATATTTTTTTCTTCTTTTTCTGGTTGGTTGAATAATTACTAATAATATATATTTATTAATTTTGAAGTGAAAATTATTTTTTAATAATTTCTTTTAGAATTATTTTTATATAGTTATTTAAGTATATGTGTATGTAAATACTTTAGTATTATAAATGATGTAGAAAAATATAATTTTTATTAATTATGATTAGATAAAATAATTAATATTATTGTATTTATTAATTCTGGATTATTATTTTTAATTAATTTTTAATATTAGTTTTATTAGTATAAGCTAATTAAGATATAGATGGTATGTATATGTATTAGTAATGCAAAAAGTGATAAAAAAACTAATATTATTATTTATTATGAATTTTATTATAAAATTAGTAATTTTTTAAAATATCAAAATATAAAAATATATAATTAATTAATTAACAATATTTAGTTATAAAACCTGTTATATTATTCTGAATGTTGTTGTTGTTGTTGTTGTTGTTTTTATTATTATTCTATTGTTGTTAATGTTGTTAATGTTATTATCATTATATATTATAATTACCACTATTATTATCATCAATAATGATGTGATTATTATTACTACTATTATTAGATATTATATTAATAATCAAATTATTATAATATTTTTATTAGCACTAATGAATATCATTATCATTATAAAAATATATATTATATAAATAATATTATTAATGATACTACCACTATTATGATTATTACTAGTATTATTACTATGATATGTATTATTATTTATTGTTATCTTTAAGATTACTACTATTTTAAATAGTTATTGAAATAGCCATGAATTCCTTAATTTACATATTAATGTGATATTGATATGATATATAAAATTTATATATGTGTATGAGTGCTTGGATCATATAATTGGTATATGTGTTAGACATGTGCTATTTTGTATGTGTAAGTATAATGAAATTAATATTTTGTATTACATGTATAAATGTGTGTATAGTGTAATGAATATATGTGTCTTTTGCAAATTAATATGTGTGTACTATGTTTAGAATTTAATAAAATTTCTTTTGAATAGCTTAGGATTTGTGACAGAGATTTTACAAACTTTAAGTTCATTTTTTAAGCCTAAAACCAACCCAAATGCATTTGAAATTAACCCAAATTAACCTTAGGACAAATATACCCCTAATGACAAATTGTGGATGAGTATTGACTTCATTTGGACAAGTTTTGGACTCTTTTTGCAGCCCTATTTTCTCCATAATAATTTTCCTTTCTATTCTTTTCTTTCTTTCTTTCTTTTCTTTCTTTCTTTTCCATTTCAAAATTTTAAACCCTAAGTCAAGATCAACTATGAGCTTTTGGATTTAAACAACATTCCAAGCCAAGATTTAGTCATGTAAGTTAAATACAAGCTTTATCTTTTCACTTTATGTTTTATATTGTGTTTGTTTGTAGAGGTTGAATAAAAATGAATTTTATGTACTAATTTGGTGTGGAATTGATTTGATGCATTGATGATAGTTTGAATAAGACTAAATGGCTAAAGGAGTGGTAGTTTATATCTTATGTGAATGTTGATAGGTGATGATGAGTGATTTGGGGAAATTGAAGAATTGAGAAGTTGAGGAGTAGATTGAAGTGTGATTAGTGTTTTGATGATTAGAAGTAGAATTCATGTTGTTAGGATAGTGTCTGGAACATCTAACAAGCTTTGGAAAGTTTGGATTAAGTTTGGGGAATTTTTGAAAGTGAACAAGTTGTAATAAAACAGGGGAAATCAAAAACATTTTCGTATAGGCTAAAATTTGGTCGTACGCGGGCATCTAGGGCTTCTACGCCACCGGCTTATAGGCGGTATTGGAAACGAACAGAATCAAATTTCTTAAAGTCGTTCGAACGCTGTTGGCTTTCATTGGAAAAGTCAGCCAGCGTTCATTTTTCAAATTGTATGCCGCTACTGGGATTCCAACGCCGCCGGCTTAAGGGCGGTGTGGAATGGGAACAGAATCCTAATTTTTAATGCCGGGCTTAAGGCCGTCGGCTTAGAGTCAAAGGCTGCCAGCGTACATGGATACGCTGCCGGTGTCGGGGGTAATTCACGGGCGTGGATCAACCCTGTGTACCTCTCAGCAATTTTTGGAAATTTGGATTTGCATTCTACACCGGCTCAAAGCCGCCGACGTAGAATGAAGGCAGCCGACGTACCCTTGAATGCTGCCAGTGTTGACAGTGTTGATCTTGAGCGTATTGAACGCCGGTTCAAAGCCGCCGGCTTTGAATGCCAGCGTATCCCCTACGCTTTTGAATTTTAAAAACTTTCTTCAAAAATTTTCGAAGTTTAATATATGATCAAATAAGTATTTGTTAAGTGTTCTAGGATATAATAGGATGTTTAAATGCTTTATTATGACTTTGTATTAAATTATTTGAATTTCTTTGATTAATTGTATTTTCAACTAGTTAATTAGTACTTAGGCTAAATGTGAAATTTAATATTGTTTTAAACAGTGATAGATTCTCGCCCAACTAACCCCGTTAATTCTCGAGTTATATTAGGTACGCAGTAACTTGCTTGTTTCTTTGTTAGGGTAGGCATCACAACTAAACTACTTTAAATTAAGAAAACTTTATTAATTGATGAGTGTTGTTTGTCCTTGTTTCAGATTGGGGGCAAGGTACTTTCTCGTTAATGGATAGAATTATTTAGGAGATGTGAGTATCCGAGCTGCTCATATCAACCCCTGAGCGTCATGATACGTTACTCAGGATCCCCTAGTATTACGGGCTATGCCGGAAGGTGGGGCTGCCTAGTCTGTATGAACAGTAGGGACCACTCAGGAAGGCGGACATAATACTAGATCCTTGTTGTCCGGAGTTTGAATATTCCCGTGTTGTTTTACTAACTAAAGACTTAACAATAAACCATTGATTGTTGCATAATGCATTAGTCTAAGAATGTATGATCCACTTTGCATTTGTATTCGTTACTTGTGTACTGGGCCTTTGGCTCATATTTTACCCATTTCAGGTGATGACTCCGATGAGTTCTATGCAAGTATGGGATACGGAACCGACTTTGAAGATTTTCTTGATGGTTTGGAGGATTAGAGCTAACCCTGGACTCAATGGAACCCTATGACTTGTAATAGATTAGAAGTGATTTCTTTTGTTTATGATGTAATTAAAGTGCTAGTTTGGATTGTGTTTGGAAGATTTTGTTAAGGCTTGTAAGAAGCCTTTGGATGTAATATATATATATATTATATGTACTTAGATATGTAGGAATTAAGTTGCTTCCATTGTAAAATATGTTGGTAGTGTAGTAGTATAGTTTTATTTAAGGTATTAGAAAAAAAAAATCTATGTTTCCTATTGTATATTATCTATATGGAATTAGATAAACAGTTTCTCAAACAATTCCTTCAGGCAACCTTACATATAATCTTATAGGTTATATGTGATTGAGGAACTATTATCGCCAATTTCAAATTTAAGGGTGATAGCGGGTCCTTATAGTTATTATGGAAAATAATATTGGTACTACTAGCAAATTACCTTATAATTAACATTATTAATATTACTAACATTATTATCATTATTATTTATATTATTGTACTTTATAAATGAAAATAAAGTATAATAATTGTAAAATACTTATTTTATGCATAAGAATGAAAATTTAAATAAGATGAATTTTTGAATAATATAATACCTTTTACATAGCAAGACAATTATATGAAGTATACAAAAAGAAACACGACGACACTAAATAATAGTAAATAAATATGAGTACTATAATGGGTCGGGTAAGGAACAATATAAAAACAATAATAATAATAATAACTATAAAAATATAAGCCTACTAAATATCAATTTTTCGAATGCTCGATAGAAATATATAAATACCTAACAAGACCAAGACAAGCAAAATGAAAATAAATAATTCAATAATAATTAATTATCATAGGATCATAAAAAGGACCAATACATGTAATAGAAATTAAATTAAAAGATAGGACACTTAGATAATCATAAAAGTTTAGTTGCGTTATTTACATTATGTTAATAAATATTTTATCTTAGTAAGTAACAGTGAATTGTAAATAATATAAATATGACTAATATATCTTAAATGAATTATTTTAATAAGTAAAATCATAGCAGGTTGATTAAGCTAATTAAAATAGATTTAGTAATTGAATTAGATAATCAGTTTCCATCAACTCGGCTTAAATTAATTTACTAAGTAAAACCATAAAAAGAAATGAGTACGTAATTTCTAAAATATGTCTAATTTAGAATTAGTGTAAATAATAGTATAAGTTATACCATAACTAATCTGGTAAATATGTTATTTCAAATATCTTATCTTCGAAACTGATAAAAGAATAGATTAGTTAAATAATAAATATATGTTATTTCATTTTCATAAGAAAAATAGATCAATTCTCGAATTTCCAGTAGCATATTCCGATAGTTTAACAAGGACCACAGGTGAGTAACTTTGACTTTATCATACTATTTGTGCTTGTAATATAGCTGCATTTATAATAATAATATATTAAACCAATATGCATGTGGGATTTTGGTATATTACATGATGTTTGGTGTATGCTTGATTACCAAAATTATCCTATTATAAGTGATAATTTTATTGTATGATAATTACTGTATGAAGCATGTTGATATTGTCTGTGAGTTGTATGATCACCTTAAACCTAACTAAAAGCTTTTGACACCATAAAAGAAAATAATCATGCATTACACGATTTACATAAACAGCATTTGAGCAAGTGACAGCCTACTACGTGTTAGTATTTCGGCCCTCTAATAATGTTTGGTTAACCTAGGGTAAATGCTATTAGATCAACGCAAGGTTACCTTTAAGCTATCGGTACTATAGGAACTAAATGGTAAACGAAGGACGCCGCTTATGGTATCGCTTTGAAAGGACTAACACTTAGTGGAGTTTCTAAGGCAGAAAACAGAAAATGAGAGATTTAAGATATGGTTAATTTAAAGAGATAATTAAAGTAAGTATTGTTGTATTCCTGTATGCTTAGTCTCTCCTGGGTAGGTGGGCCATAGCAATGTGATCCTTCAACCCCGATGAGAGGGCGTAAATCTCCATCCTGCTTTGGATTCTAGATCATACAAGCTTGTAATGTGCATATGATTAATTGTTACATTGCATATGATTGGTAATTATACTTGTTTGTTATTGTTTGATATGTGATTTGGTCAGGTTATCTCACTGAGCCCGTGGTTCGCTTACCCTCAACAATTTTTGTGCAGGATTAATACTAGCTGGGATTGAGATAGGAATGTGTGAAGAGAGCTTCTCCAACAAACTATTGAAGATAGAAATATAGGATATTGTAAACTTAGAATGTAAATTAGATAATTTTTTTAATAATTTGGAAAATTTGTAAGTCGTAAGTGTGAAACCCATTTTCATTATTTGGTAGGGGATACCGATTCTTTGTGATCTTGGTAGAAAGTGGACAATCGGATTTCATAGTTGAAATCTAGTAATATAATATATCATTTATATGAAAGACATTGATAAATAAATAGAGTCTTGTACACTCTGACTTACAAAATGGCTCTCATATTGCGGGTGCACACGTGATATGATAGCTTTAGATTAATCCTACTAGGCCTCCTTTTGAGGCGTGACAAAACTAATAACTACTAATTATTATGATTATACTAAAACTAAGCAGGGATCAATAGAGCAAACAACAAGAGTTAAAATCAATCAACAAAACAACTTAGGTCTCATTATATTCCTATTTAATCATGTGAATCCTTAGAATCCAAAAGTTCTCATTATCAATTTCTTACACCATGGAGTTCCACAAGCAAACTAATAACTCTCTCAAGTTATTTACTTATCTAACCCTAGTCTTATCAATTTGGATCTCTCCTCAATCAATAGCAACATTAATTCGCATGAAGAACATAAACCCTTCATCAATTCAATCATCAATAGAAGGTTTTGCTATTACATCTCTAGAAATACAATCAAACCTCATCAACTGCATATGTTTAATCATAAAAGTAATTTCTCAATTAGCTTGGATGATATCAAGCATAAATTCATACTCCGGATATAGGATCTAAGAAACAATAACAAAACATACAATTGAACATAAAAACATCAATAAGATTTCTTTAAAATCAAATCTTCATCACATGGTAAAATAATTTTCTAATAAGACCTAAACCTAGGGTCTACTCCTTCATGAGATTAACAAGGAAAGCACGAAATTTAGAAGAGAAAATGGAATTCATGATTACAACCCTAAAAATTTGAATCTCGAATGTCTTGGATCTTGGATCTTGGATCTTGAATCTTCTTAACTGTTTTCCTTCGTGATCTCAAATTTCCTCTTAAAACCCACTTAGATATCGCAGCCTCCTCTTCCTCCTTTTTAAACTATAGACACTATATATATATAGAGAGAGAGAGAAAGAGAGCAGAGAGAAGATCACATGTCTACCGTTTCTAAAACAAATTACCAATATACAAGTCAGATAGAAATAATTACCAATATACCATTGTAATATCATGTCTATAAAGTCAGGATATGTTAATTTACACATAAATCGCAGGAATAAAATAGGATATAAAGTTTGGATACCATTGCTATATTGCAAAAATAAAATAGAATATAATATTTTTGTATGTATATCGCGATTATTTATTGCGATATTGTAGTGTAGAAATTTCAAACCTTCTTTCTTAATGTGCCATCATCACATCACTGTCCCTCTTCCTTTCTCTTGTCTCTTTTTGCTTTTCTTTTTTCCTCTGTGGTTGGTTTTTGCTGTCACTGTTTACATATTATTTTTACTGTTCGCGTACTTACCGCGAATATCAAACGCAATATAGATAAGGATATATATTTTTTATATATCTCGTAAATAAGTTGCAATTTTGGAGCAGTATATTGGTAATTATTTTTAATTTAACCTTATTTAGGTAATTATTATTACTAAAAAACTCTGAATTGAAAATTATTTCTATATATATATATATATATAAAGCCCCCAAAAATCAGAGAAAATAAAGGAAACTGACGGCCACGTGACTCACTATGCCCCCACCACGCCCCATGGCAAGAGGCATGGTAAATTTTGTGTGCGTTCCTAGGTTGATATGCCCTTTGATATTGGGCATGATAAGGGACATGGTAGCCCCTGATTTAATATTTATCTGATACGCCCCTCGATAATGGGCATAGCAAGGGGTGTGGCAGCTTCTAATCTTGGAAATGTGTACCACCACCCTTCACATGCCTCGTATGGAACCAAGACTACACTTATTTCTTCTTTTCCCTGTGAATTTCATTTGGTTTCATCACACTTAGCTCCATTTTGCTTGAAATTAACAATTTAATCAACTGAGTGTCAATTCTAGATGATTTCACTTAAAATATCAACTAAAAGAGTCCAAATCATCTAGAATTAAGAGTGCTATAACAGTTATCAAATGGCACATAACAACGACTTCGGCACCATGCTAGAGAAATTGTTTGATGAAAGTGCCACCTCTTGGAGCTTTGGAAGCACTCTGATTGCCACCTAGACAACGCAACCAAGTGAATTCCCTTCTTTACTTAATCAAATAAGTGGCGAGCAATTCACAATTGTACATTTTACTTTTATAAGTAACGGCATATAATACAATTTGACTCTTTGCAAGGAAGACTCATTTGACTATGTGTTTTTTCCCCTTCAAAACAGAGTATGTCTCTGCACAGGGTTTGACATGCAATTATGCCACATGTACATTGTATTATTACGAGTGATAGCATATAATATAATCTATTACACCAAAAGAATTTAAACATCTATTTCAAAAGGCTTACTTTTTGTACTAATTATATGGAGCATATAAACATATTTACATGTAAAACTTGACAAATTCATCCATATATATGTGTGTATATATAAAGAAAAGTCAAACAAAAAAAAGGGGAAATTGTCAACATGCAAAAAGTATATATATGTGTGTGAGTGTATGTTATAGTAAAGTGTGGTTGTGTCTCTTGGATGATATTGCAAAAACAAAACACATCCCTACTTCTTCTTCGTATGTGTTCATTGAAAAAATAGCCTTCTATATGTTCTATGCAGATTGTAAAGTCTTCCCTAAGCAAGATGCAACTTTTTGTTATTTGAAAATGGTAGGTGTATTTGTACGTAATTGTCCTGCATTGGAGATAAAACGTTGAAAAGCCTTGTACATAAACTTCAATTCATAAAATCTTGATTAGAGAAGCAATACCTATAAATGGAATTGGACATGGACTTGGAGTATAGTCTTTGATGGAGTCAACCAAGAAGCTAACTTTCCTTTTGTGAATAAAATATTATAACAAGAAATATTAATTGTTTAGTTAATTGAAAATATAATAATTGATCAAGTTGATACTCAATAAACTCCAATTCAACTCTACTGTGTATGATATCATTAGAAATAAAGAAAAAAAAAAGGAAAGAAAAAGAAAAAAACCAAAATACAATATAAATTTTTAAAAATAAGAAAAACACAAGTTCTATAACTTTTTTTTAATAAAACATATAAAAAACTTGAATAGGCTCATGAGTTAATTAAGTCAAGTATTTTAAAACTTGGACTCAACTTGATTGCATTTGATTCGAAATCGAGTTATCACAAAGTCAAATTCGATTATTTTGCAAATAGTTTTTTCTCACTTATAGCTCTAGTTTTGTTCATTTGCAATAAGAAAACCAGGCAGTGCACCATCTATGTATGTTATAGATGCCTTAAAAGTTAATTGCATTGGATGGATATTTTTAAATTAAAATCTTTATGTTTGGATAGAGAGAAATGAAATATAGAAACAAACATCAAATGTGAAGGGATAAGAAAAGTAAGAGGAGTGTGAATGATACCATTATATCATACATGTTGTATGTTAAAACATGAAATTTAATAATCTAATACATAGAAATTTAAGTAATTTCAAAGAGTAAACCTTTAGCTACTTGTCACACCCCAACAGAGTATCTTAGTTGTATTAGTATACCATGTAACTAACTGAGGCCTCCTAGAAGTTACATAAACACTATACAACTAATGTTCCCTATTTGAAGTGGACAATTGAACAGGATCGATAGTTGTTTTGAGTGAGAAAGAGATTGCACATATATATATATATATATTTGCCACAACCAAACATAAACATATATGAAATACCCCAAATCTTCACCAAGATTAGAAATTGAGTTTAGATAGATTAAATAAATGAAACGAATTATAGGATTTAATTAGACAAGTTGATATAATTTAATTAGTTATTAATTGAGATTTGAGTTTCAAATTCCCTAAACATGTCATCAAAGTGTTTAAAGAATTCATAAATCCTTGATTCTTAGCCTAAACACTAATTCTTAAATCTCAGTAAAATTTGAGTTCATTTGTTTGAATAAAAATATCAGTTCTTTAACCCGAACTCAAATTAAATATCTTTTATCTAAAATAAATTCTCAAATTAAGTTCTTATTGCAAGTTCTTAATTTCTGACATATTGGTTCCGAAACAAACTTTTAAATACTCTTGAAACTATAGATATTTGATCTAATAGTTCTAAAACTATACCTATAATTCTTTATATTAATTTAATCCCTATCCTTTTTCTTTTAAACCCTCTATCCTGCCTCTCTCTTCTTCTTCTTTATTTTCATCGGTTTCTTTCCTTCTTCTCTTTCTTTCTTTCTTTCTCTCTTTCTTTCTTTCTTTCTTTGATCTTTCCTTCTCAATCTCAAACCCTAGACAAGATCAAGAAGATAAATTAACACTAAGGAAGAAGATAGAAAAGAAGAATCAAAGCTAGAAGAAGAAGGAATTGCATGATTTAGCTAAGAAGCTAAGTTTTCTATTTCTATTCCTCTTTGTTTTTACTTGTTATTTACCTTTGTAATTGATTAATTGATGTTGAATTGGGTTGAGAGTGCTGTTTATTTATGTATTTTTTTGGTTTAATGGTTGATGGAAGTTGGGGTTTGGTTGGAGGAAGAAGATGATGAATAGTGATTTGGAGTTGATGAAGTTTTGGAGATGTTTGGTGTTGTTTGAATGATGGGATGATCATGTAACAAGCTTTAGAGTAACTTTGGTATGAGTTTAAAGAATTTTAAGAAGTGTAAAATGCATTTTGAAAACAGGGGATTTCGTCATTTTTTCGCTCCAGTGTACACAGCCCATGTACATGGTCGTGTAGGCCTTGAAATTCTTAAAAGTTGCTCTCGGGTCATTTTTTTTTACCCAACACGGCCTCGTACACGGCCGTGTACCCGGTCGTGCAGACTTCCCTGTTTCGCAGCTCTTTATATTTTAGCCATAACTTTTTTCATCCGACCTCCGATTGAGGTGATTCAAGTTGCGTTGGAAAGCTTAAAAAGAGATCTACAATTTTCATGTTTTGAGTTTTTACAAATTCGAAATTTATCGATGCTTAAATTTTGATTCTTTCCAGCTACAACACTTTTCAAAACAAAGTCAAAAACTTGTTTTTGTTTGTTAAATGTGTTTTGCTTAGGAAATGGATCTTTTTGAGATAAAATGAGATAGATAAGTGATATTTGATGTGTTGAGTGAATTAATTCATGTAATTAAACATGATTTAAGTAGATTTATAGATTTAACAATAATTAGATTAAATCTAGAAGTTAGTTATAAAATGAACTTAGTTAACAAACCTAGGTTCAACTTGACTAAATGAACTTGAATGAACTAAAATGGATTAGATTGTTTAACTTTGATGAAATTTGGACAGGTTTAAGCTAACTTGGGATTAAGTGACTAGATCTTACATATTTAATGAATTAGTAATTAATCTAAGTCAACTTGGCTTAATGAACTTTATTAAGCTAAAATGAATTAAATTGATATAGTTGATCACCTTGGCTTAGTAAATGACTTAAATGAGTAATTTTAATCAATTTGGCTAATGTTAAGCTAAAATGGGTTAATAGCTATGAATTAGCTTAGATGAACGAATTAGGATGATATTTGAATAATATGGGGAATGTTGTTTCAAATGTGTGTTTACTACTTGGAAAATGAATGTTTTGGTTTTATGAATTCTTTGTTAATGCTTTTGTAATAAAACACTATAAATAAAGAGAAATAAATTTTTGACAGACAAAGGAGAACTGTCTATATTTTAGCGGGGCGATTTATCGCAGCCATAGTGGGGTTCCACATTAGTGTCTGATCAAATAGGAGTTAATAAAATGAGTTAGAGATTAGTGAATAATTGATATAAGTTCTTATATGAATTTGATATAAAGTGGATGATTAGTTTAGTTAGTTTCTTATACGAGTTCTTTTCTTAACAGTGGTGGATATCTGATTTTATCTTCTGGATTATCTTATGAAATTTCCTTCCGAAGCTATGTTTGGATTTCATATTCAAGGTACGCAGTAACTTGCGTGTTGAATGTTAGGATAGGAATTCTAAACTGATTAAGACTTAAACTTGGCTTAATAATTGATGAGTGTTGATTGTGCCTTAAGTCGTTGAATCCGGTCTGAGGAGCGACAACTTGTCATGATGCAATGACAATGTTAGAATAAACACTTAGGCCACTTATCATGATGCAATGATTTGGCTCGGTGGATTGTCATGATGCAATGACAATAGTTTAATAGGCGCTTAAGCCAATAGTCATGATGCAATGACTAGGCTCGGCGGGTAATCGATAAGGAGTGTGGTAACTACGTAACGTTTACTTATTCTTGAGATGAAGTAATATGATTTAATTCAATGTTTATGGGAGCATGTGAATTAAATTATATTATGGATTAAGTTAAGTGAAGTTAAGTAGCAACTATGAGTCCTAGATGAGATTACTATTTCTTTTTCAGCATAACGTTATCTAGGAGATATAAGTATTCGGGCTGCTTATATCAACCCCCTGAGCGTCGTGAGCGTTACTCAGGATCCCCAGATTCCCATGGCTTGTTCCGGAGTGTGAGTGCTCCATTGTGGATTTGTTTATTTTAATGAAAAGATAATAACTTGTGATTGTTGCATTTGCATTTAGTTAAGCTCGTGTGTCACTCCGTGTGTGATTGTGTTGCTGTGTACTGGGCTTCGGCTCATTCTTGTTGTTGTTATTCTTTTTACAGGTTTTGTTGTTGATAAAGACGATGTTGATGAAATTGATGATGGTGTGGAGGTTGTTGATGTTGTTGTTCTTCTTATTGTTGTTGATGAGGATGGTGATGGTGATGGTGATGATGATTGATGTGATGATGTTTGTCCCGGGTTTTGGGCGATTATGAAGATTTGGGAGATGAGTGAAATGTGATAGGATCGAGACATTTCTTGTATTTTGTTTCTTCTTTGTTTTGTTTGTAAGAGGACTGGATATTTTTATACATTGTATTTTCTTTTAAGGGCTTGTTAATGCCCAATTGATTGTAAATGGTTATCTACCCCTAAGAGTAGATCATAAAGTGTTTTTATAAAGTTAGTTTCTTAGAAAACTGGTTTGCTCTGTAGGGAGTAGAAGTCTATAAGTTGTTTTATAAAATTTGATTTTCCGCTGCTAAATCCAGTTATCTGAAAATCTAATTAAACGATTTCATAATCTAAAATTGAATAGCAATGTTCAACATAAACACCTTCTTTTAAGACAACCTTACGTATAATTCGTAAGAGTTATACGTGGTTGGGGACTTGGTGTGCTTAATTTGAGAATTGAGCATGTCGGGTCTTTACAATATAAATCCAAGACATCACATATTTTTACAACCATAGTCTATAGGGCTTCAATAGAACCCAAGAACCACCAAAACTTACAAAGGAAAATAAAACTTAACTTATTCTATCACAACCCATTGCTAAGTCTCTATTACATATATGGTCTTCATCTCAAAAGAGTATACGAGTCTACTCTAGACTAGCTTCCACACTCGATCTTGGTTTTAGTCTTCATGCTTAAAACCCTATAAATCAACAGTCTAAGAGAGCATGAGCATATAAAGCCCAGTAAATAATAGAATCTTAACATTATCATTAAGAACAAACAAGTTTAGTTTGCAATCATATGCAATGCGTGGATCATCCATATGCAACAAGCATGTTTTGAATAATCGGAATTCAAAACTATGGGGATTTACGCCCTTCCTAGGGGTTGAAGGATAAATTTAGTAGTTCATGCACATGAGAAACTTAAACTAAAGTAGAAGGACTTCCTCTTCACTTAACCCGCCTAGGGGAGTAGCCTCTACCAGAGCCCCACAGGATACGAGTAGTCTTTTAGAGAACAATTTTTGTTTTCAAATAAAAACTTCTACTTTTCTTAAAACTTGAGAAATCTCACTAAGTGTTAATATTCTAAAGCCAACTCTGACATAGACGACCTCCTTCAAAGGCTGCTTAATTTCTACGAAGTTGACAACCTATGGTAACCTATAAGTAGACTCACTGGTCCCAACAAGTATTACCATAGAATCGAAATGTTAACACATGACATGAGTACCATGTTAATGTAATATGATGATATGAAATGCATGTCATATTAATTTTAGAAATCTATTAATCTTACTTCCATATTATCAAATGGTGAAATCAATTTCAGACATTTAATGAGATAATTATAATTTAATGTCAATGGAGTAGTTATCACTTTGATTATTAAGAATTACAACTCAAACATACAACATATAACATGCAATATTTCCCATCCCCATGCAATTGATTCCCTATAGTTACGATTAAACTATATTCCACTATTTACAATCACAAGCAAGGTGATAGGATTCAAGTTACTCACTTGTGCATGCTCTTTAGTCATTATAATAGTTCAACAAGAAATCCAACTCATGATCTAAGGTTCCTATAAGATAGAAAAGCTTGTATTACTATCTACTTAATAAAGACAAGAACGATTAAACAAGATTCTAAAGCTAAAGAAGACAAAATGACACTTTAAGGTTGCCACGCCCTTCACTACGCCCCATACCAAGGGCCGTATGAGATAGGGTAACACACAAGCTTCATCACACCCTTTGCTATGCCCCATATGGAGGATCACTTGATGACCAGAGGCTACCACGCCCTTGCCACTCCCCATATCAAGGAGTATGTCAATCCAGGTGAAGAACAGAGGCTACCACCACCTTTGCCACGCCCTATATGCAGAAGAACATGGGCCACCACCACCTTTGCCATGCCCCATGGCAAAGGGCCTGACCACCCAGATTGCACTCAAAATGTGCCACGCTTCTTCTACGCCCCATGGTCTACTGTCAGCGAGAAACACTTTTTCAATTCACATTTTTACACACTTTAACCAACTTTAGTTGCCTCAAATCCATCCAATAGACTCCAACATCTTCATACAAGTCTCAATTTCATCATTCACTCCTTCAATTCTTTTAACCCATCTCTACATCCACATCAAACAACCAACCAATAACCCAATCATTAACTTCAAGCTTTAAAGCCCTAAAACCATTTCTCTATCACTCTACTTCACATATCAATATCTAAAACTCATAACGATTCTAAATCAGCCATTAACCAACAACACTAATTCTACAACTACTCAAACACACAAATAATAAAGATAAAGCATGAGTTAACTTACCATAACTTACTTTAACTTGAAGATGGAAGCTTAACTTGCTTTCCTTATTGATTTAAAGAAGAGAAAATGAAAATGAAGAGAGGATTATGTGTGTGTGCAACCATCGGTTTTTGAAAAAGAGAGCAAGGAAGAGGAAAGAATTCTTCCATTTAAAAATAATTATAGGCATATGTACAAAGCTTTGCTTTAAATTTTAGGGCAATAAAAAAGGGATTGTGTGTGTATGTGCATGAAAGTTATGGTGGGATACAAAGATCATTTTGGCAACAACTAAAAGAGTTCAAAACAACATATATTAAACCATTATTTTTCTATAATATTAGAATTATGAATTATTCAAACTCAAAGTCTAATTTAGTTTATAACTCCTATTTGATGAAATAATTCCTTATAAGAATTTATACCAATATTATTAGTAATTTAGAAATTAAGCTTACAAAACTCAGTTTTCTATAAGAATATAAGAATACTCAATTAACAATTTCCTCAACTCAATTCCATTGATGAATTTATATTTCTATTCTTACTAAATTGATTTTATAACAACTATTATACATAACTTTACTTTAGTTTTATATACTACAACATATACAATCAAATACATAAATTTGTTACTTTCTAATTCTATTTATGAAAAACTTGGGGATTATACTACTTCCTGCAAAAGTATAGTTGCTTTAGGTCTAGGAAAGCTTTGTATAATATTTAACCATGCATTTGTTTATAATAAACTGCTATTGCTCATTGATTTTTCTTTTTTCTTCTTCTTCTTCTTATTTAGCTTTAACATATTGTATAGATGAGAGAACTTAATATTACATTTGGTAAAGGAAAAAGGAATGAGAGGCAAAAAAGTAAATGGGAAGCATCGAAATGATAGAAAGTATCAGGTATTTGATTCCTTAGTATGCTTGTTTGGAGGAAGAATGAAAATGATGGAACATTACTTATCAATAATAACAAAAAGACATGAATTACTAAAACATCCATATTAATTAATAAATAACTAAATCAAATGAAGAGGGTTTATTAAAAATTTTAACCTCATATTTAATTCCCTCTACTTTCTGTCCATTTGAGAGGGATTAAATTTTGGTAAGGTGAACATATTTCTTTCCATTGCTATCCTATTCCTTTAACTTTCTATTTTACCAAATAATGGAAAAATAACCCATTCCATTTTGATTCCCTCCTATCTTATTTTTCTCTTTCTCTTTCCCTCATCCTAAATATAAAAGATTCATTAATTAATACACGCCATTAGAATTGTCCAATGGCATAAAACTATCAGTAACTTTTTGATACATGGACAATTAATTTTTCAAATTTGGCATATAACTATTGGTAACTTTTTGACACATGCACAACTTATTCTTCAAATTCATTTAAAGTAAACTCGTTAACTTTTCAAACAAATTTTAATTTCAAAATGGAAAAGAAAAATCCTTTCCACCAATAAATTGAGTAAATGAAGGAAACTTTTGAAATTCTTTTTACTATAATTTCTGCATTCTCTATCCTGTTCTTTCTTCATTCAATCAAATAAAGTAAAGCTCTTGAATTTCTCTTGATTCACCCATAAAAAGCATTGAATTTGGCTTTTTTTTGTTTTTTTCCAATTTTAAGCTATGGTTGCTTAATGATTAGTTTTTATTATTAATTCTGGATTTCTTACTAATAATAAGAAGAAAAGGTTTGATTTTTATATGCTTTTTTTTTCTTTGCGTTTTTTTTCTTTTCTTTTTATAGACTACTAGTCCATAGATTTTTTTCATTTTTCATTTTTCATTTTTTTGTTTCTTTATTTGTTTTATTATCCGGTTTGTTGACGGTAGAATAAAGGCCATAACTCACTTGGCACATTACCCTCTCCACATGGATCGGGAAGCATAGAACACCATCGATTGTACCAACCCAAGAAGGGCCCATGCCTGCCGATACCTGGGATCTTAACCTGATGGAGGGCCCAGGGTGTTGTTCATGCTAATGTCAATAGAACCTACAACCGATATCTCCATGAGCTCAGCCACAAGCTATCTTCATGAGCTTGCCCACAAGCACTCACCATGAAATACTCACATCTCAACACGGGATTGAAGGAGACATGATCAGTTTAGCCACACTTTATATAGTAGTAACTTCTCTACCCTAGGTACTAGACATGCCTTCTCCAACTCGGGTGCTAGATTAGCTACTAGATGAAGATTGCCTCCATTGAAAAGATTTGGTGGGCCCCCATTATGGTATGACCATACACAATAAAAAGCCCTTCCTCCCTTAAGGGAAGAGAGAGTTGGTTTTATCTAATTGTCATACTTTGGGAGATCCATGAACTAACTTAATTATTTGAGTGGTTGTGCCGGACAACTCTTCGGTGCACAACTAACCATGCTCTATGTATAATCACCTAAAAGTGTACAACTCAAATATAATAATCATTAAGTAAATAAAGAAAAAAATTTGAAAAGATTTTAATAAAAGTCATAAGAATCCCTATTAATTTTTTTTTTTTTGCGATCTAATAATATCAAAATACAAACAATTCAATTGTCATTTAAAAATTTAAATTGTTATAAACAAAATTTCAAAAGACAACTTTCCACAATTTCTTAGTAATATTTCATAGATATTAAAGGATAAAATTCTATATATATATATATGTAAAACATATAACTGAACAAAAAATTAAATATCTTAATCTCAACGTTAATTAGATAATGATATTAGTAAAATATTATAAAATATAAAATTCCTGATAATTAAAGAAATAAAAGATGAGTAACTAAATAATTACAAAAAAAAATGATGTTAAACTTAAATAACTCAAATCTCAAATTGTTTCATAAAAGCTAAAATGGTAAGAAATACCAAACCAATCCAATAAAAGAACAAAACAATGTAATTATATAGTACATGCAACAAACAAACTTAAAACATAGAAAATGAGTATAAAATAATACCAACTTTCAATGTACTTTACAATAATGAAAAACAATGAGAAACATCAAGCAGGCATAATAATAAATATATATATATGCAATAGGTAAACTCAATAAATAATAGATTATCAAATAATTACAAAATTGCAATAGAAGTGGAACATAATATCAAAATTTAATCTATGATAATAAAAACAACACAATAGAAATATGAATGAAAGAGTAAATATTAAAATGATCAAAACATTTGTTTATCTAAATTAGATTTAGCTTAATTAACTAGTATAATAGGTGATTATTTTTTAACCTTGATTAGAATGTAATTTAAAAATTAAACTTAAATAGACTAATTAAATTAAATAAATTAAGCTATAGGATATAATTAGATAGATGAATATAATCAAATTAATAACTAGATTTAAATGAATTTGAGATTTAAGAAATTCTCTTCCTTTCATCTATTTGCTTCATATGCTCATCTCATCAATCAAATTTCTTAAATTTTTCTATCTATTTAATTTGAATTCTATTTCTACAAATTGCATAGTTGTTTTGTTTATTTTCTCCAACAAATCAAAATTCATCATCATCTTTACCAAATTTTAATTAGAACCCTTTCTTCTTCCAACCATCAAATAAATCAAATTTTAAGAATTCAACTATCTAAATTTTTACAAAAGTCATAATTAGCCATTTTTTATCTAAATTTTGCTTTCTTAATTCCATAAAATTTGGAGCTAAAATGCTTATTCGTAAATATCAGTTCTTAAACCTATACTCCAACTAAGTATCAAAATTTCACAAATTAAACTTCTAATTTGGATTTTCATTTGAAGTTAATAATTTTTATGTTATGAATTCTGAAATTATTTTCTAATTGTTTTCAATACTCAAGAAAATCGTCTGAAAGGTTTAAATACTAATTCTTTACTAATAAATATCTCCCATCTTTATCCTTTATTTACTTTTTCCCTTTTGACTTTTGGGGTGACTGCCGTCTTCTTCTCTCTTTTTCCTTTTCTTCTTCTTTTTATGTTTTTTCTCTCAAATCCACCATTAAATCTCAAAGTTTAAAAAGATCAAAAGAGAAATTAAAGATATAAACAAGATGGTGAAGATGAAAGATGTAGATCAAACATGAATGAGTAAGGTATTAATGAAGTTTTGGATGTTTAGGTTTTTCCTAAAATAAGTAAGTTCTTGTTTTTCTTTATTTGATTATGGGTTATGAATGTAAATGATGATATAGAGCTGGAAAGATGTTGGGTTTGTAATAAAACTTGTACTCAAGGGAGATTTGAACATAAAAGCTAAAACCTAGGTTTGATACATATATATGTGTGTACATGTGTGTGTGTATGTGTGAAGTTAAGAATTGATGAAGTGGTTTGGAGATGATGGGTGAAGTAATATGAGTATGAACGTATTAGAAGTTATGAAAATAAGTTGTATGTTATATCTATGATGTTTGGATGGAAGTATGATATGTATAAATTGATAAAATGATGTACAAATTTCAGGGGAGACGTGAGAATAGGGTTTAGTCAAATTTTTGTTTCTGTACGGGAGTGTGCATAAGGGTGTATGAGCCTGTGCTGATTTGTTGCAGGTGGAAACATAGGTTCTAAGCAAATTTTTGTGGTCTACATGGGTGTGCACGAGCCTGTGCTGACCTGTTGTAGGCAAAAACATAGGTCTTGGGCAAATTTTTGTGGTATGCATGGGCATGTACGTACATGTGCCCATGTTGTCCTGCACAGCCTCCAGCATGGCTGTATAACTTGGGCATGTTGATGCCCTTGTTTTGTTGTAATATATATATATATATATATACACGTATATAGATGAATTAAAGGAATAATGTATAATAGATGTGATATATTATTATGTGCATTTGGAGTTTAATTAAATGATTTAATAAATTAGCAATTGATTTGAATCAACATAATTTACAAGAATAAAATGAAATTAGTGGTTAATCCTAAAATCAACATAGCTTAATGAGTTGAAATGGATTAGAATGAATTAAATATACTAAGTTTAACCACCCTAGTTATCACGCCCCAAAGGGTACCCTAGACGTAGCAGTCCGCAATATACGGTATTAAAACTTAAAAATGACCTCCTAAAGTCATGCCAAAGCTTTAACACCATATGTAAGGCATCTATCACAATAATAGGAAACTCCGGTGGGATGTGTAGTTCGAGATAGTAATTTAGCATACAAGAAATCTAGATAAATATCAAACTTCAATATTAAGAATATGGTCTTTACATCATCTTAGAGGCATTCCCTTGATAAATCTCCAGAGAACATACTATTAACTTCGTCTTTCACCAAAAAGAAACAATACTAGAACTAAAAGATTTTTAAGAAAATCTATTCTAAGATCTTCAAAAGATTTTCCTCCTAAGCTTCCCAAAACATTATTTCCACTCCAGTATATGAAGTCCTCAAGCAAAAGAGCTATTGATCATGTGTCAACAAAAATCTATTGAGGAATAAGCTCAACTAGCTTAGTGAGAATATCCCTGGATTAGCGTACTCGTATTAATAAACTTAAACAAGTTATTAAACAAAAATATGAAATGCATTAAGCAAGTGAACAAGCAATACATATGATCTACTAGAAATCATATTTTTGAATGGATTTACCCCTCCATCCGGGGTTAGGTGTTTCGAGCTCTTTAAAACCCATCTTAGAAATCCAACTTTGTAGTTTATTCTGGACTCCTATCCGCCTATCCTGAAATAGTTCTTTTGGGCTCCTATTCGTCCATCCTTAAATAGTTCTTTCGAGCTCCTATTCGCTCATCTTGCAAACTTACGGGTTCCCGTGAACCCCAGTACTATACTCTTGTCCCATCGAGTATAGTAGCTAATGAAATGAGGCTAACTATGTGATATGCATGAATCAATTAATATAACTCTTAATATGTGATTAAGGTAATTTGTACATACTCGACCCACTAAATCTCAAGATTTGGAGTACCGAGTCCCCAACCTCACATTATATGTAAGGTTGTTCTAAAACTAACAGTTTATGAGAATTGTTTGATCAAATCTACTAAAACTTTATAGAAAACCTTTAACAAAACAAGATTGCTAATAAAAGCAATCTATACATATATATACATCATATGTACAAAGTTTAGTGTCAATACAAGACACTACAAAAATTACAAGTTTTCTTAATACAAAAAGTAACCCTAAGAGATCTTAAGATCTTTACATCTTAGGCTTATCTATTAAGCCTTCTATACAAAGACTTTTGCTATAACAAAAGCTTCTCCAAAAATCCAGGGGCATTGAGTCCTATTCGTCCCACTCATCCATGAATTTCTCAAAGTTTGACTCGTAATCTAAATCATCGTATAATTCGTCTCCATTACCTGCAAAGCAACAAAAGTAAGCCAAAGGCCTAGTACGGAATAACAAAATACAAGAACAAGTTATCAAGCCAAACTTAAATCAAATGGAATGCATCAATGGATAAGTGATTATCTTATTAAGTTTTCTTTTACAAAACAACAGGAGAGTATTCAAACCCCAAGATCACGCTTTGGGAATTTAGGGATCCTGAGTAACAACAGCTGCTCAGGGAGTTGATATAAGCAGTCCAAATACTTATATCACCTATATCTATTCCATAAAAAAAATAGCTTCATTTAGGGTTCAAAAGTCATTGCCCGACTCTACTTAAACTCAGTCCACAACATGAGCCTAGTTCACAAGTTCCCATAAACTTTGAACTAAACCATGGTATTTCCACCTAAGTTTAAGTAAACGTTACTTGGATACTATTCCCCCTATCGGCTACTATAAACCCCTGTTTTCTCAAGCCTTAATCTTAAGCCGGAAAGTCTATCGGAGACCTTAAGTCAACGGATCTTGAGTAAAACCCTACAGTTTAGGTCCGACAAACCCGAGTTCGTAAATCAAGGAGTTGAAAAATAATTAAAGTGTTTAGAATAGTCCGTAATAATATTTGATTTATTAAAAATATTAGATTGGTTTATTTTCGACTTATTTCGAACCTGTTTGGATACTGCTTTGGAAAGCGTGTCTCGGGGCTCAAAAAATTAAAAATATATCTTTAATATTTTTAGACTCGTATTTTTATAAGGATTTCAAAAATATCAAGTTTAGAATTTTTCGGATTTTAAAAATATCAGTTATAGCTCATATAAGCTTATTTTACTCTTACCGGTAACTTAATTGTTAAATTTCTAAAAATAATTTAATTGATTATTTTATTTAAATCATAAAAATTCTGCCACTTAAATAAAAATATTTTTCTTAATTTATTTTATATATTTTCTTATTCAAAAAGCCACTTTATCAACCCATATCTCAAGTACACATCATTATCATTACTACACATTATTATGTCTTCTTTTGCTTTTTCTTACACTCCCATTTCCCAAAATTGCAGCTGCCCATTCCCCATAAATTAGCCACTTTTCATTATTTTTAATCAATTATTTGATATTTTAAAAGTCTCTTTTAGTTAGATATGGAAGCAATTTGTTACACTTTCAAAAATACAAGTTAAAAACAAACTACACACACTCCCCCACACTCCAAAATCACGCCAGCCCCTCCCCATTGCAGCTGCATGTTTATTTTTTTTAAATTTATTTAACACTCTTACATTCTATTTAAGCATCTTATTCCCTTCTCTTTCATCTTTACAAACCCTACATTTTTCCTCTCTCTTTTTCCCTTCTTTTCTCTTCTTCTTGGCTTGTCTTCTTTAAACAAGCTGCCCCATTTTTTCACACTCCCACATATTTTTCTTGCAAATATTTAAGGTAATCATCTTTTTAGCTTTCATAAGATGTTATAGGATGATTATGGATGTTTCATGCATCAAAGGACATTCCACAAGCTTAAAAGCTATGGATGATGATGCCAAGAAGTTGAAACACTCTCTAGATGATGATCTCTTTTGTTCTTAGTATTTTTGTTATATGGAAGGCTTGTTTATCTTCTTGTTTATGTGATAACTTGTAGATCTAGAGTTTTACAAGCTTTAGTTATGTTTATGTGTAGATCTAGAAGTTTAAGGCTACTACTAAGTTTTTCTTATGTTTTCATGGTTGTATTTTGAGTAGATCTTAGATTGCAAGTTGGAATGAAAAAGTAAAATTCGTAACTTGTCAAGGCACCATGTTAAAAACCCCTTCCAAGTCTTAAAATGGAAGTTTTTGTTAAGAAAATGAAGGTTTGATGGATGTATATCATCAAGACTTCATCTTACAAGAATCAAAGTTGATTTTCAAAGTTTATTTTCAAAAACAAAAATTGCATTTTCGGATCAAGACAAGACCTAAAATAAAAACATGTTTTCCAACTCAAAAATGAGGATTTTATTCAAGAAATGAAGGGTTCTTGAGATATAATATGTAATGGGTTGTTTTTCATGAGTTTTGATGAATTTTCTCAAGAGATATGTCAAAATAAATTTATGAAAATTCGGATCTAGACCAAGACCCATTTTTGGAACCCATCATTCAACTTTAAAATGAAGATTTAGACAAAAATATAAAGGGCTCTTGGTATAGATATCTTAAGGAATGAATTTTCATAAGTTTAAATGAGTTTTCCTAAAAGGTATTGCTTAAATCAAGTGTTTTGTAAAAGACAAAATTTAGGTCTTGTCTTCATTGTAAACTTCAAAGAGGAAATTCGTAATTATGGGGAGACCAATTTTAAAACCTTCTTTTAGATCTCAAAACAAGTATTTTATATTGAAAATGGAATGCTTTGATGATATATAATATAGGAAAATTATTTTCATTGAACTAAGTAAGTTTTAGTAAAGGAATTACTCAAAACAAGACAATGAGTTTCAACTTGTAAATTTCGGTTTTATGAAAATGGATTCTTAGAAGTTTCATTTGAACTTTATGTTTGGATTAGATAAGTGTGTAATCTCTTAATTTTTTTTGAGATCTCCTTGCAAGTTTAGGACTAAAATAAGTTGGTCTAAGTAGTTAAATAGAGTAGATAGCAATTTTTCACAAAGGCTCAAATCTTGGAATTTTCGCAACCCTACTGTACAGTAGTTTCCGACCCTAAATGACCTTAAATGTTTGAATTAACTTTAGAAATAGATAGCTCTTTCGAAGTAGGTATAAATCGGTATATTATAAGCTAAATTCCGAGTTAAAATGAGTTAGATATGACCTTTTTAAGTTAAGGATTCAACCTAGGCGGAAATTGACGAACTTAGTAAATAAAATTGTTAAGTTTAATAGAACTTCATAAGAGATACTCATTGAGGGTATTCTTTGTACTTAGGTGAATTGGAGGAGGTTACCACTTCCCGAGGACTATTACGACTAGTGGATTTTCACTACATGGACAAGTGAGTTCATTTCTCAATTAATTATGCTCTTGGATGTGCTTGTAGTAGTAGTGGCATTAGACTTAGGAAAAGATAAAATTGTGATTGAATGGTGATCTAAACTTGCATGAATGAACGATAAGTATATCGAGGCAAGCTTTGTTGCAATAATCTTGTATGAGCTAGTATAGATTTGGAATGTCTGAAATTTGTATGGTCACTTTTAAATTATCTAATTAATATACCATGATTATATGAATAAATTGTACATGCATATCACGTAGTGAGTCGCATATCATTGTCGAGTATGCCTTTGGTGGGACAAAGGTGTATTTGGGAGGCAGCGGGTCTTTAATGAAGGGGACTAGGGTTGCATGACTTATGGACCACCCCATTCAAATAATGAAACTATGGTTGCATGACTTATGGACCAACATTAAAAATTGTGGTTGCATGTCTTATGGACCACCCCACTTAAGATTGGGACTATGGTTGCATGTCTTATGGACCAACATTGGAACTGTAGTTGCATGACTTATGAACTACCCCAAACCCCGAATGGAGGGCGTAAATTCATTCACTTATGACTACCGGAAAGTCATATGCTTGCTTGCTCATTTGCTTGTGCATTCATATGGTTGCTTAATTATAACTTGCTTGTATAGATATTTTAGCTTGATCGAGTATGTTACTTGGAAAATGAATCTCACTAAGCAATTAGCTTATACCCCAATAGTTTTTGTTGCAGTGTTCCTATTTTTGGATGTTCCGAGAGGACACTTTGTGCAGGTTTATCACATTGGATTAAAGAGCTTTTGAGGAAGTCGGGACCTAGTATAGGCGTGGACTTCTAGGAAAATCTCTTTAATGTTGTAATTGGAGCTAAACGATGTAGACTCCTATTATTTTGGCGGGGGTATGCCCCCTTGGCTTTTGTAAAGTTTAACTATTTATCTTGTTGTGATTTATATTCTTAATGCTATGTATGCTTTCTTAAGACTACTCGAATCAAAGTGTGATCCTAAAAGTTGTGTGAGTACACCTTACACTCAATATGTAAACTTATGGGATGACTAAGGATGCCAAACTTAAGTTTAAATATCGAGTGTGGTGGACTGTCGCGTTTAGGGTACCCTTTGGGGCGTGACAGCTACCCACTTAACCAAAATGAATCTCTATTGCATCATAGCATACCATTGCATCATGGTAAAGTCATTGCATCATGACTTAGGTTAAGCGTCTAACTAACATGTCATTGCATCATGACAGGTTTGCTGCTCCTCGGACCAGATTAAACAACGTAATAGACATTCAGTCCATGAAAACATTAAGCCGAATTAAATTAAATCAAATTAGGGATGCCTAGTCCTAGCAAATAACAAACAAGCTATTGCGTACCTGAATCCGATAGTATATCACTATATTCACTCATAGAGGAACTAACCGAAGAACCTTTAATTGAAATAAGAATATCAAAACAATCAATAATTGAATGCAGAATTCACATCTATATATATATAGATATCATAATCATAGATTAATTATACAAGGAGATTCCATAAGCTTTGCATATAGTTTTAATATCTAATTCATGCATAAAACCTGTTTATCTAGCTTATATATTCATTAGGAGATCATATATGAAGTAAAAATTGAAGATTGAAAAAGTTTGAATTTGAAAAACTCAGGGGATACGCGGCCTTCCTACGTAGGCAAAATTTGAATGAATGCCGGCAACGTAGGAAATAGATGCTGGCGGCGTTTCACCAGACGTTAAATAATTTGATTTTGTTCGCATCCAACACCGCCCATACGCCGACGGCGTTGAAGCGGCTTTAAAAAAATCGATTCTATTCACTTCCAACACCGCCTCTACACCAGTTCAAAAACAGACCTATTCGAAAAGATTTTATTTCCCCTGTTTTGTACTTTGAAAATTTCTAACCTACAACACTTTTAATCCTTCTTCAAGTTCATTTTTAATTTCATATACTATCTCCTATCCACACTAATTAATCCTAACAACTTAGAACATTAAAACAACACATTAAACCACTTCAAATCCCATTCCACTCATCCTCAACTTCAACTACTCAATTCAACATTATTCCTTCCCAACACTTCATATAACTACTACAACCCATAAACAAATTCACACAATAACAAAACACAATCCAACCTATATCAATGCATAAACCAAACAACTCAAAAGACATTAAACTCATTCTACCAAAGATTTCACATAGATACTATAAGAAAGGAAATAAAACAAAAGCTATACTTGTATTAACTTACACGAGTAAGCCTTAGCTTGGAGAGATTTTTGATTCAATGAGTTTAGTATTATTCTTTGGTTTAGAGCTTGTAACTTGGAGAGAAGAAAAAGAGAAAAGGAAAGAAAGAAGAAGGAAATTCGTATGGACATGGAGGGCTACCAAAAGAGGTCTTAATTAAGAAAATTTTGGACTCATTATTATCTTAAGTTTGACTTTTAAGGCATATAAGACTTTGGGTTGAATTTGAGTTAATTTGGAGCTCATTTGGGTGCAATTTAGGCATGAAAAATGGGCTTAATTTGAGTAAAATTTCTATCAACTATTTGTTAAAAAAATTCAAAAGTTGATTTTATAAATTTAAACATAACACAAACATATTAATGCATAAAAGATACAAATATTAATTATAATACACACACATTAATATATATAAAACAATGACATTAATTTTATTACACATGCAAAATAACACATTTGTAATATTCAAGATATACTAACTTAGATACATTTAAACTATTACCAACTCATCTACTCCAATATTAATATTACCATACATGACTCTCATAAATCAACATGCTCATATAGTTCAATAATTAAGACAAATAAAACATATACGTGGAAGTTAAATAAAAATTAAAGTTAGATCATTTCATAATTTAAAGGCTATCAGAGAATTTACAGATATTCCAATATAATAATAATAATAATAATAATAATAATAATAATAATAATAATAATAATAATAATAATACACAAATTAATTAACAATAATTCATGTCTTAATATGCTTAGTATACTTTCAACAAATATTATCATGCATAATCCATTTTCATCTTTTTTTACTTCTAGTGCCTTTAGCTATAAGCACAAACAAGTACGTAAAGGTCGGAGTAAACTCATTCGATCATCCTTGCTAAAATTCTTTATTTGTAATAGTCCTTTGAATATGGATCCTCCAAAGCTTCGTTACCTAAATGAAAGAAATATATGGAATGAGTATTTCATGGAAGTTCTACTTAAACTTTCTAACTCTATGCTAGTATTTACGTCAAAATTCAGATATGAGAAAATTTCAACTTAAAATGGCTATAATTTGCTCATTTTAACTCGGAATTCTGCATATTATATATTGTTTTCTACCTACTCAAAAAGATCTATCCATTTCTAAGGTTATTTTTATTAAAATGGGTTGTTTTAGTCCCAAAATGGAAGGAGATAGAACAATGACAAAATTCCCAGTTTTTAAAATATGATTTTCCAAACTTTTCTTTACCCAAGAATCCTTTAACAAATATATAAGTATGTATGTGGTTGGAAAAATCCTTTTGATACATAAATAGACTCATATTTTATGCATGATTCTATTGGTATTGTCTCAATAATTATTTTTCGTAAAACGACTTGTCTTATGATTTTGAAAAATTGGACTTTGAAAATTTTCTCTCTAAGTGGTTTGAAAGAAATTACAAATTTTGGGTTATTATAAATAAGTGTTTTCTTTTTATATTTTTATTTCCTAACTCTTTCAAAGATAAATTAATTTCCAAAAATTTGGTCTTTTAAGTTATCTACCATTTTTATTTCTAATGATTGAAAAATAAGGTTTTCAAAATTTTTCTTAAGTTGTTAGTGTTGTCTAATATTTGGAGTTGTGGTAAATGTATGTGTTTCCCTTATTTTCATATTCTTCTACTTCTTTAGATAATAAGTTTACCTTTTTAAAACTTCACTTTCTTGGCAAATTTTATTTCTGTAAGTTTGTTTCTAAAGTAGTGAGTTGATTTTTCCTTGATTTGAAAAAAATTGCTTTATTCTTAATACTTATCAAGAGGTAGCATAATCCTTTTGGATAGATTTATAAGCAAAGATTTCATAATAAAGAATTATCAACATTAGAACTTATGAAAAATTTCATTTTAATTTTGAAAATGGAATAACAATATTAAAATTAAGTCTTGTACAAGCTTACTTAATAAGTGATTTTCAAAGTTTATAATGAACCTATTTATGTTTTATAAAAGATATCGTTGGGTTAAAACATCTTGAGTTTAATGCTAAAATTTATATTTTTGTGGAGTATTTAGTTCCAATTTATAAAAGAAATGAGTTCCTTTTATTATTTGAAGAAATCTTTATTACTAATACTTTAAAATTTATGATTAACTTGTCTAAGCTTTTGAAAAGAATTTATTAAAAATAAAACTTAAATCTTTTGTTGAAAAATCCTTTATTAAGTGATAAGAAATTTAGTTTACTTTTCTTAATTAACAAAAGAACCCATTTTTATTTTTATTAAGACAACAACATTCTAATCATACATGAATATAATTACATAGCAGTGAAAAAGGGTAAGAATAATACATGATAAGATGAAAAACAATAATAAACAAATAAACAAAATAATATGGTCAAGTATTAGGAGCCTTAGCTTCATCAAGACTTCCCAGTCAAATATTGGGAACCTTAGCTGCATCAAGGTATCCCAGGACTAAGATTGGACTAGTCCCAAAAGAAAAAGAAAAGAAAAAAAAGAAAAGGTAATCATAAGAGCAATAATAATAAGAGTAATAATAAAAGCATGTTAGTGAGAGTTAGTGAACATTTAGGCTCTAAGAAATATATAGATATACATATACTTAATAATATATATACAAGGTTAGGTTATGAGCATAATAACAATAATATCAACATAATAACATAAGATAGCAAAATAACAAATTGGAAATTCTTGGCATGTGTAAGAACAAAACGTGAACATGTTGTTACTTCTATAACTCACACGAGCTTTAAGAAATAACAGCATGGTCATACTAAGTTATATGACATGGGAAAAATAAGAGTAAGATATTTGTACGTAAATGTATATATATGATTAAGAAAGAAAATGATGGTTGTAAGAATATGTGGATAGTGATATGTAGAAGATGGTTTTTGTGTAGAGGAAAGAAAGTTGGGAAGAGAATTTGAGAGAGAAATAGAAAGAAGTAGAGAAATGATTTTAGTAGAGTTTTGTTATGTGTATGAGATATGTGTGAAGAATGAAGGAGGGATGGGGTATTTATAGGAAAAGTTAGAGGGAAATTATAGTTAATTAAATAAATAAAAGAGAAGAAAATAGATGGCATGAAAGAAAAGAGTAATTAAAAATTAATTTTAGAAGAAAAGTGTAAGAGAAGTTTAGTAATATGTAGTGTAGAATTTTTATGGGAAAAGAAAATTGTAAGAAATAGGTATATAGGTTGGAAGAATATGTGGTACCAAAGAGTAAAAATAGATAAATAGTTGTGAATAGTGTAGAATAGGAAATGAATAGTGAATAAGACTAATAAATTACCTTTAGTAAAAAAAATAAGTTTAAAAATGTGATATCTGATATTTTTTATTATCGTAAAATTATAAAACTGATACTTTTGAAATCCTTGTATTATTCTAAATCTAAAGGTGCCATCGAAATATTTTTACTATTCCGACACTCAGGACAGGCTTTTCGAGAATTGGTCCCATTCAGGTTTGAAACACCTAAAATTTAACGAATTGATTTTTAAGCTTCCCTCTATTATTACAAACTATTATCCATAATTATCTCAATTTCGTTGCTTAGGGTTTAAGAGCACGAGATTGCCGGATCTAAACACTAGGGTTTGTTGTAGACTTTATTAACTTTTGGGGTTCCGGTTTGACTTTCGGCTTTTTGATTTATCCATAAGGTCATAAAATTGTAGGGTTTTTGACCGTGTTATATTTTTGGTTCAAAATTTACATTTATTTTATTTTATTTTATTATGACTTGTTTAATATTTTTCCGTTCTTAGGATTGTTTCACTGAGTCTAGGATTATGGGCTGACTCCGTTTGACTTTTGGTAGTAATTGAAAATTTTTATTCTAAGATTTACCAAAGGATTTAAGGTATTAGTATGTTTGCATTGAGTGTTATTTAGATATATCATCTTGATTTGCGTGTTATGGATAAGATATATAAATTAGTTGGCTTACGGATGTTGAATAAAACGATTGTTGGATTTTCCATTTTGTTTTGAAGGTTCTCTTTTTCTCAAGGTTAAGAATTTTCATATTTGATATTATTTAGAATTTGGTTTTAACTTGGGTTGATTTTCAGGGTTTTGGTTTTGGTATTTAATTCTAGAGTTATTTTCTAAGAATTATGAAAAATTTTAGGAGTTTACACTAGTTAAGTTAAGATATGTTTACATTAATGTAACTTGAAATATGAATTATCGAATATTTTATATGTATATTATATTAAGTATAAGATCTAAGTGCAAAGGTAATGTGTGTAACTAAGTTGATGAATGGTAAGTAAGACTAGACTAATAGAATAAACTTAATGGTTATAAATGACTTGAACCAAATGATTAGTTTTAAAATGAACTTGTTTAAAATGATCTAAGATAGACATGGTTGAATTGGATAAAAATCTTATAGAAAATATAACAATGTTTTAGTGGAACAAGTAAATATGACTTAGTAATGAAACTAAGTTTGATATGGATTTTGTAAATAATTCAATAAGTAGATTAATTGGTTAGGCCTAATCAACTTAATTAAGTTAAGTTAAAATAGACTTAACTTATAAATAACTTAGATATAATTGTGAATTGTTAGCGTTTAAATAATAAAGAGAATTTGTTGTTTCAAATATATATATTTGGTAAAAATGGGTTTAAATACCAATGTTTGATAAAATATATACGAAGAAAAATAGTAAATGCTTGTTATTTCTTTTTTATAGGATAAACAAATTAATCTTTGGATCTCCTTAGAAGATTTCTTTGCTTAGCTTGGCTTGGCTTGGATAACAGGTAGGTAACAACAATCTCTTCACCTTACTTGTGTTTGTAATATAGTTGCACTTAAGTTAATACAAATATAATTGACTATGCGTGGGGTTTAGGGATTTGTTTGTTGTTTGGTGATTGAATTGGTTAATAATTCACTAAATTATAAGTGATAACATTTGTTTGGTGTTGATTGTGAAATATGCATTGTTGACTTTTTGAATTAGTATAGTCATGAAATAATATGATGTAAATTGTATTTGACCCTTAAAGGAATCAGACATGCATTGCATTGCATTACAAGCATAACTTACATTAGCATGGTATTCATATCACGTATTAATATTCCAATTTTGTGGTAATACTTTTGAGAGTCCAGTGAATCTGGTTAAGGTCCTCCTACTACACGCTACATATGTGGTCCTACTCTTTGGCCAAATTTACATGTTCTTTAAGATCCTTGTAATCAGCATACGAAGGAAAGTTCCCTTGCACTGTAAACTAGCTTGATACTTGACTCTCTAAGCAACTATTAAGCCAACATTCATTCTATTCCCTTTCATCATGCTAGCAAGAGGGTGTAGTTCTACCTCTGCTCTTGTAGATGCTCCCTCTGCTTTGGAGAAAATGCTTCTAATAAGTAGATAATGGAGCATTCTTGTGCTTGAGCTTTTGAACTTGGAACCAGTAGTCCTTAAAGGAGTAAAAGTGCCTTCGATTTCTTCAGCAACAAACTACCTAACTTCTTCTTCTGATACCTCAACAAGCAACTCCTTGAATTTTGGTTCGTAGAGGAATTCTTCATTATCATATAAGCCCATGGTAGAGATGAATTACTTCATAGATACTTGTCTATATTTCCCAAACGCATAAATTTCAACCAAACTATCCATGCTTGGTTCATCACTTCTAATCCTATAACTGGCCATGAAAGCCAATGTTACATCTCTAAAAGCTTCTTCCTTTATTTCGAATACCCTCTGCCAGGTAGAGTCTTCAAAGAACCTTCTAAAATCATTCTCTATTCCATAGCTTCTCAACAAATCCCAATTTACAACTGCATTCTCAATAATCTTCTTTTGTACTAAATATATGTTATATCTTTCTCCATCTTCAGCATACAAACCCAGAGGAGTACGAAGGGAAGTACTTGCTTGTACTGATGGCCTAAACTCATGTGTAGCCTTTTTGGATTGTTTCTGTGATTGGGTTTGTGCTCTTTTAGGTGCCATTTTTTTGTAAAAGAATACATATAACATAAGTTAAATTTTGCAAAAACACATCATCAATGTAAAACTGGTTTAAAAACTTTTCTTACAAACATTTCATTCAAACTTCCATCACATTGTTGTCTTTGTTGTATTTTTACTACTTTTAATGTCTTTTTCAAGTAATCCGAAACAAACTAGGTCTATGTAGAGCTTTGATGAATTTCAAAAACCATAATGAAGTTTATGACTGATTACTCGAAAATTTAGCTTATAAAAGTTCTTAAAGAAGCTACATAAACTCATATTAATCATCAAATTGGTTTCTTTCCATCGGGCACAACAAATAAGAAAAATCATGTTTATATTGAAACCCTAGAGTGCACAAACTAAATCTGTCGTTCATGCTTTAATAAAACAGTGAAAATAACGAACAGGTAAAGAATAGAGCTTACCTCAATATGTTGATGCTTGAAAATGATATAAAGAAGTGATTTTTGTGATGCAGGGATGTTGAGGATACTCTTTTGCTCTATTGGGTTTGAAAAAAACTTTTTGAATGCAGTAATAAAAGAGGGAATGAATAGTTTCTATCATTTTATATTAAAATGCATTGAGGGCAAACTTTTGGGCTCAACAATTAGGTTGCGGCTCATTTATTAACAAAAGAATAAAAGAATCAAAGAATAGCGACTTAAATGCTAGTCGCGATTTATTAAAAAAATAAAGAATTAATGAATAAAAGAATCGAGATCTAAATTTGGGCCATTATTTTAATCCTACAAAAAGAATTAAAAGCATTGCAAATGTCACGGAATTGGCTTATATCCAAACTTATCACTTGCAAAACTTCCCAAAACAGCTTAAAATATCTGCAGATTAATCTCAAATTATTCACAATCCCTATCATTTATTCAAAAAGCACATTCATAAACTTCCAATATTCACAAAATTCCTTCCAAAAACTGGTTTCAACAGAACCTAAAATTGTCTTACAACCATTAAAAACGCCATAAAATTCCATTAAGACAACATTTGTCCTATCTAAACAAACTGTAACAAAATTTTCACAAGGTCTTTAAAAACACTAATCTTTCTTAGCAAAACTAACAAATAAAAGAAAATAGGATAATCATCCTAGGAATCATTCTTAGGCTGCTCTCTGGGATTAGCTACAGTGTTTGACGACAACGAACCCTAAGATCTCTCTGAAAGAAGTTTAGAAATTTGGCCTAACTAGGTCTCCAAATTGTGGATGATAGTTGTGTGGTTCCTCAAGGTAGCATCATTCCTTGCTGCCTGCTCTCAGAAGATTTAATAAATTGAGAAATTAAGTCTTCTAAAGAACCTTTCGAAGAATTATTTGAGCCTTAACCCTGACCCTGACCCTAACCCTGCTATTTTTGAAAATTTGGTGGGTTTCCAACTAATTGGGGAAAACTGTTATTACTCCACCTAAAATTTAGGTGATTTCTCCAACCTAGTTATAGGTTTGGCTATGTGGATCATTTGTTTGGCCATTAAATTGTTTACATACTCAACACTTTCAGAGGTTATTCCCTCAACATTGGGTCCAAATCTAGAATCAATCATACTCACTTAGCCATTTGCCATAGTCATACTCTCAAATTTCTTACTTAGTGCCTCTATCTTGGAGGTTAGATTAATCACTGCATCTAACTCAAACATTCCTCCTGATTTTTCTTTCTTTGTTCTAATAGAGGTTCACTGATAATGGTTATTCACCATATCCTCAAATAAATTCAAACACTCTTCAGGAGACTTACTATTGAAGCTCCCCCCTACTGCTGCATCAATCAATTGCTTAGTCCCATAGTTAAATCCATTATAAAATGTCTGGACCTGAGTCCACTCGGGTAATCCATGATGGGGGCAACGACCTAATAATTCCTTCCGTCTCTCAAAGGATTCATAAAGGGTCTCATAGTCAAGCTGGTGGAAAGAGGCAATGTCAGCTAAGTTTTGCAGTTCTAGATGGTGGAAAATGTTTTCTATAAATTGATCAACCATCTATTGTCATGTAGTTATGGAATTCTTAGGCAAACCATTTAACCATTTTTTTTTTTTGCGTTTCCTCTCAAGGAAAATGAAAATAGCCTCAACTGATTGCATCATCTAAAGAACTATTGATCTTAAATGTATCACAGATTTCAAAGAATTGCTGCAAATGCGTGTAAGGATCTTTATCTTACAACCCATCAAATTGCACGTATTGCTGCACCATCTATATCACGATGGCTTTATCTTGAAATTATTTGCAGTAACCCTTGGCCCTGCAATGCTTGTATTGGCTCCATCTATATTTTGTCTACAATACTCTAACATGGTTCTTAGATAGGCTATTGTAAGCCCCGGAAAATTTCAATAAATAATTTCAAGATGAACTTCGAAAATAAACCCTAAAAATCACTCCAAATTAAAACCGAATTTCGATAAGTCTTAATTCACGAACGAATTCAAAACTTCTTAATCTTGAGAAAATGAAAATCTTTAAACAATAAAATAAGAACTCAGTGGTCTTCAAATTCAAAACCACGACGTACGAAAAATTCCATATTTAACTCCGACTTATAAAAACGGGTAATATAAAGCTCAAAAACAAATTATTAAAAAGCAAATAACGATTGACTTTCGAAAATATAACTCAATTCAAGAATTCCGAAAACAGTAAGAGATATTAAATACTTATAAAAAATAAAATTTAAAATAAATTTCTCAAATTAAATATGTTGTATAAACATAAATATCAGTTTCCAAATTGGCAAAGGTCTAAACGGAAAATCACCCGGAAACCCTAACCGGAATACAATAGTGTAAGTCCGGCAATCTAGCGCCCCTAATCCTAGAGGCCAAGATGTAGTTTAAATATAAGAATAGCTCATAGTAATATAAGTTTGTTTAAAAATATCAGATTGGTAAATTTTTGACCTATTTCGAACCCGTTCGGATACAGACTTCGAAAAATGTGTCCGGGCTCGAGATATCAAAAATATACAATAGTACCGTTAGACTCGTAATTTCATAAGATTTCTAAATATTAGTTATATAATTTTTCGGGTTATAAAAGTTACAGTTATAACCTTTTATCGTATTTCCATTATTACCGGTAATTGAGTCGTCTTTTGCACTATTCATTTTTATTTCATTACAAAATTTTATTATTTTATAAAGCCTTATATTTTTAGATAAATATTTTATATGTTATAGAAAATTTTGTTTTTCTAAAATTTAATTCGTTTCGGGTCTTTACGGGATCAGATTCTGTTTAAGATCCGATACTAAAAATAAAATAAATTAATTTAATAATTGGAAAATATTTTAAAATATTTTTATTTTCATAAAATAATTTTTTAGAATTTTTCGGTTATAAAAATATCATTTATAGCTCATATTCGCGTATTTTGATCATACCGGTAACATATTTGTTAAATTACTAAAATAATTCAAATAATTATTTAATTTTATATGAAAAATCTGCTACAAATATTTGGAATAAATTTTATAATTTTATTTTATTTTTTTATTAATAAAAGTACTTTTACAACCCATACCTTCAAGTACACCTTACACATATCACTTCCTTTTCACTTCAATCTTTCTACACATAATCCACAATTCATGGCAGATTTTTGACTCATTCATGGCTGCCATTGTCCTTCATTTACTCCTATTTTGACAAATTAATTATATTTCAATCCTTCTTCAAAAAGTTACATTACACATTAATTACACAATTCAATTTTGAGTCAAATTTCAACAAATTCACTCTCTCTCTCTCTAACATTCACGTCAGCATGGGGCTTCATTTGGCTGCCTTGTTTTATTTTTTTTCTCTTCATTCATTAATTAAAACACTCATTTCTCTCTCTCCTTCATTTACTCCTTCTTCCCTTTTATTCCTTAGCTTTTTCTCTCTTTTTCCTCTCTTTTCCTCTTCATTTTGTTCTTGTTTCTTACCATAACAAAGCTGCCCCCATTCCATTCTTAAGCTTCCACACATATTTCTTGAAGATTTTTAAGCAAATCTTCTTCTCAAGCTTCCATAGGTGATATAGGTAAAGTGTAATGAAGGTTTCATGCATCAAAGGAACTTCCATAAGCTTAAAAGCTTAGGATGATGATGCCAAAAATGAAATCTTTCTCTTCCCCACTTTTATTACCTTGTATTATAATTATTTTCTTGTTTAAAGTTATTATATTTTGTAGATCTAACTTTTTGTAGCTTTGATTTTTGTTTATGCCATAGATCTTGCTATATGAGTTATTGTTTTTGTTATTACCTATGATTTATGCATATATTCTTCATTCACATGTGTTCATGCACTTAAAACTAGTTTAGAAAACTAGATCTAGAGTTTTGAGTTCATAAAATGCATTAGACTTTGTTTTATGTTCATGGATGACTTGTGATAGCATGATGATGGTAGGAAGTTGTAAGAAACTCAAGATCTATCTTATTTTCAACAAAAATCAATTTTGAAAATTCGGATGAAAATGGAACCATATTTAGAAAAGTGGTTTTTCAACTTCAAAATGTGTATTTTTCATTTAAAATGAAGGGCTTAGGGTATAGATAACATAAATGAGTAATTTTGATGAGCAAAGTTTAGATCTATGAGTTTAAAGTTTGTTTTCATGGGTTTCATCTAGGTGTATGTTCATATTATGTGTAGATCTTAGATTTGAACTTGAATAAATTTGTGAAATTCGTATTTTGGCAAGACCAATATTTAAAAACCACTTTCCAAGTGTCAAAATGTAATTTTTTCTTAAGAAAATGAAGGCTTAATATATGAATATCATCAAGACTTCTTTTTACAAGAATCTAATGTGATTTTCAAAAGCTATTTTCAAAATAAAAATTCCATTTTCGGATTTTGGCCAAGGCCTATTTTAAAAACATGTTTTCCAACTCAAAAATGAAGTTTTTATTTAAGAAATGAAAGGCTCATAAGATATGATATGTAAGGAATGGATTTTCATGAGCTTAGATAGATTTTGTCAAAAGATATAACCAAAAATGAATTTTGTAAATTCGGATCCCAACTAAGACCAATTTTTAGAACCCATGTATCAACTCCAAAACTCATGTTTTATGTGAAAAATGAAGTATATAGGTAATAGATATCATTAAGCAATGATTTTTACAAGTTAAAATGAGTTTAGGCATGAGTAAGGTGTTAGACAAGTAATGGAATTAAAATGAAAAATTTTGAGTTAGTGATCAATTGTCAAATTCGTAATTTGAGATGATGCATAAGTAATCACTTAGTATTTGAGCTCAAATTGCAAGTTTTATGTGTTAAATGAAGTCCTTAGACAATAGATATAGCAAAGCTTCAAATTTTGATGCATTAAACAAGTTTTCTCATAAGAAATATGCAAGAAATGAAAATTTCTAAAATTCGGATTTTTGTGAAAAGCTTGTTTAAAAACATATTTACAAAGTGTAAAATGGAAATTTTTATGAAGAAATGAATGTCATAAGTAATATATATAATGAAGACTCAATTTTGACAAAAATAATTATTTTCTTAAGTAACAAATCTAAAACAAATGGAAATGATAAAAGTTAGAAAACTAGATTTTTCATAAGTAAGTTGTCATTATGGTCTTGCAAAATAAAAAGTTATAAAATTTCCTTTTAGCAAAATCATCAAGATCATGCATGCAATAGGCTCATCTCATGTCATTCATGTTATAAATCATTCATATTGCATGTATAGCCAATTTATATGGTAGGAACATTACAAACTCTTACAAAACTATTTTTCGGAAATTGAAATTGTTGCTGCTCTAATCTGATCCGACCTTTTCGAAGCTTCAATTTCAAAACTAAAATATAATATTAGAATTAGGTAGATCTCTCGAAGTAGATAGAAATCGATATATAATTTGCGAATTCCGAGTTAAAATGACCAAGTTATGGCTATTTTAAGTTGGAATTCCCGCTTAGGACGCGAATTACGAATTTGATAGTTCGTATAAGATCATTTAAATTAGTTTGAGTTGAAATACTTATTAGAGTATTTCTTCCTTTTTAGGAGATCCCGAGATCGACGATTCTCTACCACCGGATTATTATTACTAGAAGGCCGGCGAACCTATGGCGGAGTGAGTTTTCTCCTTGCTTTGTTGCCTTGATTGTACTTGTAGTTAGTTGCATTAGAATTATAGGAACAAGATAAAAATCGATATGAATGGGGATGGGAGATATGATGAGACTGTGATGAATGTATGCCAAAGAATACTAAAGCATATCGAAACCACGATTTGATTGAATAACTGCACCGTTCATATTATTTCTGTTATATGTGTGATATTGGTTGGTCACTCTAAAGAATGTATAAATATTTGTGACCTAAGCAAAAATTAAATTGGTCATGCATCGCATTGGACATATTGCATTTGGTAGCATGCTACTCCTAGATCGATCGGTATGGTCCGTGGATGATTCGTTTGGATAACGAACCCGGTGCCAGAGCTCATTCAGGGGTACTAAGGCGCATGTGGATGCATTCTTGGATGAGCCTAGCCGAGTCGAGTGCTAAGAGCCGAGGGCTTGGGGACTAGATGCGGTCGTGTAGACTCAATACCATTCCTAACCCAAGATACGGAGGGCATAAATCCGTTCTGTGTGTGGGTTCCGGATACCCATGCATAATTGCTTGCTCACGTGTTTGTTCATGCATAGCATATGAATGATTATAACTTGTTTGTTATGGTACGAAATTAAGGGAATTCTCACTAACTAGTGTAGCTTATACCCAATAGTTGTTTAAATGAACAGGTTATTTCAAGCATGCAAAGTGGGGACCGAATTGGTTAGAGCCGGGAATGACTCGGGATTTCAGCAAAGAATACAAATGTTTGAAGTTATTAGCTAGTTTTATGATTTGTCTTGTAATAGTTTATGCAAGGAAGTCTGTGGATGAATGTAATCGAAGTTGAATGATTGTATTTTGAAGTATAGTGATTTGTATCTAAAGTATAGTAAATTTGTATTTCCTTTACATTGTTACTCAGTTGTATCAACATAAAATGTATCATTCCGATGTGTCTCCTTCATGTGTTAGACGCCTTGTACATAGTATGGAAGCCTTCGTGTGACTGAGGTGGTCATTCTTAGGCTTTAATATTATGTACGGCGGACTGCCATGTTTAAGGTACCCTTCGGGGCGTGACAGCTATTCTAGAAGGGTCTACTTCTTCTTGTATTTCCCCTTTGTTGTCATTATCTTGGTCAGCTCTAGCAGGAATGTCGTTTATGAACAGTCCCTGGGCCTCACTATTCACTCATCAGGGAATTCTCCCTATACAGTGTGGCTCTGGATTAAACAGAAACAAATTGTAAGAGTGATTCCTAATCATAATCTTACATTTTTATTTTAAAAGAAAATTAGACAAAAGAAAAGCAACAGAGCAACATACTTTGGAAGAATAAGAATAAACAAATAAAATAATATAATGAATTAAAGAACAAACTATACAAAAGAATAAAAACAAATATTCACATGAATATTTACAAACATAAAGAACACAACAAAAAGAACAGATATATATACATAGAAAAAAAAGAGGGGCTAAAATATATACAAAAACAAACGAAAATGACAGAATATATACAAAAAGAAAGGATTATGTACGAGAGGTAAAAATATATATAGAAAAACAAAAACAAGGGCTATTCATAGTATTCACAGATGTTAGCAATTAGACTAATAAATGAAATGTTTTTTGATATTGCCCTATTAGGCTTCAAATAAAAGAATATAACACCGATTTCCCTGATAACAGTACTAGAAATGCTTGGTTTTATTATTTGTGTTGGGTTTGTTTGAGCTGTGTATGATTATAAAAACCCATTTTAAAAGAACAATTTGAGGTTGAAGCTTTCAAAATTTATAAAACTAATTGGTTCTATCCAACTTCGGTTAGCAATCACCAATAATAAAGCAAGTGCACCCATCGAAGTAGTATAAAAAGAATTAGGTCAAATCCTAAGGGAAATCAATGGCATCTATCATTCTCACATTTCATCCATTATCTAGCTAAAGAAAAATTCAGCAAATCATAATGAAAACAAAAGTTATGCTAATGTTAATAATATTCACAAATGTTCTCTAAGCAAAATTTGGGATTGGTTCGCAACAATGTAAGATGACAGCCTATGATTTGCTTCACCAACTCTTTATCATGTGATTTCTTAAGACAATACCCAGAGAGAAAGTTGTTTGCTGGAGTATTTGCACTGGATTCACTGAGGTAAACTAAAGCCTTTCTTAAGGTTAGTATTTCTAGATTTAAACCAGACTACCAAAATCTCTTCTTAAGCTATCATCGGCCATGATCTACATAAAGTTTAAGAATCCTTTGTTTTTAAAATCAATTGAATAAATTTCAAAACAAGTGATAGAAAGTCTTCACCCGCCTTCTCTCGAGATATTTGGAATCGACTCCATTAGTGGCCATCGATATATTCAAAAGAATGACCTTTCAGCCTATTTAGTTGAAATCAAACATGAATCTAACTCATGCACCACATAATTAAACCATGAAATTAAAATCAAGCTACTACTTATAAATACCTAGTCTATATTGAATTGAAAGCCTATTTGAAATCACATGAATCATGATTTGGATTCACAAACCTTAAGCTGTAGGAGATTATTTCTCCATGGATGTAGAAATTACAAACATGATCTAAATAAATAATATGAAATCAATTGAAGAATATTACGATTTAGCATAGAGTCTTGCATAAATTATAAATAATGGGTTAAAATTATTTTCCATAGAAAACTTCGAGATTTTCTAAAGCAAGAAGAAATAGAATTCTTTCGCTATAGAATTCTTTCACTCTAGAAATTCTCTCACTATACTATGTTAGTACTATTCTGTTGTATGCACACTGTACATCGTGTTTATTACAATGTTGTATACACTTCTTTATAGGATAATGACCCAAAAATCATGAAAATTTTATTACTGACGTGGTAGATTCTTTATAACAGAATGCAAATTCTTTATCCATACGCGCGTTTGTATAAAGTGGTCAAACAATCTCTCATCGATAGGTAAGTCAAATGCTCAAGTGCCGCATTAAAAGTAGGGCTTGACTTTAGCTTGTAAAACGTTGTCATTTCTGTTCATTCTTCAATCAAGGGATAAATTGAGTACTTTAGGGCTCGATGCTTTGGTGATTTGAGGCATGACACAAGTTAGGCAAAGGTCTATACTGTGCTTCAACAACTATCGTGGGGCAGATTTATGGCTCGATATTGAGGTGTGGTAGAAGCTTTCTTCAAGTTTGGCTTCGATCCCCTTAGAAAAGTGTCGAGAGTCACGTCGAAGGCTAAATTTAGGATGCGACAGATTAACTTTTGCTTGTTTTGTCTTATATTTTAGCCTTGATCAGTATTGTTCAGGGCGTGACAGTCCTGTTCTCCGCTTTTGCTGCTGTTTTTACTCAAAATATGATTAAAAACACTTTGATTCTTCTTTTTTTAATTCAAGGAGTTGAAAAATAATAATGTAACATTAAAAGCACAAGATTCCTAGGAATTTAATCAAAAACTCATCAAAATAAGCATGAATTCCTATGAAAAGAATAGAGTATAATTACTTATCAGTGCCTAAAAGATTACTTTCCTCTACCGCGAATTGACCAATTTGTTGATATCACTTTAGGACACGAACTACTAAGCTTAATAGACGCCTTCTTGGGCTACAATCAAATCAAAATGAATGTGAATGATGAAGTCTATACTTCATTTGTCACCTCCTTTGGAGCATACTGCCACATGTTGATGCCTTTGAGGCTAAAGAACGATAAAACTACTTTTTCAGAGGTTGTTCGTCAATGTATTCAAGGCTCAGATAAGCAAAAACACGAAAGTTAATGCTAACGACATGATTTTAAAAAGCAAGGTGGCAAAAACCACCTCTACGACCTCTATGAGACTTTCAACCACCTTTGCTTTCACAACATAAGGCTTAACCCATAGAAAGTGTATTTAGAATCACTTTGGAGAAGTTTTTGGGCTATCTTGGAGATGACCCCCCTTCTTCTATCAAAGATGCACAATGACTTGCAGGCAAAGTAACCACCTTTGATACATTTCTACCTAAGAGTGCCAACAAGTGTTCTGAATTCTTCAAAATTCTCAAAAACAAGTTCGAGTGGACTGAAAAAGCCAAGAGGCCTTCGAAGAGCTCAAACATTTCTTAGTAGAGCCACTAGTGTTATCGACCTTAATCAAGGAGAAGATCCATACTTATATCTTGCAATAAGCAATCGAGCTCTTTCATCAGTCCTTATTAAGAAGAAGGTCGACAATATCGACCTGAGCACTACATAAATTACAACCTACAAGGAGTTGAGGAAAGATATATAAAGCTAAAAAAATTTGCCCCGATAGTGGTCATATCAGCTAGATACCTATGCCCTTACTTCTAGGCACATTAGATCATCGTCTTCACTAATGTGCCATTAAGGATTGTCCTTCAAAAGCCCAATGTATCCGGTTAAATGATGAAATATGTTATCGAGTTCAATGCATACGGGGTATAGTGAACTTGTGATGCCATCAGAGCCTAAGTGTTAGCAGATTTTGTGGTCGAATACATAGGCGCACCAAAACCTAAAGATCAGTAAAAGACTGCATGGACCTTCCATGTTAGATAGATCATCCGCACCCCACGGGTGTGAGGGGGAGAGGCAGCAATCTGGTTTAGAAAGACCCATAGGATCAAAATCCACTATGCTCTAAAGTTTGGCTTCCTCATAAGCAATAATGACACGGAATATAAGGCTTTAATTACCGGACTCAAGCTTGCCACAAACTTTGGTGTAGACACAGGGGAATTGAAATTTTTTTCAATTCTTAGGTCATGGTGCAACAAGTAAAAGGCACTGACAAAGTAAAGAATGAGGAAATGGTTGAATATTTGAAGACAGTCCCATCCATGACTAAGGAACTGCCTTCCTAAGACATTGCTAAGGTACCAAGAGCCAACAACTCAAAGACTAACAAACTTTCTAAGCTCACTTCCTTGATGATCTTCAATCTCAATAAGCTCGAAGGAAAGATCTTCATGGAGTTTCTCCAAAAAATCCATTATGAAAAAGACTTAAGAAGTGCTCGAGCTTCAGGATACCCCTCCTCTACCGAGCTAGTTGAACTAATTGAAAAATACCTCAAATACGGAACTTTGCCCTCTAGACAGACACCAAGAGACTGGTGCACCAAGCTATGAATTACAACCTAATCAATGGGGTCCTATACAAGAAGGGCTTTAGTTTTCACTTACTTTACTTCTTGCACCTCAAGGAGGGATAGCGAGTTTTGGAAGATCACTACATCGAGGAATGTAACAATCATGTCAAGCCCAATCTATGCACCAGAGTCGTTTGAGCTAGATACTTCTGGCCCACCATTCAAGTTGACGTTAAAGAATTCGTGCAATGGTGTGAGAGGTGCCAGAAGACTACACCCATCAAGTATACCCCTAGCTCAAATCTTCACTCTCTCACTAGCCCATGGCCTTTCACCATCTGGTGGCTCGACATCCTTAGTCCTTTTCCTATCTCGTCTGAACATAAAAAATTCATCATAATCAGATGTGATTATTTCACTAAGTGGGTCAAAGCTGAGGTGATAGTGAAGGTCACAGACAAAAATGTCTAGCAGTTTCTCTATAACAACATCATAGTTCGATTTAGGGTCCCTTACTCCATCGTGATGGACAATGGTAAACGGTTCAGCTCGAAAGACAATTAAAGACTTCTGTAGTACATATAAGATCACCCCCTCTCCCCCCGTTACACCTTAGTCACCCACCCTTAAACAAATGGTTAGATCGAAGCCATCAATAAAACTGTAATGGAAAGTTTGAGAGCTAAAGTTGATTGGCTGAGTAGCAAATGGGTAGATGAACTCTCGAGCATACTATAGGTCTCATACCATCAGGCGAATCCCAACCGAGTTCAATCTTAGATGAATTTATCAATGAGGTAGGCCTTAGGGCTGAGTTAGACTGATAGAGGAGACTTGAGACATTGTCAATAAGAGAGTGGTAACCTAGTAGCAACAGCTTGCCAAATGCTACAACAAGAAGGTTAAATACAAGATTTTCCTCCCAGGTAACCTAGTTTGTAGAAAGCTAGAGGCAACTAGCTTAAAAGAAGCTCGGGGAATCCTTGCACTAAACTGGGAAGACCCAGTCAGGGTAAAGGAGGCCTTGGGGAGTGGAACATATAAGCTTAAAACACTAGAGGGTGAGCTCGTCCCAAGGGCCTCAAATGCAAACAACCTAAGAAAGTTTTTTGAGCGAGAAGGCTTACCCCCACCATGATCATCTATACTACATTTGTATAAAGTTCAAGAATAGGAATTAGTAAATTCCTTCCACTGATGGGTACAGTCCAAGAAAAAACACATGAATAAAATAAAAATTTTATGATAGTAAAATTAATCTTCTTCTTCTTTGAATGAAATGCCACCATGTAAAAACTACTAAGTTGAAGCTCAACTAGAATAAAGAGGTCGGCAAAGGCTTTAAGAGTTCAAAGAACTTTTCCCTCTCATGTCGAAAGAGCTTGGGCAACTCCCTCTCAATAGTAACTCCCATAAAGAGCTTGGGTAACTCCCTCTCAAGGTTGACTCCCATAAAGCGCTTGGGTAACTCCCTCTCAATGGTGACTCCTATAAAGACCTTGGATAACTCCCTCTCATGGGCAACTCCCATAAAGAGCTCGGGTAACTCCCTCTCAAGGATGACTCCCACAAAAAGCTTTCATAACTCCCTCTCAGGGATGACTCCCACAAAGAACTCGGGTAACGCCCTCCAAGGGTGACTCCCACAAAGAGCTCAGGCAACTCCCTCTTAAGGATGATTGCCATAAAGAGTTTAGATAACCCCCTCTCGAAGGTAACTCCCATCTAAGGGCTTAGATGACTCCCCCTCGGGGGTAAATCGCATGATGAGCTTAAGTAATTCCCCTTTAAGGGTTAACCTGCTAAGAAGCCCAGAGTGTACCCCATCGAAGGAAGTGTTCGTTAAAAAAGCTCAAACAACATCTAAAGCATAACCTAATATGTGCAATAAGCAATTCAATCAAATCCACAGTTGATTAGAATCAAATATAACACACGACCTACAAAACATGAGCTCGAATGGCAAAACAACAAGGAGAAAAGAACTTAGAACACAATAAAGTTCATTTCATTCAGTGTAAAGTAATTATGGTAGTTTTAACTGGCATCTCAGTCGGGGTAGTTTTGACTGGCAACCCGACCAAAAGATTTGTGAGGACACTTGCTAGCCTAAAGGTCTACAAGTTTGGTTGACCTTCAAGTTGAGTAACATCTGATCTTTAAGCTAACATTTGGTATTCGAGCTAGCAGAAGAATAGTCTTTAGGTCCAAGGCACCAGGATCACACCATGACTTGAAACAAACAAGATGGTGGTGTACCAATTGCTTAGGAATCCCAGCTCGAGAAGTAGCTAGTGGATGGCCTCCAATAAGAAATGTCCAAACTTAGCTACCACTAGCAACGGCTACCCCAAAACATCTAGCCTTTTTCCATTCCACTCACCATGAAAATGGCTTAAGGAAAGTAACTTGGAGTGTGAGAAAAGGTTGATTCCCCCCTCCACGATAACCTTGGACCTAAATAAGCCATCAGAAAAGCGAGCCATAGAAGGAGGACAAGCCTCAACTATCTCTGTCCACTACATAGTAATCACCATGGCCACTAGTATAAATCCTAAGGCTAAGCGATCTTAACCTCGATGCTGTAGAAGAGAAACACAACTCCAATCCCAGCTTAGAAGTACAAAGGGGAGTCGAACCAAGATCGAGGCCGACCTAAGGCCTCAAATCCACCACTATACCCCCTCCGACCTCATGCAAACAAGATTAGAGGAGCATCCAACCTTGTTATATAGAGATGGAAGATCATCAGGAGCTCATGATCACCACCAAAAACCTCTAAGGTCTCGACCTCTCTAACAAAAAAAGTTGAAAAAGAGTAGAAGCATCTCTCAATTAGAAGATAAGTTAAGTGTGAAGCAGGGGATCAATATAGAAAGAGTTTAGTTTTGAGACGTCATAACAAATAATTCAGCTAGAGTGTTATTTTAAACTTGGAGTAAATCATATCTTAGTCAACATTTAATGCCACCAAATCTTGTGAATCTCGAAGACAACCTTCTCTAACCATTTGATTGAACCTCGAAATACTCGAAACCTCAGAAAACAAAGATGACAGGCATGCCTAGATGAAGCATCAACATCTAACCTAGACTACCATGGGTTTGCAACACCAATGTAATAAACCGAATGACTATGTATTACATTGATGTCATCAAAGGATAAGATTAAAACTAAGCTAAGTAAGAAGCGATATCCATTCACAAATCGAGCCAGAGCACGAGCTTCAAAGGAAAGTAAGGGAATAAATACTTATCAAAATTTAGAGGATAGAAAATAAATAACAAAAGCAACTATTTGAAAAAGAAAGTCTATCTCATTCATTTCATTTAAAAGATTACATACACAGGCCATATAGAAGGCTGGAAAATAGATCAAATGAGCCAACAAACAAGCTTGAAATAAAACAACAATAAAGGTAAAATGCCCCAATCCATGGACAATCAGCAAAGATTTCCTTACTTGTAATAGGTCTTGGGAATTGTAGTGAGCTTAGGGGCCATAACCACAAGAGTTTGCTGACTATCCCCTTGGGTGGTAGTAAAAATAATGCCCTTAGCTTGTATGATCGTAGGTTCTCTAGCCTCATTGCCTTCATTACCCCCTTTGGGACCTTAGCCTTTGACCCCATCCTTCATATAAACCTCATCTTCCTCTTCCTTCTTGACTTCAGGAGAAACCTCACCAAGCAGATGGCCAAGAAGCAAGGGTCAAGTCAAGACACCTCTTGACCACTTCATTTCAGACCACTTAGCACTCTCCCAGGTGATCTTTTGTTGGAGCTCAATCCATTCATTACTTTTGAGGAGCTCCCTAACAAAGCGCTTTCTAATCGCCTCGGGCATGATTTGCCTATGCTCCAAGCTTATGACCTAGGCCTGAACATAGAGGAATCTGAAAAAAAAAAGGAGTGTAAAAAGTAAAGGAAGTAATGCCAAACCTTAGGAGCACCCTAATCCAAGTCAAATGCATCGACCTCCTTCTTTAACTTGTTAAACCTTAAGGTGATTTCCTTTAACTAATGGGATATAACGTCTCGTTCTTGTTGCACATCCCTCCACTTCTTTTCAAATTCGTCAGCAAGCAAGCTTCAACAAAGAACACTCTTATTTAGCTTTAGCCATCTTGTTTTGATAATGCAAAACCATAGATTCTATGTCTTACACAGACTTCTCCTTTTTTAGGGCAGCAACGAGATCACTCCACAGCATAATCTTCTCCTATCTCTCCTTGGAAAGCTCTTTCTCCAACTCATCAATGTGAGTTTTTGACCTATCAAGCCCTCAATACAGTAAACAGAAGAATTGAGCTCTATTTAAAAAAAAGAAGGGAAAAAGAGAAAGACAATAGACTTACTACCCTCCTAATTTGTTCTCGCACATCACTGCTTCAGCAGACCACCATAGCTTGCAATACACAACACAACCTGCAATACACAAAGAAGAAATAAGATCTCTAGAAGAGCCTATCGCAACTCAAGATAAGAAGAGAAATTTACTTCATACATCTTACGCGCTGAAAAATTCAGTGCTTTTCATCTAGACTTCAACTCGTAGAGCATGGTCCTTACCTTACTTTTATCCTCCATAACAACCACTTCCTCAAATGAACTCGAGTCAATGCTCAAATTGCTCCATTTTAAAGCCCTTTCCTTAACGAGGTCAATTAGGGCCCCTATAGTGGCCGCAGTAGGTTGTCGTCCATGGGTTGACGACCTAACCAAGTTAGCAAAGAAATAGTAGTTCTCCTAGTGGTCTTAATTGTAAGAGATACCCGAGCAATTGGAGAAATAACAACTAGAGAAGGGAAGGGCAACTTTTACACCTCAAGAGTCTGAGGGCTTAGTGGAGTTTGCACAATCTAGACACTTGCCTCAATAGCAAGAATCTCTTTCTACTTTTGTTTCATAGCCTAGGGACTCAATGATGGTGTACCCTTGAACGTCCACTTGAACAGGATAAAGTTAGTCCTGCACAATGACCTCAACAGCTCGCTTCTTCGAAGACAACTTTATTACTACTACAACCTTTTTCTTCTTCTGAGTTGATAGCCTTGGAAGAATCGTGTTGATGTCTACCATCTACATTTCAATATCTTAAAAAAACAGTATAAAAACAATAAACCCGACAAGTTTTTCCTTGTTAAGAGCTCGACTCGACTAGGGTGGGGAGGGAGGGAGAGAGGGAGACTACATCCACACTTGAAAAATTGTTTCATACTGAAATGACCCAAATCTGAATATACATTAGAAATTGATTTTAAATAGATTCAGATAAGTTAAATGAATCATAAGATATAATTAGACAAGTTGAAATAATTAGATTAGTAAATAATTAAGTTGAATTTGAGATTTTAAATTCTAAAATCTCTAAACATGTCATTAAATGTTTAGATGATTCCTAACCTTCAATCTATAGCCAAAATATCAATTCCTAAATTTTACAAAATTTGAGTTCATGTATTTGTATAAAAATATCATTTCTTAAACCTGAGCTCAAATTAAATATCTTTTATCCAAAATATAAATTAAGTTCTTACTTTAAGTTCTTAATTTCTAACTATTGGTTTTGAAATCATCTCCTAAATATTTCTAAAACTATAGATATTGATCTGATAGTTCTAAACGTACACCTTTATTTTAAAAATATCCTAAATTATTAAACTTATCTCTCTTTTTCTCTCCTATCCCATGCCTCTCTTTTTTGTTTTCCTTATTCATTCCCATTTCTTTCTTTCTCTCATTTCTTTCTTGTTCTTTTCTTCTTCTTCTCTCTTTCTTGTTTCAAGAAATCTCAAATTCAAGAGAATCAAAAGACAAATCAAAGTTAGGAAACAATATTGGAGAAAGAAATCAAGTAGAAAAGCTTCAACAAGAAGAAGAAGGAAAATTTCATGTATTCCAAAAGCTAAGTATATTTGTTTTATGTTGTTTTGATTCTTGTTTTTGTTATATATGATGAATTGATGTTGAAATGAGTTGGGATTGTTGTTTATATATGTATGTTGGATTAATGTTGTTGGGAGTTGAGTTGTGATGAAGAAGATGATCCATAGTGAAGTTGAGTTTTGTTATTGTAGTTGGGTGTTTGATGATTAGAAGTAGAGTTTGTGTTGTTTGAATGGTATTTTGGTCATATAACAAGCTTTAGGAAACTTAGGATGAGTTTAAAGAAGGTTTGAAAGTGTAAAAGTTTACAAAATTTTGTGTTCAAAACAGGGAAAAAAAAATTTTGAAACGGCCCTATGGTGGGTGTATGAATTGGAATGGCCCCATATGGAAGGGTGTTTCACCCTCTGACTTTGAAAATGAACTTTCCTTGAATTAAAACGCCCTATATTGTGGGGATGGGGTGAGGGTGTATGAATTGATTGCCCCATACAAGGGTGTATCACTCTCAGATGGAAAAGTGCAATATCACTGGGTTGAAACGGCCTCCCAAACGGCCCCATATGAGAGGGCGTTTCAATTCTGATCTCTTCCCTGTTACGTTGTTTTTATAATTTGCTCATAACTTTTTCATCAACCTTGATTGAGATGATTCAAGTTGCGTTGGAAAGCTTAAAAAGAAATATATAATTTTCATGTTTTGAGTTTTTAAAAATTCAAAACTTATTAATGCTTAAATTTTAATTCTTTCACTGCTACACTTTCCAAAACAAAGTTAAAAACTTGTATTGGTTTGTTAAATGTGTTTTAACTTATGAAATGAAATTTTTAAGTTAAAATGAGATAGATAAGTGACATTTGATGTGTTATGTGAGTTAATTGATGTAATTAAACATGAGTTAAGTAGATTTATAGATTTAACAAATAATTAGATTAAATCTAGATGTTAGTTATAAAATGAACTTAGTTAACAAACCTAGGTCCAAATTGACTAAATGAACTTGAATGAACTAAAATGGATTAGATTGTTTAACTTGGATGAATTTGCCTAAGTTTAAGTTAATCTAAGCTCAAATTGACATAGATCTTAGATATATAATGAATTAGTAATTAATCTAAGTCCAACTTGGCTTAATGAACTTTACTAAGCTAAAATGAATTAGATTGTCTAAGTTTAATCAACTTGACTTAGTAAATGAATCAAATAACTAATTTTAATAAATTTTGCTAATGTTAAGCTAAAATGGGTTAATAGCTATTAATTAGCTTAGATAAATGAATTAGGATGATCTTTGAATGGACAAATAGCTTAAGTTCTTATATGATTTTGATGAAGTGGATGATTAGTTTAGTTTAGTTTCTTATACGAGTTCTTTCCTTAACAAAAGTCGATATCTGATTTGTCTTCTAGATTATCTTTTGAAATTCCTTTCGAGGCTATGTTTGGATTTCATATTCAAGGTACGCAGTAACTTGCGTGTTGGATGTTAGGATAGGTATCTTAAATGGACTAAGAACTTAAACTTGGCCTAATAATTGTTTGAATTGGTTGTCTATTCTACTGTTTAAATCGGTATCTGGCCCAGTATGGCAGATTGGTATCCGGCAGCACCTTACTTAGATTGGGGGTACGGTAGATTAGGCGCTTAGGCCACCCCTGTCTTTGATAAGACTTTCCTAAGTGGTACGGCGGGTAACTGATGGGGAAGATGGTATCGGCGTAACGTTTGCTTACGCTTAGAATGAAGTGGCATGATTTAGTTCAAATGTTTATGGGAACAGTTGGACTAGGTGATGTTATGGACTGAGATAAGCGAAGTCGTGTAACGGCTGTCAACCCCAAATGAAGTTATTTTCTCTTTATTGGATATATCATCTAGGAGATATAAGTATTCGAGTTGCTTATATCAACCCCCTGAGCGTCGTGGTGTGTTACTCAGGATCCCCTAGCATTACGGGCTATGTCGGATGGTGGGGCTGCCTAGTCTGTATGAACAGTAGGGACCACTGAGGGAGGTGGATGTGATACTAGATCCTTGATGTCCAGAGTTTGAATACTTCCATATTGATTTGTTTATTTTAAAGAAAAGATAGTAACTTGTTGATTGTGCATTGCATTTAGTTAAGCTCGTGTGTCACTCCGTGTGTGATTATGTTTTGTGTACTAGGCTTCGGCTCATTCTTGTTGGTGTTATTCTTTTTACAGGTTTTGTTGTTGATAAAGATGATGTTGATGAAGTTGATGATGATAATGTTGGTGATGATGATGATTTGATGATGATGATGATGATGATGATGATGATTGTTGTTGATGGAGTTGTTGTTAATGATGATTGATGTGATGATGTTGTCTCGGGTTTTTGGGTGCTTCTGATGATTCGAAGAGGATTTGTGGATGAGTGAAGTGAGTTAGGAGCGTTGAGCATTTCAGTTGTTTTGTTTCTTTTTTTGTTTGTTTTATAGAGACTGGATTTATTTATAAATTTGTATGTTCATTTAAGGGCTTGTTAGTGCCCATGTTTTGTAAATTTGCTTTTGTAAAGATTTGTTTAAGTGAAAGTTTTCCCACTTGTAATAGTGGAAGTTTGAAATGTTTTTATGTAGAAATATTTTTTATAAAATTTATTTCCATTGCTAAATCTAATTATTGCCAGAATCTAACTGAAGGATTTCATAACCTAAAATTGAGTATCAATGTCCAACATAAACAAAATCTTTTTAAAGAAAGCCTTACCGTGTAATACTTTAGAGTATTATACGTGGCGGTAGCGCCTTAAGTTATTTAATTAATCGAATTGAATTTTTGGGGCATTACACATACCTTTGGACGTCATGGCCTTCTTGCCTTTTTCGTATGATGAAGATAGCCTTTTTAAAACGTTCCTCACAGCAAGCTTGGCATTCAAGGGTCTCCTACCTTGCTTCTTCATGAAGTCATCTATATCCTTCTGCCTTTTATTATCATGTGGCCTCAACCTCGAAGTTTTCCTAACTCAAATGGGTTGGTACCATTTCACAGAAATCAAACTCGTACTAGGATCTTTCCGTCACTCCAACTACCCAGAACTCATTCTTTGAACTCCACCCATTCGAGCTAGTAAGCCATTTGAGGAGCTTATACAAGCTTCTGACCTACCTTGTGAGGTACCATTACCTAGATTTGGATTACTTGTGTGAATAGTACCTTTGAAATAGGATGAGGGTGTGCCGTATGCATATACCTAAGCAAAGGGCTTCGAAAGCCACAAAAATATGCTAGGCATTGAACATCAACTAAGCAGAACATAAGCTGCAATGCTAGAAGAACTCCTTTTGAAAAGGAGAAAATGGTCTCCTCAACCCAAACTTGAATGACCTACCATAAAGGTGAACCTCCCTTCTTCCAGCAAGCAAACTTGGTCATAATGATAAGGCGCTACGACCTTCTACTCGTCGGAAGCACTTTGCATCTTTTCATAGCAAACCACCTCGAGATCGCCTTTAATGATCCTGTTATAGCCCAAACCATCGATAACCCTAGAGTATAAGGGATTGATAGACTTTGTCACCTAACTATTGAGAATATATACATCTAAATGAAATTAATATATCTTGCTGGCTAACTCGGAATATGAGCTCAAGTTCATAATGGCCTATCGTTTTGACACTAGTAATGTGAACCTAATGGCCTCCCCATAGCTACCACTTTTTGAGGTTGAATCTCTACTTGTCGACCTTCTCTCTCTACCGAAGCTTAAATCCCCTGAGCAAGAACTAGTTTCTCCTTCACCTCTCCCCATCTCATCCACAACCTATTGTACCCTACCTTCTGAATCATGTGAAAAATATTGAGAATAAGATTTACTTGAGCTCGACATAATGGAAGTCTTGGAACGACATAAGGAAAAGGACACCACAATCTTCAAAAGTAAAATCATTTTTCACAACTGAAACTTGGGAAAAATTTTAGATGAGGAACCTCTCCTTGGAGTGCAACTATTTATAGCGAATAAAGGGAAGATGTGGCTAACCCCATTCCTCGGAACATGGGAAGAATTTTGGGTAGCCTGAATGTCACAATGGGACGAGCGGTGTCAAACATCAGGAAAAATTAGCACAATTGTCACATCCTTCGCCACATCTTTTTAAATTCAAATAAAGCTTCCCCAGCAAGCTTTGTAAAACTAGGGTCCATGGCAATTACTCGACTAAAAAAAAAGAAATTAAGCTCGTTAACCCTGTCTCTAGACAGCTTTACCAAGGTTAAAATGATTCTTAAGTATTAGTGCTCCACCCATGAGAATGGGGGACGCAAAGCTCAAAGAGTCAGAAGCAAAATCTCTTTCACAAGCGTAGAGGATGTAGCTCAAATAGAATAGTGACAAGAACCTCAATCTGTTAGGCTAGCCTCACGAATTTAGTATGAGTCATTTACTCTCCTTATCCTCGTACAATGAGAGTGGTGTGGGTAGGGGGGGTGGTGGGGGTGAGTGTAGGGAGGGCTAGTTGATTGTTTGTTTGGTGCTGGTTTGAACTATATATGGTTATAAAACCCCATTTTAAAAGAATAACTCTAAGTAGAAGCTTTCGGAATTTATAAAGCTAATTGGTTTTGTCCAACTTTGGTTAGCATTTACCAACAATAAGGCAAGTGCACCCACTGAAATAGTACAAAAAGAATTAGGTTGAACCTAAGAAAATCGGTGGCATCTATCATATTCACACTTTATCCATTGTCCAGCCAAAGAAAATTTAGCAAATCATAATAAAAATAGAAGTTATGCTAATGTTAATAATATTTACAAATATTCTCTAAGCAAAATTAAGAGTCGGTTGGCAACAATGCAAGATAATAGCCTAGGATTTGCTTCACCAACTCCATATCATGCGATTTCTTAAAACAAATCTCTGAGAGAGCGTTGTTTGTTGGGGTATTTGCACCACCGGATTCACTGAGGTAAATTAAAGCCTCTCTCAAGTTCAGTAGTTCTAAATCTATACCAGGTTGCTGGAATCTCTTCTCAAGCTATCATTGGCCTAGATTCGTATAAAGATTAAGAATCCTTTGTTTTTAAAACCAACTCAATGAATTTTAAAACAATTGACAGAATGTCTTCACCTACCTTCTCTCAAGATATTAGAATTGACTCCATCAATAGCCACAGATCCATTCCAAAGAATGACCTTTCAACCTATTCAGTTGAAATAAAAAGTGAATCTAACGTGTGCACCATGCAATTAGGCTTACGAAATTAAAATCAAGTTACTAATTACAAAAACCCTATTAATATTGAATTGAAAGTGCATTTGAAACCACATAAATCAGGATTTAGATTCACAAATCCTAAGCTATAAGAGATTATTTCTTCCTGGATTTAGAAATTACGAACATGATATGAAGAAATAATATGAAATTAATTGAAGAATATTACAATTCAGTGCAGAAACTTGCAGAAATTACAAACAATGGGTTAAAATGATTTTATCCAAAAAACTTTAGGAGTTTCGAAAGCAAGAAGAAACAGGATTCTTTTGCTCAAGAAATTCTCTCACTATACTACGTTAGTACTATTCTATTTTATGCATACTGTACATCGTGCTTATTACAATTGTAAGCCCCGAAAATTTCAGTATATAATTCCAAAATAAACATCAAAGATAAACTCTAGAAATGACTCCAAATTAAAATCGAACTTCGATTAGTCCTAAATCACAAACGAATCTAGAAATTTCTTAATCTTGAGAAAATAAGAATCCTTAAAAATAAAATAAGAACTCAACAGTCTTTAAATCTAAAACCACTACGTATGACAAATTCTATACTTAACTCTGACTTGTAAAATCGGGTAATACAGAACTCAAAAACAAATTATAAAGAAAAAGTAAATAACGATTAACCTTCAGGAATAAAACCCAAATTCGAGAATTTCGAATACGTTAAGAGGTATTAAATACTTAAAAAAATAAAATTTAAAATAAATTTCTCAAACTAAATGTGTTGTATAAACATAAAATCCTCAGTTTCCAAATTGGCAAAGATTTAAACCGGAAAATCATTTGGGAACCCTAAGTGGAATATAGTAGTTTAAGTCCGACAATCTCACACTCTTAGCCCTAGAGGCCGAGGTGTGGTTAAAGTGTGCAGAGTAACTAGTAGTAATGTAAGGTCGCTTAAAAATATCATATTGGTAAATTTGTGACCTATTTCAAACCTGTTCGGATACAGACTTTGAAAAGCGTGTCCCGGGGCTCGAGATATAAAAAATATACCATTAATACTGTTAGACAAATATTTTCATAAAGATTTCAAAAGATAAGTTTTTATAATTTTCGATAATTAAAATATCTGATTTTGCGATTATATATTCGTATTTCTTTACTACCGTAATTAACTAGTCTTCTGCACTATTCACTACTTTTCGTTACGCAATTTTTACTACTCTTGTAAACCCTTATATTTTTTTAGATAAATATTTTATAGATCATAGAAAATCTATTTTTCTAAATTTAGTTCGTTTCGGTTTTTACGAGATCATTTCTATTTAAGACCCGATACTAAAAATAAATAAATTAATTTAATAATTAAAAAATATTGAAAAATATTTTTATTTTCATAAAACAACCTTTTAGAATTTTTCGGGTTAAAAAAATATCAATTATATCTTATTTCACGTATTTTGATCATACCGGTAACTATTTGATAATTCACTAAAATAAATAATAAATTATATTATTTTAATTATGAAAATTCTGCTACAAAAATTTGGAATGCATTTTCTATTTTATTTAATTTTATTTTATTTTATAAAGAAAGTACTTTTACAAACCCATAACCTATAGCACACTTTCACACATCACCTCTTTTCATTTCAATCTTTCTACACTTCACTCATCATTTCTTGGTAGATTTTTGACCTCTTTTTATTGCCCTTTTGTCCTTTGAAACACGTCCAATTTGATTAAAATAAACCTATTTCAATCCTTCTTTAATAAGTAACACATACACTTGGTTGCACATTACAATTTCAAGTCAAAAACCAACTAAACTTCTCTCCTTATCTTTCCTAAAAATCACGCCAGCTATGGGTTGTATTGGCTACCCATTTCTTCTTTTTTTTTTCTTCATTTTAAGTATCTTTAACTCCTCCTATCTTTCTATATATGCCCTCTCTCATTCACACCTTTAACCTTTTATCATTCCTTGCATTTTTCCTCTCCATTTCCTCTCTTTCTCTCATCATTTACTCTTGTTCTTGCAAAAGAACTTGTTGCCCCTATTCAATAAGTGAGCTCCCACTTATATTTCTTGAAGATCCTTAGGTAAAACTCTTATTCTAAGTTCCATAGTTGATGTAGGTAGAGTATAGTGAGAGTTTCATGCATCAAATGACTTTCCACAAACTTAAAAGCTAAGAATGATGATGCCAAAATGAAACATTCATCTTACTCATAATTATTCTCTTGTTATCCTATTATTTTCTTGCTAGAAATGATTATATATTGTAGATCTTGTTTTTATGTAACTTTGATTATGATTCTGTTTAGATCTATGAGTTTATAGCTTAATACCATGGATTTCTTTTATAATTATATTCATAGTTGGTGTAGATCTTGGTTTTGAACTTAAACAAAAATGGTGAAATTCGTATCTAGGCAAGACCCATATTTAAAAACCTCATTCCAAGTGTCAAAATGGAAGTTCTACTTGAAATAATGAAGGTTTAATGGGTATATCATCAAGACTTCATTTTATATGATTCAAAGGTGATTTTCAAAGATTATTTTTCAAAACAAAAATCCTATTTTCGAATTTAGGCCAAGACATAGTTTAAAATCATGTTTTCCAACTCAAAAAATGAAGATTTTATTCAAGATATGAAGGCTCTTAAGATAGGATATATAAAGGATGAATTTTCATAAGTTCAGATGGATTTTATGAAAAGATATGTCCAAAAGCAAATTTTGTAAATTCGGATATAAACCAAGACCAATTTTGGAAACCAATTTTTCAACACAAAAATGAAGGATTTGTTTAAAATATGAAAGGCTTATGGAATAGGTATCAATAGGAGATGTTTTGATAAGTAAATGGTAGATTTACTAATAGAGATTCTCAAAATAGGAAAGATTAGAAAATATAGAATTCGAGTTTTATCCTAACCTTGTGAAATTCGTATCTAGGAAATAATGATATGAAAACCCCTATTTTTCAAACTCAAAATGAAAGTTTTACTAAAGGAATGAAGTCCTTAGTGGCTAGGTAGGGTTGAGCCTTAAATTTATAAGTATCAAATGAGTTTACTTAAAGGAATCACCACAAGAATAATTTTTACAAAATTTGGATTTTGGGATGAACCATATTTAAAAACATATTTACAAAGTGTAAAATGAAAATTTTTATTAAAGAATAAAGGCCTTAAGGAATATACATAATGAGACTTAATTTTAACAAGAATAAATAAATTTTATCAAGGAATTTTTCTAAAAACAAGTGGGCATTGTCAAGAATACAAGACTAGCCTTTCTAAGTTGATTTTTCATAAAGTCTTATAAGGAAAAAGTTTTCTAAAAATTTCTTTTATTCAATATCATCAAGAACATGTACATATATATCTCATGACATATCATTTATGATAGTAACTTGTTCATATTGCATGCATACTTGCTTTGGATATTAGAAACTTCATAAACTTTCACAAAATCAATTTTCCAATTTGGTTTTCGCTACTGATATGAACTGATCAGATCTTTTCAAATCTTAAAAGTTTTCAAAACTTAAATATGATATTAGTACTAGATAGATCTTTCGAAGCAGATAGAAATCGATATATAATTTGCTAAATTCCAAGTTAAAATGACCAAGTTATGGCTGTTTTAAGTTGGAATTCCCGCGTAGGACGAGAATTACGAACTTGATAGTTTGTATGAGATAGAATGGATTAGTTTTGAGTTGAAATACTCATTTGGGTATTTCTTTCCTTAGTTGACTTTGCTTTCGAGGATTCGTTGCTACTCGACTATTACGATTAAAACACTAGAGTCTAATGGACATGTGAGTTTTCCTCTTATTTTGTTACCTTGTTTGTGATTTTAGCTAGTTGCATCAGAATTATAGGAACAAGCTAAAAACCGATATGAATTGGGATGGGATAGATGATGAGACTTTGATGTATGTATGCCAAAGAATACTAAAGCATATCGAAACCATGAATCGATTGGATAACTACACTGTTCATATTGTTTTTGTTTATGTGTATAATATTGGTTGGTCACTCTAAAGAATGTATGAATAACTTAACCTAAGCAAAAATAAATTGGTCATGCATCGCATCGATCGAGTTACATTTGGTAGCATGCTACTCCTGCACAAGAAGATTGGTATGGTCCGAGGTCACGTTTGGAGAATGAGACCCGGTATCAGAGTTCATTCATAGGAAACCAAAGCGCACCGGGGATGCATTCTATGAATGGGCCGAGCCGAGTCGATTTCTAAGAGCTAGGGGGCTTGGGGATTAGTAGTAGGTCGTGTAGACTTTTAATAACATCCCTAACCTTAGATACGGAGGACACAAATCTGTTTTGTGTACGGGTTTCGAATACCTATACATAATTGCCTGCTCATGTGTTTGTTTCATGCATACCATATGGATGATTTATAACTTGCTTGTTATGGTTCGAAATTAAGGGAACTCTCACTAAGCTAGTGTAGCTTATACCCCAATAGATGTTTGAATGAATAGGTTGACTTAAGAATGCTATCGGGGACCGAGATGTCTGGAGCCAGTATGATCTCAGGCTCTAGCAGAAGTAAGAAGACTTGAAGATATTAGCTAGGTTTTGTGAATTGCTTTGTAATAGTTTTATGTAGTGAAATCTTTTGATGAATTGTAATTAAGTATAGAATTGTATTTCCTTTACATTGTTACTCAAGTTGTATCAATATAAAATGTATCACTCCGATGTGTCTCATCCATGTGTTAGACGCCTTGTACATAGTATGGAAGCCTTCGTGTAACTAAGGTGGTCATTCCTAGGCTTTAATATTTGTGGTGGACTGCTACACGTTTAGGTACCCTTCGGGCGTGACAGTTTAATTGGTATCAGAGCAACAAGGTTTTGGGAATTAGGTGGAAGACTTTAGAGAATAGAATGTTAAGATACGATCTTAGGAATGGATAGGTGTGTTAGATAACCCTTAAGTAAAGAAGAAACTGATTTAACTATATGACCCTTAAGGTATGACTTTTGATTATTAAAGATTTGAATTCTATCTTGGAGACTTCTGGAAAACATAGAAACAGACATATAAGGAAGGAAGATTGAAAATATTTAGGGGACGATCGAATCTATTCTAGCAACTGCAAAATACAGGAGTAAGTGACCTACCTACTCTCTTGGTTCAAGCCAATAATAGAAATGGTAGATTACCCCTTTGACCTATAAGACCATAGGTGGAAAGATTAACTGCGCTTTCACCGTTTTTCTAAATAAACTAGTTTAAAGAAAATAAAAGTTGTAACTTTTTTTAAACCATAAGCAACTAGTGTGTAGTATAACTAGGCTAACGTGACGTTTTGTCTTGTTTCAAGGAGACTACCTAAGAAGAACATGCAATAATCGACTAACCTTCCCGAGTAACAACAAGTGAGAGACACTCTACCACCACAAGATCTAATGCAACAAGTCATAGACCTTCTAGGATGTTTGGTGGATGCACAAAAGCTCCTCTTACAACAAGTGCTTATGAGGAATGTGCCGATTCAAGTGGAAGGACCCCACCAAGTGACAATGCAAGGAATTGAGACTCCTTCTTCTATGGCTAGTTCAAGCTCCAAAGTCAGGAGGTCTAAGATAACTAGCCTATCTGTTAAGAATGAACCTTTTAAGAGGTGTCAGATCCATTGCTGGAAGTGCAAGGAAAGTCATTATTTAAAATAGTGTCTACAATTGAAGCACAAGTGTTACCTCTGTGGGGATCCCGAGCATAAGATTATAGACTATCCAAGGAAGAAAACCCTAAAGTGCTTCATCTGCAAACAGCCGGGACACTGGACAGTAGATGCCCTAAAAGAATTAACAAGTGATAGCTGCCCTTGTTGGAAGAAGTCAGTCTCCTAGAAATAGCAATAGATCTCTTTTGAGCGTTAGGAGCAAATAACTTTTTGGTAAAAAGAACAAAATGTTTTGAAAATGTAAACCAATGTTGGTTTATCATCTAGTCCATGATTGACTCCAATGTATGTTTTGCATCCTTTTTGAACTTTTGTAAAGGAAGACTTACATCTTCTCTTGATTTCATGTATTTCGTTTTGATATTATGAAGTTCCTCTTATTGATTTTGATTTCAGTAGAATTTCAATATTTCTTATGTATGTTTTTGTTTCCGCATTTCTGTGTTCTTATTTCCGATAAGTTTCTTTAAGTCTCTTTTAACGCCTAAAATGTGATAAAAGATTTAGAATTTTCACCCGAGCTTAATAAAACTGTAGGAGACATACTCAACCAAACAAGAACTCGTCATGATCCTTTAGGACCGAGAACCGAACGATACCTGAACCACCTAACCAAGAGGGAGATGCTTCAATCAGATTGAACGCTTACTAGTCAGATAAGAAATTACATGCAATAGACTCAAGCCAGTTCAACATCTATACCTGTAAGACATGTGCAAGAAACGACGCAAGAGGCCACCATCGCCTCAATTCCACCAAAGCCTTTTACCATGCTTCATAAAGTGTAACTAGTATTTCGACGGAGCTTTTGGAAAACCAGATGAGGCAAAGGATTGGTTAGCACACATTGAGAGATCCTTTAATGCTTTTGAGGTACCACACCACTTGAGAGGCAATTATGGGACCTATATGCTCCGCTGCATGCCTGAGTATGGTGAGAGTCTAAGGAAAGAGAGTTGATGCCTCCAGTTACATAGGAGATATTCAAATATGAGTTTTTGGATAAATATTTCCCTAGGAGCTTAAGAGTCCAGTACAGTGTAGATTTCCTCAATATCTCACAAGGAGATCGCAGTGTGGAATAGTATAAAACTGAGTTCAATAGATTGTTGCAATACGCTCCGGAATCATATAAATAAAGTGAGAAACTCAAAAGACAAGTGTTTCTGAATGGTTTAAAAGAAGATCTTCGGATTCGATTGGAGGAATTTGATATCAGGAGTTATTAAGGATTGCTAGAAAGAGCACGGATAGTAGAAAATGCCTAAAGGAGGAGGCAAGAAAGAAATAATAAGGAAATGGAGTTTTGTGTTGCAATGACCCCAATTCGAAAAGTTGGAACACTCCATTTGGATGATGACCCAAACAGGGAAGAAGACATAATATTGGATAAGATACAATGTTAGAAATGTAAGAGGAAGCATTACCCTATACAGTATCCACAACTTTAATTCAAGTATTACCTCTGTGGGGACCTTGGTTATAAAATTGAGAAGTGTCCCAAAAAACGCCACCGTATGCTTTCTTTGCACAAAAATGGGACATTTGGCTAAAACATGCCCTGAATGGGATAACCCATGTTACTTCACTGAATCTACCGAGGAAGAAGAGGAAGAGATATATATAGGAATAAAAGCAACAAAGGAAAAATCGAAGTTCTTCAGGAACATCTTCATCCGGAAATCTCGTCTACAACCCTCACCCATATTTAGAGTATGGAGAAGCTAGTGATGAGGAACTGAGTCCATTGCCATGGAAGGAAGTGAGGATCAAAGATGCAACTCGGTACCAGGTTAGCGCTATACCTCAGACTACCGCATATTCTTGCCTACCAATAAAATCAAGGAGATAGGTTGTTAGAAATACCCTTGGATTAAATAGCTAGACTAAGAATAGGAAAGTCAGACCATTATAAGCTAGTATGAGCCAATGATGGAAACTAAAACAAAACTCGATTAATTTAACAAATTCCAAGACACCCTCATACAACTTCTTGTAAATGAAGAACTTTGAAAGATCGAAAATCTATGATGACCGTTACATAAAAGTTAAAACTTCAGTAATCAAATCTCAATTACCAAACTCCATAAGATCTTCATAAGTAATAATTATACAATAAAGCAATGAGATTTCTTGATTTCAACCCCATCAAGATGATCACGATGATAAGAGTTTAAAACAATGATGACTTTATTGTTTAAAGAAATATGGATCTCAAAGCACAATATTGTATATACAGCTACATAAGAATGGAGAAGCGAATCTACAACCTTCGTTGGTCAAAGTAATCGAGTCATGAAGGTCGTGTTGTCGTGAGTCGTCTAGTGTCGGTCGAGTCAGGTCGTCTGTCTTGAGTCAAGTCCGTGTCGTTTTCCAAAAGAGTCGTGTAAGTGAAGGTTGGAATCGCTAAGCCAAATCTTATTAATTTGTATGTGCTATATTTCATAAAATATCTATCATACAAAATTTAGAAATGATACAAACCAAAGCATAAACGGTGCTAGATATAACTCGAAATTCACAATCTTCTCAATAAATGATACACACGTAACAAGTTTTGCGGAAAAAATTTCTTTAAGGTGGGAGGATGTAAGCCCTGAAAATTTCAGTAAATAATTCCAAAATAAACATCGAAGATAAACTCTAAAAATGACTCCAAATTAAAACCGAACTTTGACTAGTCCTAAATCACGAACGAATCTAGAAATTTCTTAATCTTGAGAAAATGAGAATCCTTAAAAATAAAATAAGAACTCAGTTCTTTAAATCCAAAACCACTACGTATGACAAATTCTATACTTAACTCTGACTTGTAAAATCGGTAATACAGAACTCAAAAACAAATTATAAAAAGTAAATAACGATAAACCTTCGAAATAAAACCCAATTCAGAATTCCGAAAACGTTAAGAGGTATTAAATACTTACAAAAATAAAATTTAAAATAAATTTCTCAAACTAAATGTGTTGTATAAACATAAACATCAGTTCCAAATTAGCAAAGATCTAAACCGGAAAATCATCTGGGAACCCTAAGTGGAATATAGTAGTTTAAGTCCGGCAATCTCACACTCTGCTGAGGTGTGGTTAAAGTGTGTAGAGTAACTAGTAGTAATATAAGGTCACTTAAAAATATCAGATTGGCAAATTTTTGACCTATTTCGAACCCGTTCGGATATAGACTTTGAAAAGCGTGTCTCGGGGCTCGAGATATTAAAAATATACCATTAATACTGTTAGACAAATATTTTCATAAAAATTTCAAAAAGATAAGTTTTATAATTTTTCAATAATTAGAAATATTTGATTTTGCGATTATATTCGTATTTCTTTACTACCAGTAATTAACTAGTCTTCTGCATTATTCACTACTATTCGTTACGCAGTTTTACTTCTCTTGTAAACCCTTATATTTTTTAGATAAATATTTTATAGATCATAGAAAATTCTGTTTTTCTAAAATTTAGTTTGTTTCAGGTTTTTACGGGATCAGTTTCTGTTTAAGACCAAATACTAAAAATAAAATAAATTAATTTAATAATTGAAAAATATTTGAAAAATATTTTTATTTTCATAAAACAACCTTTTAGAACTTTTCGGGTTATAAAATATCAATTATAGCTCACATTCGTGTATTTTGATCATACTGGTAACTTATTTGATAATTCACTAAAATAAATTAATTAGTTATATTATTTAATTATGAAAATTATGCTACAAAAATTTGGAATGCATTTTCTATTTTATTAATTTTTATTTTATTTATAAAGAAAGTACTCTTACAAACCCATACCTATATTACACTTTTCACACATCACCTCTTTTTCATTTCAATCTTTCTACACTTCACTCATCACTTCATGGTAGATTTTTGACCTCTTTTTGTTGCCATTCTGTCTGTTGAAACACTCCTAATTTGATTAAAATAAACCTATTTCAATCCTTCTTTAATAAGTAACACATACACCAGGTTACACATTACAATTTCAAGTCAAAAACCAACTAAACTTCTCTCCCTCTCTTTCCCAAAAATCACGCCAGCTATGGGTTGTATTGGCTGCCCATTTCATTTTTTTTTACACTTCATTTTTGGTGTCTTTAACTCCTCCTATCTTTCTATATATGCCCTCTCTCATTCGCACCTTTAACCTTTTATCTTCCTTGCATTTTCCTCTCTATTTTCTCTCTTTCTCTCATCATTTACACTTGTTCTTGCAAGAGAACTTGCTGCCCCTATTCAATAAGTGAGCTCCCACTTATATTTCTTGAAGATCCTTAGGTAAAACTCTTATTCTAAGCTTCCATAGTTGATATAGGTAGAGTATAATGAGAGTTTCCACGTATCAAATGACTTTCATAAGCTTAAAAGCCAAGGATGATGATGCCAAAATGAAACACTCATCTTACTCATTTCTTGCAATAAATAGTTATATTTTATAGATCTAACTTTTATATAACTTTGATTATGTTTATGATTAGATCTATGAGTTTATAGCTTAATACCATGGATTTCTCTTATATTTATATTCATAGTTGGTGTAGATCTTGGTTTTGAACTCAAACAAAAATGGTGAAATTCGTATCTAGGCAAGACCCATATTTAAAAACCTCCTTCCAAGTGTCAAAATGGAAGTTCTACTTGAAATAATGAAGGCTTAATGGGTATATATCATCAAGACTTCATTTTATATGATTCAAAGGTGATTTTCAAAGATCATTTTTCAAAACAAAAATCCTATTTTCGAATTTAGGCCAAGGCATAGTTTAAAAATATATTTTCCAACTCAAAAATGAAGATTTTATTCAAGATATGGAAGGCTCTTAAGATATGATATATAAAGGATGAATTTTCATAAGTTTAGATGGATTTTATCAAAAGATATGTCTAAAAACAAATTTTGTAAATTTGGATCTAAACCAAGGCTAATTTTGGAAACCTATTTCTCAACACCAAAATGAAGGATTTGTTTAAAATATGAAAGGCTTATGAAATAGGTATCAATAGGAGATGTTTTTGATAAGTAAATGATAGATCTACTAATAGAGATTCTCAAAATAGGAAGAGATTACAAAATAGGAAGAGATTACAAAATATAGAATTCGAGTTTTATCCTCGCCTTGTGAAATTCGTACCTAGGAAATAATGATATGAAAACCCCTATTTTTCAAACCAAAAATGAAATTTTTATTAAAGGAATGAAGTCCTTAGTGGCTAGGTAGGGTTAAGCCTTAAATTTCTAAGTATCCAATGAGTTTATTTAAAGAAATCACCAAAAGAATAATTTTTATAAAATTCGGATTTTTGGGATGAACCATATTTAAAAACATGTTTATAAAGTGTAAAATGGAAATTTTTATTAAAGAATAAAGGCCTTAAAGAATATACATAATGAAGACTTAATTTTAACAAGAATAAACAAATTTTATCAAGGAATTTTTCTAAAAACAAGTGGGAATTGTCAAGAATACAAGACTAGCCTTTCTAAGTTGATTTTTCATAAAGTCTTACAAGGAAAAAGTTTTCTAAAAATTTCTTTTATTCAATATCATCAAGAACATGTACATATATATCTCATGACATATCATTTATGATAATAACTTGCTCATATTGTATGTATACTTTCTTTGGATAGTAGAAACTTCATAATCTTTCACAAAATCAATTTTCTAATTTTGGTTTTTGCTGCTGATCTGAACTGATCAGATCTTTTCGAAGCTTAAAAGTTTTCAAAAATTAAATATGATATTAGAATTAGATAGATCTTTCGAAGTAGATAGAAATTGATATATAATTTGTTAAATTTCGAGTTAAAATGACCAAGTTATGACCGTTTTAATTTGGAATTCGCACGTAGGACAAGAATTACGAACTTTATATTTTGTATGAGATAGAATGGATTAGTTTTGAGTTGAAATACTCATTTGGGTATTTATTTCCTTAGGTGACTTTACTTTCGAGGATTTGTTGTCACCCGACTATTACGATTAAAAGACTGAAGTCCAATAGACATGTGAGTTTTCCTCTTATTTTGTTATCTTGTTTTTAATTTTAGTTAGTTGCATTAGAATTATAGGTACAAGATAAAAACCGATATGAATGGGGAAGGGATAGATGATGAGACTTTGATGTATGTATGCCAAAGAATATTAAAGCATATCGAAACCATGAATCGATTGGATAACTGCACTGTTCATATTGTTTTTGTTTATGTGTATGATATTGGTTGGTCACTCTAAAGAATGTATGTATAACTTGACCTAAGCAAAAATAAATTGGTCATGCATCGCATTGGTCGAGTTAGATTTGGTAGCATGCTACTTCTACGTAAGAAGATCGGTATGGTCCGAGGTCATGTTTGGAGCATGAGACCCGGTATCAAAGTTCATTCATAGGAAACTAGAGCACACCGTGGATGCATTCCATGAATGAGCTGAGCCAAGTTGATTGCTAAGAGTTGGAGGGCTTGGGGACTATCAGCAGGTCATGTAGACTTTCAATACCATCCTTAACCTTAGATACGGAGGGCATAAATTCATTCTCTATATGGGTTCTGGATACCCTTACATAATTGCCCGCTCATGTGTTTGTTTCATGCATAGCATATGGATGATTTATTACTTGCATGTTATGGTTCAAAATTAAGAGAACTCTCACTAAGCTAGTGTAGCTTCTACCCCAATAGATGTTTGAATGAACAGGTTGACTTAAGAATGCTACCAGGGGACCGAGATATCTGGAGCCAAGTATGATCTCGAGGTTCCAGCAAGAAGTAAGAAGACTTGAAGATATTAGCTAGATTTTGTGAATTGCTTCGTAATAGTTTTATATAGTGAAATCTTTTGATGAATTGTAATTGAAGTATAGTGAATTGTATTTCCTCTACATTGTTACTCAAGTTGTATCAATATAAATATGTCTCCTCCATGTGTTAGACGCCTTGTACATAGTATGGAAGCCTTCGTGTGACTAAGGTGGTTATTCCTAGGCTTTAATATTGTGTACGGTGGACTGTTACGTTTAAGGTACCCTTCGGGATGTGAAAATAATACTGTGCACGCTTATTTATAGGACGAGGGCACAAAAAGAAATGACGATTTCTTGTAGATGTAGCAGATTCTTTTATCAGAATGATCATTCTCACTCACATACGTCTGAATGCTAGCTCATAAAAAAATTTGATGTGTGTTAAGTTGAGAATATGAATATTATATGAACAGTGGGGCTTGACTTCTTTAATGAATTATGCTAAAACATCGTTTCTACCCATCGTTCCATTGAGGGCTAACTTTGAGATTGTCGAGGACTTGATGCTTGATGTTTCAAGGAATGACACAAGTTAAGCAAAGGTCTTATCTTCATTGAGTAACTGTCGTGGGTCAAATTTGGGGCTCGACATTGAGCGCAACAAAGGCTTTCTTCAAGTTTAGGCTCAATCTCCTCAAAACAAGTGTAAAGGGTCATGTCGAAGGCTAAATTTAGGGCACAACAGACCAATTTTTTGCTTTTGCCTTGCATTTTGGCTTCGATTAGTATTATTTAGGGCGCGACAGTTATGCTCTTCACTTTTGCTGTTATTTTTAGTCTAAATCTGATTAAAAAACACTTTCATTTTTCTTCTTTTGATTCAAGGAGCTGAAAAACAACAATTTAACGTTAAAACACTAGATTCATAGGAATTTAATTAAAAACTCATCAAAATAAGCCTGAATTCCTATAGAAAGAATAAAGTAAAATTAACTTATCAAATTCCTCACACTTAAGCCTTTGTTTGTCCTCAAGCAAACATTATTTCAAACCAAGTAAGGCTCTTTAAATAGGAAAATAAGTCATAAATAAATTTGCCATATCAACTTAAGCATAAAATCACTTTAGCACTTTAGATACTCCAATCATTCCAACAACTGTGTTAAATTTACTTTCGCTAAAATCACAAAGTTTATCTATGTAGATAAGCTTTTACCTTTATTGTTTAGTAAAGAATCTTAAGGCAAAAATTATTCAACAGATCAATCGTAGTAAAGAAAGGAACTCAACCAACTTCATCTTCGTATATATATAAGTATGCAGTTCCTTAATCACTTCTCTAAGCATCATAATAAAAAACGAAGGCGTGTACATTAGATCATACCCTGAATTTTCTTCCTTATATGTGCTTTTTATCTTTTTTTATTTTATTTTATCTTTTTTTATTATTTATCTACCTTGAAGCTGCAAAAGGGAAGGATTTTGCCTTCTTCTTTACTTTTTCTTTGAACAAGTTTTTGCTTACTTCTTTTTGCTTCTCTCTCTCTCTCTCTATATATATGCCATGGCTTATTTAAAATTGAAAGAGGGGATAAGAAATTTCTCTTCTAAGGGACTAACCTGTGCCTATTTCAACTCTAAGCACATTGGTTTCCATTTTTAAATTTTTGTTTTATTTCTAATTAAGGCACAAGGAAAAATCATCAAGTTACAATCATCATTTGAACCTTCATAAGAGATTACACGACTTTCAAAATGACTAAATTTGAAAGACATATAGATGATCTAAGCTTTTTAAAGGAAATTAAGTAACCTTACTAGGGACCTTAAGCTAATTTTAGCTCTAAAATTCCAGATTAAATAACAAGTAAAACCACTCTACATGGATATATGTAAAGTGATTTAAATAATGTAAAGTTAACTCAATCTCATGATGGTTCTCATAAATTGCTCTATTAAGTTAATTGGTGATTTGATTCCAAATTTTCGAAATTTTGGTCATTTTAACCATTTCATTAATTTCCTATTATTAAATGTGAGAAAAAATGATCTTTAATCAACACAAATATCTATTCTGGATAGATTTCAATTTGAAAATCATTCATCCCCATATCAAATCCTGCTAATTTCCTTCCCCCACACTTAAACTAAACATTGTCCTCATGTTTTAAAAACAGATAGGAAGTTTAAACAATTCAATTCAAAGCAAGATTTAAGAATAAGAAGTTTTGAGAAAAATTTCTCTGTTATTAAGGTCCAAGGGAAAAATTCATGTCGTGTGCTACATTGCCCTATTAATTTCTGCTCTTAATCATATCATGAACAAACATTGGCATTACAAATAGGCTCAATTGAAGCCTCGATGGAATTATGGACAAAAATGTTCAAAAAAATAATTATTTACCACAAAGAATAAAAAATATTACAGATATAAAGAAAGAATCAAAGAATGAAAAGAATAAAAAATCAAAGGTTCATAAAAGAATTAAAAGCATCAATGAAAGAAAAGTTTAAAGGCTCATTCCTAAGCCAATATTTCCAAGTCTTGCTGAACTCATTGCCTTTTCCTCTTCTAGGTATGGGAGATTCATTTCTACCTCTACTTCTACCTCTACCTCTGTTTGATTGACTAGTCCCACTGCCACTATCTCTACTACTTCTAGTCCCTCCTCTTCATCTTCTATTTTTACTTCTTTCTACAGTTGACCGCCTACCATCTCTACTGATAGGGTGTGATCTTGGATGTGGGATTTGCCTTTGTGGAGGAACCACTGGTTACTCATTTGTTCGGGAGGGGTCATCTCCTTTCTGTCTTTTAACCAATTTAGCTTCTAAATTAAGTTGCTTTTGGAGCTTCTGAACAAAAATAAGATCATTCTATTCTTGTTCAATCATGCTCCTTTTTACCTCCTCTTTCTTATTCTCTTCATCATCATCACTAAAGAAGAAGAAGCTATCATCATAAAGGTTTTCATCTGTAGCAGTGCCCTCCATCTTTTGCTGAGTTTCATTAGGCTCTGATTGAGATGGCTTATTAATCCTTGCTTCTTCATCCCTTCTAGCCTTTTGCACTTCTTCTCTTTTTCTTGCTATTTCTTTTTCATGGGGAGTTGCTAATTTTTGAACCAGCTCATGATTAGCTCATCTTTGCTCACTTCTTCTTGTTTACTTCCTTGATCCTCTAATTGCTTCATTCATTTTTCGTTGAAGCTTTCTATCTCTTTGTCTCTTGTGTAGTGTAGATTTTAGCCTTGCTCTATGAATAGCTGTTCGTTTCTCCATTTCTTTCGTTTCTTTATCAAGCCAATGAGGTTTTGTAGGAGTATTAGCTATGGTTTCTAGAAAAATAACTTGAATATGTTCAACTTAATCTATCATAGCTAGCTGAAGATTCACTAGGGCTTCCTCTTGATTACACCCCTCTTCTTGATTTTTGATCTTCTATCAAATGGTTCCTTTCTAGCCCATCTCTTAACCCTCTTTCTTCTCATAGGAGCAGGTCATTCTTCATTAGTTGTTGCTTCTCAAACAATTTGGGCAATATCATTGGAGATTATCTCAATGATTTCCTTTTACATTGCCTGATCTACCATGTCTACCATAGTAGCACCTATTTCTGTTTCAAGAGCTTCTTCTTGTATATTTGAAGGGGACATATCTTGCTGCTCTTCTTGTTCATCTTCTTTTGAAGCAGCCTCTTGTACTATAGGAAATTTGCCTTTATTTTTAGATTCTTCTGTTTCCCACATCCTGGATAAAGTTTTCGCCAAAAGAGCATCCTCTCTTTCTTGATTTCTTTTTTTGATATGCTCTATGAGAGGTTGTAGTTGTGTAAGCCCCGGAAAATTTTAGTAAGTAACTCTAAGATGAACTTTGAAAATAAACCCTAAAAATAAATCCGAATTAAAACCGAACTTCGATAAGTCCCAAATCCCAAACGAATCCAGAAATTTCTGAATCGTGAGAAAAATAAGAATCCTCAAAAATAAAATAGGAACTCAATATGCTTCAATTCCGAAACCACTACATACGACAAATTTTATATTTAACTCCAACTTATAAAATCGGGTAAAATAGAGCCTAAAAACAAATTATTAAAAAGTAAATAATGATCAACCTTCGGAAATAAAACTCAATCCAAAGAATTCCGAAAACGTTGAGAGATATTAAATACTTATAAAAATCAACCTTAAAATAAATTTCTCAGATCAGATATGTTGTATAAACATAAAATATTAGTTTCCAAATTGGCAAAGGTATAAACCGGAAAGTCAACCGGAAAACCTAAGTCCACGAAACTCCCAAGAAACCTCATAGCCTAGATCCGGCAATCCCATATCCCTAAACTAAGGAGTCGGAATAAGAGAAAAAGGTGTAGTTGGTTCGTTTTAAGTCTAAGATGCTCAAAAAGATGAGATTAACGAATTTTCAGTCTATTTCTAACCCGGTCAGATACAGACTTCGAAAAGCGTGCCTCGAGATTCAAAATATTGAAAATATGTTATTAATGCCGTTAGACTCATATTTTTATAAGGATCTCTAAAATATTAGTTTTATAAATTTTCGATAACTAGAATTTCCCCGATTTTGCAATTTTATTGTATTTCATTACCATCGGTGATTAGCTAGTCTTTCGGTACTATTTACTATCATTCATTTCACAATTTTATTTTTTTTATAATATATATCCCAGCTTTCCTAGTAATCGAATAAACTTCGAAAACCGGAAAACTAAACCTAAATCGGTCTGGTTCAAGCTTAGTGCGAGGAGCTTAGAAACCCTGGATCTGGCTTTCCTTCGTTTTATAACAAAAGAAGTTTTATAGAGTAAATGGATATGAATTATTGTTTTAAAGTATATTTTAAACCTTAGAAAGCTTTAAAATTCGGAAAATTTTCTATTTCGGGCCTTCCCGAGCTCAATTATGGAAAAACTTGCCCCGGGACCAGAAACTCAGAAAAATATTCCGAAATATTCATTAGAACCGAAATTTTATAAGGATTTCAAAAATATAAATTTTATAATTTTCTAGATTATAAAAATTATAGTTATAGCATTTTTCCCATATTTTCTTTACTACCGGTAAAGTAGATGTCTTGTCTACTATTTACCATTATTCACAAGTACAACCTACACTACACACTACCCATACCCTATTCTTACATCCTTACAACTACTCATTATATTTTCTTTTCCAAGAAATTTTTGTCTCTTATTAAATTATCACTTTTATTCCATTTTATTACACAAATTACAAATTTAAACAATTTCAACTCACTCCCTCTCTCTTCCCTCCTAAGGCCGGCGCACACCCCCCCCCCCCCCCCCCCCCCCCCTTTTGTTTCCCTCTATTTGTTTTATTTTTACTTCTTTTAATTCAATTATACCCTAATTCCTCTAATATATAAGCTCATCTTCTCTCTCTCTCCTCGTTTTCACTCATTCCAAATTTTTTACAAAAGCAAATCCTCTCTTCTTCTTCTTCTTCTTGCCGTGACTCTAGCTCCCACCCACACACACATTCACAAGTCCATTTCCTCTTCATTTCATCTCCAAAACTTCTTTAGGTGATGATTTCTAGTCTTTCTACGACATAATCTTGTAATGGCAAGACTATTCTTGTGTGTTTTCTACTTTAAATCCCAATGAGCAAAAGCTAGGATTAAGAAAACACTAATACAAGAATATCAAGCCATCACAAGAAGTAGATCTTGTGTTTAAATGAGTTTTTGTTGAATTATTATTAGTTCATGCATGTCAAAGTAGAGATCTTGCATCAAAAATATATATTCATGCCCTTAAACTCATTTTCATGCACTATAAGTTGTAGATATAGTATTTAGACGCTCATGCTCTTCTTGACATTCATGTTCATATAAATATTTTGTATTTTTATGCATTAATGATCATAGAAGCTTAGTCTTGTATGTATAAATGAGTTAGTTGATAGATCTTCTTGAGTATAAGTCAAGGAACTTGAAAAGAAAAGATTTTTGTTAGAAAGGTTCAAGGGAAAAATTCGGATGATTTTTTAAACCTATTTTAAAAACCCTTGAAACCACTTTGAAACTCATATTTTACATGAAAAATGAAAGATATATGTAATAGGTATCTCTAAGGAATGATTTTTACAAGTTGGAATGAGTGTATGTATGAGTAATGTGTAAAACAAGTAGTGAAATTATGATGAGAAAATTTTGAGTTAGTGATCAATTTGTCAAATTCGTAATTTGAGATGATGTATGTGTAATCACCTAGTATTTGAGCTCAAATTGCAAGTTTTATGTGTTAAATGAAGTCTTTAGACAATAGATATAGTGAAGCTTTAAATTTTGATGCATTAAACAAGTTTTTCTCATAGGAAATACGCAAGAAATGAATTTTTCCAAAATTCGGATTTTTGTTAAAAGCTTATTTAAAAATATACTTGCAAAGTGAAAAATATGAATTTCTATGTAGAAATGAAGGTCTTGGATAGTGTAGATGATAAAGACTCATTTTTATTTAAGTAACAAGTAAATTCTAAGAATAAAATCCTAAAACACTAGGAGATGCAAAATTTGAAAGAATGGATTTTTAAGAAATGACTATTGTGGAGTCTTATAATAATTAGGAGTTCTTAAAAGTTTCATTATCAAAAATCATCAACACCATGCATATATTGAACTCATTACATGTCATTCATATTAGGAATTCATTCATATTCCATCTATACATGAATCATCAACTAGGAACATTGTGATTAAGTGCAAAACAATTTTTTGAAAATGAAAAAGTTACAGAACAGATCTGATCCCTCTGTTCTATGACCTTAATGTTTTCAAAACTTGAAAATAATATTAGAAATAGATATATTTTTCAAAGTAGATAGAAATCGATATAAAATTGCGAAATTTCTAGTTGAAATGACCAAGTTATGGCCGTTTTAAGTTGGAACTTCCGCAAATAGCGAGAATCACGATTTTGTCTAGCTTAGATGCATAGCTTGAATTAGTTAAGTTCTTATTTGGTAGGTGATCCCGAGAACGACGATACCCAGCGTACCATGGCCGAGTGAGTATTACTTCCGATTTCAATTATTGCTTGTGATTGTCATGATAGTTGCATTAGTTGCTTAGGCAAAGATAAAAATGAATATGCATGATGGGGTATTTGGGAATTATATTTGACTGCTGTTGATATGTGAAGTTGGAATTAAAGAATATCGAAGCCGGGTAATATTTATTATTTGTATAGAGAGAGTTATAATTGATTGTCTGCGAAGATTGTCTGGTCACTAAAAGAATCGGATAATTGACTATTGGGCATAAAGTAACTTTGAACTCATTCATATCATGACGGGGATGGAGCATTAGCATTTGTTGGTTTTTCGTGATTCATAAAACGAATATGTTGGTTAATTGTGATCCATTAAACGAATTATTATTCAATTGACCGTGAGCTTAAACGGCGTCGTACCGCTGGATTGGTTAATTTGCTAACCCGGGATGGAGGGCGCAAGTCCATCCACATATGATTTCCGGCTGGTCATATGTTTGTTGAATTCACGTGTTTGATGCATTTCATTTGCCTGAATAATCACTTGCTTGAAGGTTATGTCTTAATTGCGATATGGAAGTTTTCACTCACTAAGCTAGTGCAGCTTATACCCCAATAGTTTCCTGTTGCAGTATGAATACTTATGGTTATCTCCGAGGAGCCGTGAACATCAGGTACAACTCTTAGACATTAAGGAGCTTTTGATGTGGCCGGGTTCTATAAGTAGACACGGACTTCTAGTCATGTCCTCTAAAGTGGTACTCGAAGGATAATATAAGGGATTTTTGTAAGCTTAAGAACTCTTAACGTTGTTAACGGGGGAATGCCCCTTAGTTCATGTAATAGAATAGATCTAAAGGTAATGATTATGATTTACATTCTTGTTGCTATGTATGTATCCTTAAACTACTACGAAGCAAAGCCTGGTCCCCGTATGTTGAAAGTGAGCCTTACACCCGATGTTTAAACTCATGAGAAGGCTGAGGTTGCCTTACTTGAGTTTAAATATCGAGTGTGGCAGACTGTCACGTTTAGGGTACTCTTTGGGGCGTGACAAGTTGCTCTTCTATTTCTAGTATTAAACATTTTGGTTGATTCAACACTGCTTCAGGGGGACGCTCTGTTTCCAAGACTAAATTGGGAATATCATTGGAGATTTCTATACAAATGTTTTCCTCCATTGCCTAAGCTTAAACTATAGTATGTGTAAACCCCTGAAAATTTCATAATTCTTAGAAAATAATCCCAAGAGTCAAACACAAGAATCGAAACCCTAAAAATCCAACCAAGTTAAAACTTAATTCTAAATAAAATCAAAAATGAGAATTCTTAGTCTTGAGAAAATGAGAACCTTTGAAACAAAATATAAAAATCCAACTATCAGTTGAATCAACATCCGTACGCCAATCAAATCATTTACCCGATTTCTAACACATAAATCAAGACAATATATCCAAATACGCTTGATAAAGAAATGCTAAGATCTTAAATCATTCGGTGAATTTTAGAATCAGAAATTTCCATTTTCACCAAAAGTCAAACTGAGTCAACTCATAACCCTAGACTCGGTTAAACGATCCCGAGAACTGAAAACTATTAAATAATCACAAATAAAATGAGATAAACCATAGATATCGAACTAAAAATATAATACGGTAAAAACTCCAAAATTATACCTTGCGAATAACTCAACAAAACCGGAAGTCAAACCGGAACCTTAAAAGTCAACAAAGCATACAAACAAACCTAGTGTTTAAGATCCGGCAATCCCGCGCTCTTAAACCCTAAACAACGAAATGAAAATAATTGTTGATAATAGTTCGTAATAATATAGGAAAGCTTAAAAATATCAGATTCTCAAATTTCTAGTGTCCTTCGGATCCAAACGGGATCAGTTTTCAAAAACCTGCCCTGGTACACCGGATGGCAAAAATATTCCGTTAATACCAATAGACTCGTAAAAATATAAGGTTTTAAAAAATATCAGTTTTAGAATTTTTCGATAGCTAAAAATTAGATATCGCATTATTACGCGTATTTTTATTACTACCGGTACTTTAATTGTCTAGTTTACTATTCATAGTACTTTTCTACTATTCATTACTATTCCTCTATCTCTACTTTTTCTTACTACCTATTCTTACACCTACATACCTATTTCTTATAATTTTCTTTTCCCATAAAAATTCTACACCACATATTACTAAACTTCTCTTACACTTTTCTTCTAAAATTAATTTTTAATCAAATTTCTCTTTCTCCCCCTTCATTGCCATCCACTCCCCCTCTCTCTTCATCCTCATTTTTTTTTTTCAATTAATTTAATTACATCTAATTTTCACTCCAAAATTCTATAAATACCCCTTCCTCCTTCATTCTTTCACACAATTCATTTCACTACCAAAACTCTCTCAAAATCTCTCCACAAATCCTCTCTTCAAGAGTTCTCTCTACCAAAACTCTCTTAAACCAATTCTTTACAAAAAATCATTCCTTATACACAAACTTTCTACCACATATCACTACTCACATAATACCCTTTCATCTACCATCTTCATACCACATAAACACTTTAGGTAAACTTCTTCCAACCATTTATTTACCCATGTCATGTAACTTAACATGACTATGGTGTTGTTTTGAAACTCATATGAGTAGTAAAAGCAACAACATGTTCATGTTTTGTTCTTGCACATGAACTTCCTATTTTATTATGTTGATTTTATTATTCATATCTAACTAAATATATTTATGTATTTATATATAATCTTTAGAGCATATAAGCTCACTTGTTATTTATTTAATTTCATGCTTTGCAATTTATTTATTTATTTCATGCTATTATTAAGACTAGTCTTTCTAGTCTTAGACTTGTCCATATCAAGTCAAAACAACTTTTATTTATTTTCTTTATTCTTTTGGGACTAGTCTATTCTTAGTCCCGGGATGCCTTGATGAAGCTAAGGCTCCCAATACTTGACCGGGATACCTTGATGAAGCTAAGGTTCCCAATACTTGATATTTTATTATCTTGCTTATTATTATTTGTTTCTAGTATTTTCTTATGTTCTTATTATTTTACATGCTCATAATACTTGCATCTACATAATGATATTGTCTCAACTAATTTAAAAGTAGAATTTTACTAAAGGAACTTCAAACTAGATTTTCTATTATGTGACTTGTCACAAAATAATGGAGTTATTATCAAACAACATAGAAATAGAGTAATATAAGTTTTCTCAAAGTTTTCTTAAATAACAAAGATAGTTTTACCAAGGAAACATAAGAAATAAATACTTTCATTGTATATTATGGGAACCTAAGTTTTAGTAAAATAATTTGTTAGTTTTCAAAGATCTTGCAAAAAGCTTAAAGATTAAACTCTTTTAAACTCCATGACAAAACCAAGAAACAAACTAGTTTCAAAGTTAAGATAAAAATCAACTCATAAAGTTATGAACCCACTTAGGAAAATAATGATTTTCAAGTTCCTAAAGAAGAAACTTATTTTCAAAAAAATATAAATAAAATAAGATTAGAAACAAAGGATTTTATCAATAAAGAGGATTCTTTTCAAAGGAAATAAAAGAACAAGTTTTAGAAAACAAAACTTATATTTTAGATAATAAATATAAGAAGACAAGACTCATTTTCTAAAACCATCCTAAAGATATAAAAAGATTTTCAACAACTTAATACACTTTTGATAACTTTGATCTTTTATCACTAGAAGTAAAATTTATGAAAGACTAAGGTTAAAGGAAAATCTACTTGTTTTGGAAAAATGAATGAACAAAATAAAATAAGAATATACTCATTTATAATAACTTATGAAAATATAAAGTTTCTTCAAAATACTTGAAAGGAAATTTATCAAGTTAAGTTTCAACACTTTTAAAAAGAATTATTTCATGAAATAAATTGTTGAGACACTACCATTAGAAATTTTGCATATAAAGTGAGCTTATCTATATACTCAAAGGATTTATCAAATATATATATATATATTTATATTTTTACTAAAGGATTTTTGAATGAAGTTGAGTTAGGAAATGGTTTTGCAAAATCTAGAAATTTTCGTTTTAAATCTGTACCCAATGTTTTCGGAACCCAAATGACCTTATATGATAAAGATAACCTTAGAAATGGATAGATCTTTTCGAATAGGTAGAAAACGGTATATTATATGCGAAATTCCGAGTTAAAATGAGCAAGTTATGGCCATTTTAAATTGGAATTTCATTCTATACGAATTTGACGAACATAGTGAAATAGAATTAGAAAGTTTAAGTAGAATTTCTACGAAATACTCATCCCGGGTATTTCTTTTGTCTAGGTGACGAAGGATACGAGAATACCCTACCCGAGGATTACTACGACTAAGAAGATCGCGAAATGGACGAGTGAGTTATTCCTCTTAATTTCGTTACCTTGCTTGTGCTTGTAAAGTAGTAGCACTAGTATACTAAGAAAAGATAAAAATGGATATATATTTGGGGAATTCGGGGTTATGTATATATATGTGATTCTATGTTTATGCGTGAAATGAGAATTAAGAATATCGCAACTTCAAACTGCTGTTTAAGTATTTTTGTTTACCTACTTGTATGACTGCTTATTATTTGCTAAATTGATTGATCGCCCCTTAATAAACCTTAATAAGGTTTGGCTTAAGAAAAATAAAACGCTCACGCATAGCATCCATCGAGTCACATTTCTTTCGAAGGCTGCTACTCCTAGCGTAGAGTTGGATTGGCTGTTATCGTGCTGTGACACGGGCCATGTTCCTTCCTAGAGAATCCAAATCGCCCAGGGAATGCGACTCTAGGTTCGGAGCCGAGCCAACCGAACGCTTTGGGTGGGGACCTGGGACTAGCAGTAGAAGATCGAGGATCTTCATCACCGATTCCCTAACCTTCGATACGGAGGGGTAAATCCGTTCTATATATGGTTTCGGATAACTATATATATATTTGCGTAATCACGTGATTGTTGCATTGTACGCATAGCATATGTGTGAAAATTTAAATGAACTTGTTTGAAAACATGGTGCGAATGAAAAGGAATATCTCACTAAGCTAGTTGTAGCTTATACCCCTATAGATTTTGTTGAAACAGGTATACCCGTGGCTTAAATTGAGGATCATGACATTAAGGAAGTCATGGAAGGATGTTAAGCTTCTATGAAGGAAATGGAAACATAAGATGAAGTAATTTTGTAAGGTTCTTTATATGTAATGAATTCTATGTTAGTATTTTGGAGATTCTAAGATGTATATTTATTTGAAGACAATAGAGGGACATGCCCCTAAGAATTGTAATTTAATATGTTTATGTTTTATGATAAGTATTCTCTTTGCCTTGTTACTTATTTATTATCAATATAAATTGCGTTACTCCGATGCGTTCCCTTGGTTGTGATGTACACCTTGTACATAATATGAAAGCCTTTGCATGACTGAGGTAGTCATTCCTAGACTTTAATATTGTGTACGATGGACTGCCACGTTTAGGGTATCCCTCGGGGCGTGACAGTATGAATTTCTTTAATTGATTCCGTCATAGTAGCGTCAAGTTCATCATCTAAAGAGTTAAATTCCTCTTCATCATTTGGCAAAGAATTGAGATCAATGCTACTTAAAATTTAGGCATTGCCTTCCGAGTAAGCAATTGGAGCCTCTTCTTGAACTTGCTCCATCGTTTCTCCAACTGGTGTTGCACCTTCTATATTGCTTGAGATAGGATCAACATCCTCATCTGGATCAAATGGAAAAATCATCCTCCCCTTCTTTAGAATAGGCTTTTTTCTTTTTCTTGTAAGATTTGGGGAGGGTATGAATTGGAGCTAATGTTGTTATTAGCGCAGGCTCCAACATGGATGCTTGAGGTAGGTCATGTGTTTGGACATTAGCTTCATTGTCCTCACAGATGTGTGCAGGCGACTTAGCCAATTATGGTTGTTGGATGGGTAGTGTTTGTGGATAGGGTGGAGAGTATGTATGGGATGGTATATGTATGGGAGATGGTAAAGTGTTTGGTGAAGGATGCGTTTGTGGTAAAGGTAGTTTGGCATCATTGTCGTCATCATTGTTGTCATCATCATCAAGATGTGACTCTGCTAAAATTGGTTAGGGTAGTGGTGTTTTGGATTTAGATGGAGCTTGAGGAGGATGACCTTGAGTAAGTAGGTCCATAATCTAGAGCATGGTTCTCTTCAGGTTACCCATATCCTCCTTTGTCTCTTTCATGAAGGCAGCTAAGTTCTCCTTCATGCCTCTAACTTCATCCTTAAGTTTGTTAAGGTAATCTGTAGCTGGTTGTGTGGTCTCCCATTGAGGTGGCAGAGATACAGCTTATGGCCGCTCAATTAGTGGCTCTGGGGGTGGAGATGATGGCTCTTGAATGGTTAGGGTAGGGCTCTAGTCTGTCACAATTGTTTCCCTAACTACTAGTGCAATAGTAGGTTGAGCTTTCATTTCAATCAGTCCCAAATTTCTAAATGATCATCTATTTAACTCCTCAAACATATAAGTTAAATCATTTGGGCTTTGTTCTGGCCATAACTCTAAGTTCTTTAAAATTCACGTTATTAATCCTCCAGAAAAATCCCTTTATACTGGAGGCTAGCTTGATATTTGATTCTCTAGGTAACAATTAAGCCTACATTCATCTTCACACCTCTCATCATAATTATCACTAGGTGGAGCTCAGCTTAAGCGATGGTAGAGGCTCCTTCCAACTTTGAGAATATGCTTATGATGAGTATATAGTGTAACATCCTTGCACTTTTATTTTTAAACTTCAACCCAGTTGTCTTTGAAGGGGCAAATGTGCCTTCAATTTCTTCAGCTACAAACTATCTAACTTCTACCTCAGACACTTTAATTGGTAGCTCTTTAATTTTTGGTTCGTACAAATACTCCTCATCATCATACAAGCCCATAGTAGAGATAAATTGCCTCGTGGATACCTCTCTATACTCCCTAAAGGCATAAAATTGCACTACATCATCCATACTCGGCACTTCATTTCTAATCTTGAAACTTGCTACGAAGGCTAATGTCACTTCTCTAAAAGCTTCTTCCTTTATATCAATTACCCTTTGCTAAGTAAAGTCTTCAAAATACTTCCTAAATTCTTCTTCTACACCATAACTTCTTAACAGGTCCTAGTTTATAGCCGCATTCTCAACAATCTTCTTATGAACTAAAAGCATATCATACTTCTCCCTATCTTCAGTAGATAAACCCATAGGAGTACGAGGGGTGGTATTTACTTGTAATGGGGGCCTAGACTCACATCTAGCCTTTTTGGATTGTTTTTGGGATTAGGTTTGTGTTCTCTTAGGTGCCATTTTTTGCTAAAGAATACAGATAAATAAGTAACTTTAGTTAAAGCTTAGAAATAAGTAGAATTTTGCCCTAAATGCTTTGAAAAGCATAACCTCAGAGTAAACTGGTTTAAAGCTTTCTTACAAACATTTTATTCAAACATTTATCGCATTGTTGTTTTGATTTGCATTTTCACTGCCTTAATTTCTTTTTTCAATTAATCCAAAACAAACTAGGTTTATACAATGCTTCAATGAATTTCAAAAACCATAATGAAGTTTGTGATTGATTACTCGAAAAATTGGCTTATAAAAGTGCATAAAATAGTTATTTCAACTTATTTTTATCATCAAACACATGTCTTGCTATTCAACTTATCAGTACTAAAAACCCTAGAAATGTGTAGGTCTAATCTATCATTAAGGCTTAAATGAAACGATAACGATAAAGAAGAAGAAAGAAGAAGTGCTTACCACAGAATGTTGAAACTTGAAATTATGAAAATATATGATTTTTAGAGATGCAGGGATGTTAAGGGTACTCTTTAACTCTATCGGTTTCAAAAAACTCTTTAAATACAGTAATAAAAGAGGGAATGAACGTTTTTTTTTTTTTTTTTATCTTTCATGTCAAAATGTGTTGAGGGCAAACTTTTAGGCTCGACAATTAGGTCGCGGCTCATTTATTAACAAAAGAATTAAAGAATAACAACTTAAATGCAAGTCTGATTTATTTAAAAGAATAAAGAATTAATGAATAAAAGAATGGAGGCCTAAATTTGGACCATTATTTTATTCATGTAAAAAGAATTAAGAGCATCGTAGCCTAAGTCGAGGGCTCAACTCAAGGCTCGACAAAAAAATTGTATTTATTTTTCATGTTGCGGCATTGGCTTTTGGCCAAACTTATCATTTGCAAAACTTTCCAAAGCAGTTAAAAATCTGCATATTAATCACAAATAATCCACAATCCCTATTATTTATTCAAAAAGCACATTCATAAACTTCTAATATTCACAGAATTCATTGCAAAACCAAGTTTGAACAGAACCTAAAATTATCTTACAACCATTAAAAACATCATAAAATTCGATTAGGACAATATTAGTCTTATCCAAACATTCCTCAACAAACTTTTCATAAAGTCTTTAAAAAACATCAATCTTTCTTAACAAAACTAACAAAGAAAAGAAAATAGAATAATCATCCTAGGAATCATTCTTGGGCTACTCTTTGGGATTGGCTACAATGTTTGATGGCAACGAACCTTGGGGTCTCTCTTAAAGAAGTTTAGAAATCTAGCCTAACTAGGTCCCCCAAATTATGAATGGCAGCTGTGTGGTTCTTCAAGGTAGCATCAATTCCTTGCTGTCTGTTCTCAGAAACTTTAATAAATTGGGAAATCAAATCTTCCAAAGAACTTTTCAGAGAACCATTTGTGATGTGAATCTAAGGAGTTCAGAAATTCTTTGCTTCAATAGTTAGGGTTCTTTGTCTTTTTAGGGTTTTATATGGATAAAGAGACATAGAAAATAAAAGATATTAATGAAATCGTAATTCGAAATACAGATCACAAAGACGAACTGGTTCGCAATAAGAATTGCAATTTGATATGACGCTGAATTACAAAACCAATTATTGGTTAAAAGAATCAATGATTCAATCAATAAGAACAAATAAAGAAAATTCAACTTTCAATATTCATAAAAGATTTGCAATAACATGCAATTCAAGTTCTTATCTCAAGAACTTATAATAACTCTCACAAAGGAGAAACTCTCAAAGGAGAAATAATGTAAAACTTTTGTCACTATAAAAAAACTAAAGTCCTATATATAATAATAACAAAGGAAGACAAAACGACATAAATGAGGAAACAAGATTTGTAACAGCAAGGCTGGCTACAAGCTAGCGGTGTATATATCGAACGCCAGCAGCCTAGTTTGTGAAAGCTAGCAGTGTATATTTTGGCGTTTAAATTCACATTATGGGCTTGTTCAATACCGTCTAAAGGTCGACTGTGTAAATTGTGTATGCTGGAGGCGTAGGGATCAAAGCCGACGGCTTCGGGCTGGCGTAAAGGCTCCCTGCAACTTTTGACAGCTATCTTCTTCTTTGTAGAAACCACTAGCTTCGATACTCCATTATTAAATTAGGTTTGTCCAAAATCTTTTGAAGCTTGATCCTTTCGCATCAATTTGACCCTTGACCCTGACCCTGCTGTCGATTAAAATTTGGTGCATTTCCAACGGATTGAGGAAAATTGTTATTACTTCACCTAAAATTTGGGTATTTCTCCAGCCTAGGTTATAAGTTTGGCTATATGGGTCGTTCCTTTAGCCATTGAAATTTTTTACATACTCCACATTTTTAGAGATCATTCCCTTCATGATCTGTCCATGATCACCATCAATCATATCCACTGGATTGTTAACGAGGGTCATATTATCAATTTTCCTACCAAGGGCTTCTATTTTAGAGGTTAAATTAGTCACTACATCAAACTCAAACACACCTCTAGATTTTTCCTTTCTTGCTCTAACAGAAGACCACTGATAATAGTTATTTGCCATATCCTCAAACAGGTTTAAACATCTTCAGGAAACTTATTATTTAAGCTCCCTCCTGCTGCTGCATCAATCAATTGCCTAGACCCATAACTAAGTCCATTATAAAATGTCTAGACCTGAGTCTACTCTGGTAGTCCATGATGGGGGCAACGACCTAATATCTTTCCACCTCTCAAAGGATTCATAAAAGGTTTCGCAGTTTAGCTAGTGGAAATAGGCAATGTTAACTCTAAGTTTTGCTATATTAGATGGCAGAAAATACTTCCTCATAAATTGATCATCCATCTGTTGCCATGTAGTTATGGAATTCTTAGGTAAACCATTTAACCATTTTTTTCATATTTTCTCTCAAGGAAAATGTAAACAGCTTCAACCTGATTACATCATTTGAAGCACCAGTGATCTTAAATGTATCAGAAATTTCAAGTGATTGCTGCAAATGGGTGTTAGGATCTTCAACTTTCAACCCATCAAATTGCATGTATTGCTGCACCATCTGTATCATGTTAGGCTTTATCTTAAAATTATTTGCAGCAACTCTTGGACTCGCAATGCTTCTATTAGCTCCACCCAAATTTGCTCTACAATACGCTAGCATGGTTCTTGGTTAGGCTACTCTAGCAGGATCTATAAACCCTTAGATTTTATGCTAAGTTTATGCTTAAACCCTAAATTAAAGCTCAACTGGAAACCCTAAAAGTCAACAAAGTTTATATCAAACCAAAGTATTTAGATCCGGCAATCCCACGATCTTAACTCTATAACAATAAAATTGAGATAATTATAGAATATAGTTTGTGATAATATAGGAAAACCTAAAAGGATCATATTCGTTAAAATTTAATTCATTTTGAACCCGACCGGGATAAGTTCTCAAAAAGCGTGTTCCGAGGCTCGGGATAGTAAAAAATTAAAACCTAAAAGGATCATATTCGTTAAAATTTAATTCATTTTGAACCCGACCGGGATAAGTTCTCAAAAAGCGTGTTCCGAGGCTCGGGATAGTAAAAAATTCTAATGACAGCGTTAGACTTGTAATAATATGAGGATTCAAAAAATATCATTTTTATAATTTTTCGGTAACGAAAAATATAAGATATCGCACTTTTACGTGTATTTTTTTTTACTATCGGTATTAATTTGTCTTGTATACTATTCATGTCACTATTTACCACTATTCACCTATCTCTACTTTTTCTTACTATCTATACTTACTACCTATACACCTATTTCTTACATTTTTCATATTCAATACAAGTTTATATCACTCACATCTCACATCTTAATAATTTTTTATTACAAAATACAAAATAAATATTTTTTTTCGTCCTTTTCTTCTGGTCAATGCCATACCCCATACACATGCATCTATTTTTTTTTTTATTTTATTTATTACATCTAATTTCCCTCCATCTTCAACTATAAGTACCCCATCTCCCTCCATTTCTTTCACATGCTTTATTTTCTTACCAAAATTCTCCCAAAATATCTCTACAAAATTTCTCTCTAAATTTCTCTTCCAAACTCTCTCTTCTCTCCATAAAACTAACCTACATATTACTACAACTTCCTCTCTTATTCTTTAACAAATATACAACCTTAGGTAAAACTTCTTATATTTATTCTTCATATCATGTAACTTAACATAACTATAATGTATGTTTCCTGAACCTATGAGCTTATGAAAGTAACAATATGTTCATGTTTTGTTCTTATTCATGCCTAAACTTCCATTATGATATTTTTATTATTATATTGCTATATCGATATTGTTGCTATTATTACTCTTAACCTAACTTTGTATATATTATTATGTATATATATATATATATATTTCTTAGAACCTAAATATTCACTAACTTCTTACTATTCTGGCTCTTATTATGCTTTTTTTTTTCTTTTTAGAACTAGTCCTTTCTTAGTTTCGGGATGCCTTGATGAAGCTAAGGCTCATAATATTTGACTTTATTATTATGCTTCTTGTATCACTTTCTATCTTACTATGTAATATTCTTATCTTTCTCATAACTATATATTTATATTCATGCATAACCATATTGACATTGTCTCAACAAAAATAAGGAGGAGTTTTTTTTTAATAAAGAAAACAACACTAAACTTTCTTTTAGAATGGATTTTCGTCTCTTAGCAAGGATTTTCCCATTGAAGACTTAAAGATTGTTTTTAATAAGTTCTTTTAAAAAAAACTTAGACAAGCTCATCATGAATTTTTAAAGTATTAATAATAAAGATTTCTTCAAGGATGTAGCTAAATGAATACATATTTTTTTTTTTTCAAAATGGTAACATGAAGATTTTGGTTTAAAATTTTAATGTTGATAATTTTTTGCTATACAATTTTTTCAAAAAAACTTATTTATAAGAATTTTTATCGACTTCATAATGAACACAAAGAACTAGACAAGTTTTCAAAGTTAAGGTAAAATCCAGTCACTAATCTATAAACCCACTTAGAGAAATAAAATTGGTCAAAGAAAGGAGTTTTAAAAATGATAAACTTACTTGCTGAGAAATAGAAGAATATAAATATGAAGGAAAAATATACATGTAACACAACTCGAGACATTAGAGACTATCAACAACTTAGGAAAATTTTTGAAAATTCTATTTTTTAATTACTAGAAATAAAATTTGTAAATACCTTAAAGAACCAAATTTTCTTTGGAAAATTAATTTATCATTGATGAATTAGGAAATTAAAATATAAAAATGAAACACTTATTTATATAACCCAAGAATTCATAATTTCCGTTTCAACCACTAAAGGAAAATTTTGTCAAAATCCAAATTTTCAAACTCATAAGAGAAGTTATTTTATGAAAAACAATTGTTGAGACAACACCAATAGCATCATGCATAAAATATGAGTCTATTTATATATCAAAAAGATTATTCCAACCATATACGTATCTCTATTTTTTGCTTGAAGATTTTTGGGTGAAGACAAGTTTGGAAAATTGGGTTGTCAAGGGCTAGAAAATTTGTGGTGATTCTGTACCGAACTATTTCAAGATGCAAATGACTTTTTATGATAAAAAAACCTTAAAAATAAATATATCTTTTCGAGTAGGTAGAAAATGACATATAATATGCAAAATTCTGAATTAAAATGAGCAAGTTATGGCTAATTCAAATTGGAATTTCCATAAATATGAATTTTACCGCAAATAGAAGATAGAGTTAGAAAATTTAAGTAGAAATTCTATGAAATACTCATTTAGGATATTACTTTTGCCTAGGAATTGAGGAAGACGACACATGTTATCCTGAAGACTACTTTGACCAGGGAAGCTATCAACAAGTCATGGCGGAGTGAGTTTACTTCCCCTATTTTTCATACTCACGCATGTGATTGTAGTTTAGTAGCATTAGAAATAGGAAAAAGATAAAATGGAAAAGTGCATGTGATTCGTAATGATTGGTGAATTCATGTTAAGCATAGGAGTCTTGAATTGTCTATAATAAATTGTATTTACTACCATGTTGAAGTGTTTGAAAATTGTATGATCACCCAAAATAATATGACTAAATGCTAGACTCTTAATAAAATTGATTCATGCACTTCACGAATTGAGTCACATTGCATTCTCTATTATATATTTGGTGGGATAAGTGTATAACAGTGGTGGTCAGCATAACCAGTAGTATCTGCATGTGACAAGTAGTAGCCTGTAAGATCTACATGTTTTGTTGGCGAATAGTAGCCGGTAAGAACTATAAACTTTATTTGTTGGCAGTAATTAGCTGGTATACCCAACCCCGAATGAAGGACGTAAATTCATTCAACATATAGTTCCTAAAAAACCATATGTCTTGTATGCTCATGTGTTTGCTGCATTTCACTTGCTTGAATAATTAAACTTGTTTAATATCTTTTGCTCCGATTATGGTAAACTAGGAATGTTTTCACTAAGCTAGTAACGCTTATACCCCTATAGATTTTTGTACGCATAGGATTATTTGCTTTTGTGCCCACAATTTTCATTTATCCACGTAAGTCATCTTTTGGGAGCTTTTGATGGAAATCCAATCATAGACCCAGATCAGATTTCCTGTAAAATCTTTTGGTGAAATTATTTAAGTTTTATTGTAAAGACTTAGAATTTATGATTTGATCCTTGGAGATTTTAGCGGGGAATGCCCTAAGGCTTTTGTAATGAACTTATGTATTATATTATGTGGGTTAATATTTATCTAGATTCTTGCATGCTTTATATTATCGCTCAAACTAAACTTCCCACTAGCGTCTCCTATTACCATGTTATGCACCTTACATATGATATCGAGATTTTTATGTGACTAAGATAGTCATTCTTAAGTCTTAATATCGTATGTGGTAGACTGCCACGTTTTGGGTACACTTTGGGGCATTAGGGTCTACTTCTTCATGTATCACTCCTTTGTTTTCATTCTCTTAGTCAGCTCTAATAGCCATGTCGTTTATGAACAATCCTTAGGTCTCACTATTCACTCGTCGGGAAAATTTTCCTTACGTTGTAGCTCTGGATTAAACCAAAACAAATTGTAAAAGTGACTATTAGTCATAATCTTACATTTTTATTTTATAAGAAAATTAGACAAAAGAAAAGCAACAAAACAAGATGTTTTGAAAGAATAAAGAATAAAAAGAATATAATGAATTAAAGAATAAATTGTACAAAAAAATAAAAACGGATATTCATAGGAATATTTACAAAAGTAAAGAATGCTATACAAAGACAAAACAGAACAAATTAGATATATGCATAATTTACATTATATACAAAAGAAAAGGAAAAAGGTTAGTGCAAATTTACAAAATAAATAGATATTTACAAAGAAAAACTATAAACAAAAACATATATACAGGAAAAAAAAAAACAAACTATTTACACTATTCATTTATATTAGCAACAAGAATAATAAACGAAATGTTTTCTAATATTGCCTTGTTGGGCTTCATTTAATTGAATCTAACTCGAATCTCCCTGGAAAAGGCGCTAGAAATGCTTGGTTATTTGTTTAGTGTTGGTTTGAGCTATATGATTAAAAACCCATTATAAAAGAACAATTCAAAGTGGAAGCTTTCGAAATTTATAAAGCTAATTGGTTTTGTCCAACTTCGGTTAGCAATGACCAACAATAAGGTAAGTGCACCCATCGAAGTAGTATAGAAAGAATTAAGTCGAACCCCAAGGAAATCGATAGCACTAATCATACTCACATTTCATCCATTATCCAACTAAAGAAAAATTTAGCAAATCATAATAAAAACAGAAGTTATGCTAATGTTAATAATATTTACAAATATTCTCTAAGCAAAATTAAGGGTCGGTTTGCAACAATGAAAGACAATAGCCTAGGATTTGCTTCACCAACTCCTTATCATGTGATTTCTTAAAACAAAACTCAGAGAGCGAAAGTTGTTTGTTGGAGTATTTGCACCGCTAGATTCACTAAGATAAATTAAAGCCTCTTCAAGGTTAGTAGTTCTAGATCTAAACCACATTGCCGAAATCTTTTCTCAAGCTATTATCGGTTTAGATCTACATAGAGATTAAAAATCCTTTCTTTTTAAAATCAACTCAATGAATTTCAAAACAAGTTACAGAAAGTCTTCATTTGCCTTCTCTCGAGATATTTAGGATCTACTCCATTAGTAGCTACAGATCTATTCAAAAGAATGACCTCTCGGCCTATTTAGTTGAAATCAATCATGAATCTAACTCGTGCACTACGTAATTAGACCCACGAAATTAAATTCAAGCTACTAATTACAAATATCTAGTCAATATTGAATTGAAAGTGCATTTGAAATCACATGAATTAGGATTTGGATTCATAAACCCTAAAGTATAGGAGCTTAATTCTCTATGGATTTAGAAACCATGAACATGATCTGAAGAAATAATATGAAATTAATTGAAGAATATTACAATTCAGCATAGTTTTGTAGAAATTACAAACAATGTGTTAAAATGATTTTACTCAGAAAACTTTGAGATTTTGTAAGCAAGAAGAAACAGAATTCTTTGTCTCTAAAAATTCTCTCACTACACTACGTTAGTACTATTCTATTGTATGCACATGGTACATCATGCTTGTTATAACGTTGTGCATGCTTATTTATAGGACGGGGGCATAGATAGAAATGATGATTATTGTAGACGTGGCAGATTCTTTTGTAACAGAATGATCTTTTTCACTCTCATGCGTCTGAATGCCAGCTCATAAAAATATTTGACGCGTGGTAAGTCGAGTGTTTGAATATTATATGAAAAGCATAGGCTCTACTTCTTTAATGAATTCTGCTAAAACACATCGTTTCTGCCCATTGTTCCATCAAAGGCTAACTTTGAGATTATCGAGGGCTCGATGCTTGATGATTCGAGGCATGACACAAGTTAAGCAAAGGTCTTATCTTCATTGAGCAATTGTCGCAAGCCAGATTTGGGGTTTGACATTGAGGCGCGACAGAAGCTTTCTTCAAGTTTTTTCTTAATCTCCTCATAACAAGTGTTGAGGGTCATGGCGAGGGTTAAATTTAGGGTGCAATAGACCAATTTTGCTTGTTTTGCCTTACATTTTGGCCTCAATCAGTATTATTCAGGGCACAACAGTTTTGTTCTTCACTTTTGCTACTATTTTTTCTCTAAAGTATTCAAGGAGTTGAAAAACAACAATTGAACATTAAAAGCATCAAATTCATAGGAATTTAATTAAAAACTCAGCAAAATAAGCTTAAATTCTTATGGAAAGAATAGAATAAAATTAACTTATCAGGAGGACAAGTGTTGACAGTAGAATGAAGGTCACAATTCACTCATCCTATTACCCTCTCCACGTGGATTGGTATGCCCATAGCACCATCGATTATACAGGCCCAAGAAAGGCCTGTGCCAGGCGGTACCCTGAGTCTAGACCTAACGGAGGGGCTTAAGGAGTTGTTCATCCTAATGTCAAGAGAAACCACAATCGATATCTCCATGAGCTTGGCTACAAGTGCTTACTATGAAATACCCACTTCCTAACATAGGATCAGGGGCAAATGATCGGTTTAGCCACACTCCTTACAATAGTAACTCCACTTTAGGCACCAGACAAGCCCTCCCTACTTTAGGTGCCAGGTTAACTATCAAATAAAGATTCACCATAATGAAAAAAATTCAGTAGGCTCCCATTCTGAGATGACCATACACTATAAAAAGCCATTCTTCCCTAATAGGAATCAGCAAGCTCAAAGTCATTGGAAGGGAAAACAGAAGGAAGAGGCTTCAAGGAGGAGGCTCAAGCCTCAAAACTGCCGGCTTATATTTCAAGGTCGTTGGCCTTGCACATGTAAATTTTATTTTCCTTTTTCTTATTTTCCTTTTTGTTCACTTTTTCTCCATTTTATATTAGGGTAGGGTTTTGAGGGCTAATATAAATAGTCCTTTTCTTTAGCTTTACAGGGATTCATTTTTTTTATCATTGAGATTTGAGAACACTTTTATGTGTGAACCGTTTGTGGTGTTTATGAGTAATGAGATTTGATTCTCTTTATTCCTGAGTTCTTATCAATTCTTGAGTAATATAGAATTGTGGTGAACCCTATTATTAGAATTTTGTGAATTCTTTTAACACCATAATTATTTTATAGATCGTGTTACCTATCATTCTATAATCTAATTAATATCTAATTTAATTTTATTGTTCGTGGAACCTATCGAGCAATAATTTTATCCATATCCTTTTAATTTCATTGTTCTTTTATATTTTAGAAAACCCAAAAAATAAGATAAATTTTTAACCCCACCCCCCCCCCCCCCCCCCCCAAGTTCGTGTTAGATTTGGTATCAGAGCTTTTGTTCGATACCATTTATTCTAGGTTTGTTGAGTTGATTTATTTTTTTCCATTGCGATAAATTGTGTTGTTGCTGTTGATTTGCTAGAAAGATGTTGTTTGATGGTAGCATAGCGTGAATAGCCATAATGTAGGGGCCAGAAGAAATAACAACAACAACAATGGTAGTGGAGGAGATTTGTGAGTAGGCAGGAAATTACATAGGTGCAAACAAGGTTTAATCGAATGCAAGAAGATATGAGAAGGATTCTAGAGAAATTAGAAGTTAAGATAAAAGGAGTCATAATGGAGCCAGTCGTAAGAGACATTCCAGTAATGAGTCTGATGAGAATATGAAAGGAGTAGGAGGTAAAGATGATATGCATAAGGGAATTGAGAATATTAAACTAAAAATTCCACCTTTCACTAGTAGCACTAAACTAGAGGAATTTCTAGATTAGGTGCCATGGGTGGAGACGGTATTTACCTACTATGAGTAGGATGAGAGTATGAAAGTGAAGATGGCATCCGTGGCTTTTTTTTACTATGCTAGCTTGTGGTCGAATAAATTGTAGGTTGAGAGACGAAGGTCTGGTGAAGAAAAGGTACGTTCATGAGCTTTGATAAAATGATTGATGAGACGTGGATATGTGCCGAATTGTTATAAACAAGAGATGATAATGGAGTTATAGTCCTTAAGGCAAGGAAAGCAGAGTATAGAAGAATATGTGAAGAAGTTTGAAACTTTGATGGCAAGGTGCGACATTAGAGAATCTTCATATGAATCTCAGTTCATTAGCGCGCTAAAGATGGATATCACCAATGTAGTAGAGTCCAACACTATCAATCCTGGAGGATGTAATTAAGTTGGCCAGCAGGTTAAGGGGCATCAACGCAGACGGTCTCAGAAATCATATCACTATAGTAAGTCAAATGAGGAGAAAAAAATAGGATAGAGAAGAACAAGGGAAAAGTGGTGGATGACAAAGGTCTGATCAAACTCAACAATGAAGTAACTGAGATATAAAATGTTTCTAGTATTTGGGACATGGCTACATGACTTCTCAATGTCCTAATAAGAAAGTTATGGTCATGAAGGGAATAAGATTGAGAGTGAGGAAAAAGAATGGAAGAGTAGTGAGGAAGAAGAGCTAGATTACGAATGCATTGACATGTTGAATGTTCCTTTAAGTTTCCAAGATGCAATACTAGGAGTAGGAGAATAGATTCTAGATCTACGAACTAATCTATTTTATTTTAGTTTAGTGTTGGGAAAACCTTGTTTGATTGTAATTGATAGTGGCAGTTGTGCCAATGTTATTTATGCTAGACTGTTTCTCTAAACCTTGTTCAGATAAAGCAGCAACAAGTCCATATGCACTCATTGGCTTAGTCATCAGGAAGTTGTTCATGTACATAAATAGGTTCGTGTACCTCTTTCTAGTGATGATTATATTGATGAATTCTTGTGTATGTAGTACCTATGGATGCTACACACTTGATCCTTAGAACTATGGCATCATGATCTCAAAGCCAGCTTTGATGGGTATAAGAAAGAATATACTATTCGACAATGGACAAAACATACAAGCTACTACCTATGAGTCATGTAGAGTACAATAAGCAAAGATGGTGAATGTTAAGAAGATTAAAGGATTGAGGTTTGTTTTGTGGGACTAGCTAGATGACAACTCTGACTAATCTGGAAGTTTAGAGATTGAAGGGTTAAGATTGAAAATGAATCTTCTTAAACCCAGGGTGATGATAGGAATCAGCAAGCTTAAAGTCATTGGAAGGGAAAACAGAAGGAAGAGGCTTCAAGGAGGAGGCTTAAGCCTTAAAACTACCGGTGTATATTTCAAGTTGGCCGGCCTTGCACATGCAAATTTTATTTTCTTTTTCCTTATTTCCCTTTTTGTTTAAGTTTTCTCCATTTTATATTAGGGTAGGGTTTTGAGGCTACTATAAATAATCCTTTTCTTCAGCTTTATAGGGATTTTTTTTTTTTTTATCATGAGATTTGAGAACACTTTTATGTGTGAACCCTTTGTGGAGTATTGAGATTGGATTCTCTTTATTCCTGGAGTAATATAGAATTGTGGCGAACCATGTTATTAGAATTTTGTGAATTCTTTAACACCATAATTATTTTATAAATCGTGGTACCTATTGTTCTATAATCTAATTGCAGTCAAGTTTAATTTTATTTTTCGTGGAACATATAGAGCAATAATTTGATCTATATCCTTTTAATTTCATTGTTCTTTCATATGTTAGAAAACCTTAAAAATAAGATAAATTTTTAATCCCCTTCAAGTTTGTGTCACTCCCCCTGAACCCACAAATGGAAGAGAGAGTTGGTTTTTATCTAATTATTGTACTCTTAAAGATTTTTGAGGAGACCCACAAACTAACTTATGTATCAGTGTGATCATGTCGGGTAACCCTCCAATGCACCACTAACCACGCTCTATGCTTGCAGGTACCCAATCTCTACCCGCGAAGGCAATACCTGCAACACAATAAATATCTTCATTATAGCACCAATTAATCATCATAAAATTAGTTCTTATTTCTTTAATACCTAACATTACATGAAACAATTTACCTCAAACAAAGTAGTTAGATTCAATCCATAAATTATAGCGAATTGACTCCTCTATAAAATGTAAGGACAAAATACTAATATCAAACTTCCATTTTAATGATTATGTCTAGTTCCTATATAGACCTTTTTATTATTTAGCAGCTGTAGGTGTATTCCTTTTGATGTGCATGTATATATATGTATGTATATATATTTCTAAATGATTAGAAATTATAAGTGTAGGCCAATAGCCTTAAATTTTAATGGTATTAACACTACTTTTTCAAGTAGGATTAACATGATTCTAATCTCTTCTTCTTCTTCTACTACTACTATTTGGCAAACACTACTACTTTTATTCAAGGAGAAGAGTATAAAATTACCAAATTAATATCTTCCTTCTAAAAGGAAATTCACCCCCTTATCTTTCAAAACAAGATTTTTGACCAATTAAACTTTTAAAAATTAGCACAGTTAAGGAAAATGAATATTTCCCATGGATTTTAGGGAGTAGATCCATATATAGATAAAAGTTTATAGAGTGAATCCACACATAAGTGAAAGTTTGATGGGGGTATTTTACAGCATCACACGTTTTGTTTTAATGGAATATGTTAAGTGCTCTTAACTATGTCAATTTTTGAAAGTTTAAGAGGTCAAAAAACTTACTTTAAAAATTCAAGGGATAAATTTGCACCTAAGTAAAAGTTTAAGGGGGTAATTTTTCCTATTCATAATTTATATTTGAAAAAGAATTCCTTTTTTTTTTATAGGAATTACAAACTAAATAATTAACCTTTGTTATGTTATTAATACTTCTATATTTTTAGATACATATACTGTGAGTTCTCATATATTATATGTGTGTATATATATTAATCCACATTTATTAAAACATGCATAAACAACTTGGTAATGCTATTAAAATAGGATCAACTATCACGTGACATCTTATAATAGAATTGTTCTCATATGACGATACTGATATCATCAAATTAATATTTACTTGTTTAAGAAAATATTTTGATACATCCCCTCATATTCAAGATTTTAGAAGATATTATTATTCAAGAGCTTTTAATTTTATTAGATTGAATAAAGAAAGAAGAAGAAAGAGGAAAGAGAATATGGAAATAGACGTAAAAGGAATTTCAAAAGTTTCTTGAATTTAGTAAATTTATTAGATGAAATCTGTTTTTTTTTTCATTTTGAAATATAAATCCCTTCAAAAACTTAATGGCTTAACTTTAAATGGAATTGAAGAATTAGTTTTTCATATGGTAAATAGCATAAAATGAAAAATAATTTTTTTTTCATTATGCTATTTACCATATATTACAATATTGAAAAGTTGGATTATGACATTTAAACTTGAAAACCCCAAATTGATTGTCTCATGCCATGTAGTGTTTTAGGATTCATGTGTATGGCAAAGATTGAATTATTTAAGTTATGTTTGGTTCATCTTTTTTTGGTCATTTTGCCATCTTATTTTTTTTCATTTTTAAATAGATATTTGTCAATAAACAAATATAAATGAAAAAAATTTTTTTTTACTTATAAACAGATCAAATACATGTAAGTTATAAATAAAATTCAGATGCAAATCGGATATAGATAAGATATACTTGAAGACAATCCAAATAGACCCTTAAAGTAACTATTAAAGACAATGCCATTTACTGTCACTAATAGTGAGTCTTTTAGAGAAAGTTTGGAAATGTAGGCAAGGATGGAAAGATAAATGTATATATTTGTAAAAGGTTTAAATATATTATATTATTTAACTAGTTTGAATCTTAAGTTAAGTGACAAGATCCAAAGAATACAATTCATATATTAGGATAACTCCAAGTAATTTAACCTAGCGGGCTCAAAATAAGAATTTTAATCCATCTGCATCCAATCTTTCTCAAGCAAGCTTATGCATATAAGGAAAAAGCTACTAACCTTAACTTACAACATACTCAATTAAAAATCCATGAATGAGCTCACTTCATCCCATCTTCAGTCATTGAGATGACTTAACGGTTATCACCCATTCCAAGAACTTATCAATATTCACTCATTTCTCCTCATGTATAACTTTTGAAGAGATTAAAGAAACAAAATTCTATAGAGTTAGCCTCACCCTCAATGATAAAAAGAGTAGTTTAAGAGAATTAGATTCTAGTGCTAAAAAAGCATAAAATTGACACGTGAGGCACTCAGTCTCTATAATTTGTCACTTATGCATTTAGATTACTGAAATTGCCTATCTCTGTCCTTGTCAAGTAAATCCACTCATTGTTACTCTAAAGTCAAGTGTAAAGTAGAGTTACACAGAAAAACCAACGAAAATTTTGATTCTTTTTAAATGATTTGGTTTGATGAAGAGTAAACTGTTTGTATTTAGGACCCTTATCGAACCGTATCGTTGGAACTGTTATATATATATTATTTTCAAAAAATTCAAACATATTATCTTTTTTCTTTTATTTATTTTTACCTTTTTTTATTTAAATATGTATCATTCATGAGAATGAAATTAGAATAATCACATCATGTTTTACTTGTTGTGATGTGTGTCATTGTTATCAAATTCATGAGTCAAATATACGATTTTATGAGGTTATGATTTTATGTATATTTTCTTAATTAAAATAGATACAAATTGTTTATGTGTAAACTTTAGGTGTAATTATGAATTTAAATATACGGTTCTACATATTTATGGTTTTACCAGTTTTGCATGAGTTTGTATACTTCTATCGATTCTATACATTGTAATGAATAGTAAAATCGAGATTTTGATAATCATGGCGTGTCTTCAAAATAACATAATTTTTAGATTTTAATACATAGCGTTCTAAACATTTTTTTTCCTTTTCTCTTATTAATTAATCCACTTCTATTACTTAGTTATTTGTCAGTGTATAAAATTAATGATGTATTAATTAGAAGTATAGAATGAATTAAAATTTGTGCTTCGAATAACGTATTCATTTTATCAAGTCTAGTATATCATTATAGTTTAGTACGACTATAATTTTATAATGGATGAAATTTTTCTTACACTAGAAGTTTTACATATTTATTTAGGTAAATAATTAATTTTAAATATTATTGTTTATATTTGCATTGATGATATGAAATATGTAATCGATAAATTACACTAGAATATCACAACATGCGAGGGTAACTTCATTTGAGGTCATAACGTTTCAAGTGGTTCATTTGAGATCATAACGTTTGAGAAAGTAGGTTAATCGAAGTCAACATTGGCACGTGTTAAGAGTAAAAAAACTAATTAAAATTTAAAAGATTCGCCACATTGTGACACGTGTTAATGATGACCTTAGTTGACCAATTTCCCTAAATGTTGCGATCTCAAATAAATCACTCGAGACGTTATGACCTTAAATGAACTTATCAGTAAATGTTATAACCTTTCGGTGTAATTTACTCAATATGTAATTAAGGCTTTTCGATAGACTACATTTTAATTTTAAGAATAAAAGATTATTTGAACTGCAAACCAAATTGTACCGAATAATTTTTTTTCAGTTTGAAAAAAATTACAAACCAAACCGTAATATATGGCTTAGTTCAAGAGACAAACCGGACCGGACCAGACCGGACTGAACCATACTGTGCACGCTCTTAGTATAAAGTACTCATGTTATATACGTATGAGTATGACCACTTCAAGCAGCATTGACATATACAACATTGACAAAGGAAAATGGGAACACATTATAGTTTAGTTCAAAGATCACTCACCTCGGAAAGTAACCATCAACAATTTAGTTCATGCATTGTAAATATTCTAAGAAATACACACATAAAGATGAAAATCTTTATTATTATCTTTGCCTACATTCAGACAAAAAGTGTGAAAGGAGGGTCGGTTTCACCTAGGATTATATAATGTTGAGGAGGGGGTGCCCACTGGGTCAGATCCGGCCCGTGAACTGCGCCCCTCCACAAGGTGGGTTCGGTGGAGACCCTGAGTGCGGGGTTGTTGCGTAGACTTACTTTATTAAAGTTAATATTAGCTTGCGAGGAGGAATATGTTTTTATATAATTATAGTTCAAATTATATATAAAAAAGGTTATAAGGTTTAATATTTTTGGATAAATTTATTTAAAGTATTAATATTTTAAGTAATAAAAAAATTGTTACTCCATAAAGCAAGACAAGCAAGTAATCAACATTTGACTATATTCATTTAAAATATCATTTGCATTTTTTTTTATTAATCTTCCTCAATTATTTTCAATGGTCATTTACAAATGCCTCCTTTGACTCATATTATCAACTATTGATTTCTTTTAATCTTTCAAACCTTGATATTTTATATGTTATATATACTCAAGATGTTGATATTACACTGTAATTTACCATAAAAAAACTATTAGTAAGTGTGCACTATTGTACTTTTTATGATATTTGATAAGAGAGAGTTAAAAATTTTTATGAAACGATCATAAGTGCCTAGTATGCTTCATAAAATGTTAAAAAAATAAACTTTTTATATCTTTTAGATCATATATATCTAATTGAAAATTAACTATCAATATTTTTTGCAACGAGAAAAAACGTATAAATTTTTTACAAATAGGATCAATTCATAAAATGTGTGTAAGTTTTGTCATCAACAAAAATATATCACAAAAATATTTGTATAACAGTTACAAATAAAACAAAATAATAACACAATACATAGATAAATATTTTACAATTTTATTTCAGGTAAACTCCACGTACTTTGATTTATGATTATTTCACATGTATTTAGGTTTTTAATCATTGAAATTGAGCACTTAAATCCATAAATTTTTAAATAACGTGCTTTTTTATCATATGTAAATATTTTACCCTTGGAATATAATAATTATAAATATTAAAAGAAACTTTTAGTTATCTTTTATAGATTGTTAGCAAATAGTGTGTGTGTGTGTTATATATATATATTCTAAAAGAATAAAATCGTTACGTAAGATGTCAGAAAGCACCCTTTTATTTATTTATTTATTTTTTAAAGTTTTGGGATCTAAAGCTCAAATCTAAATATATGAGACTAACTGCACATAAGGAAACAAATGGTCTTTTAGCACTTTGCCCTTTTTATTTATGATTTTTTTGCAAAATTATATTATTAATAATGCACAACAAAAAGTCATTTTCAAAGTGGTCAAATAATTTGTTCGATGCATCTATTCTATCCATAATATTGAGCTATGAAAATATATATTAGTACATCAAGTAAAATAACTATTACTAACACTTTAGGTCATTTACTTCACTATATTGAATAGGGGATAAATGAATTGTAATTCAAAGTGAATGTAATAAAATTATAATAGCTGTTTCATGACTATTATAGTAATTAGTTGATATAGAAAAAAAATAAAGAATAATGTTGAAATAAAAGGAAAATATGTATTGTAATTGAGAGATGAATTTTTATTTATTGTTTTGAACATAATGGCTATTTGTTGTTTAAATTGCAACTACATACAGTAATAACAATTTTGCACCAAATGAAGAGAGAATAAAACAACCGTACATCTTAAGGAAACATCCAGTTGCGCCAGAAGATGGACTAAAACACTCGTAGAATTGACATATAATTGTTAATCTTTGTATAAAGATAACTAATTTATTTAGTTACAACGTTAAAAAAAAAAAAAAAGTAAAGACAAGTAATAAATGTAACATGTCCGCCAAAAAAAAAATAAATAAATGTAACATGAAAAGGTGAAATGACATTAATGGGAATTAAACCACAACAAAACAAAATCTAACACATTATTTGTCAATTTCTCCTTCGCCTGTGATATGTAGCAATTGGAGCGCAATAAAAAAAAAAAGGAAAAAGAAAAAGAAACTGGCACATTTTTTGGCTCAAAATACATAATCTGATAATTATATTATATTTATATCATTTGAAAATATCCTTTTCAACATGGAGCACAATATGAAAAACTAAGGAAACTTCTTGGTCTGTCGACAAGAACAATTGTCTAACCGTACAATAACTATTCATTTATCTAGTTTATAAAACATTTTATATAAAGAATATTTATTTTATGTAATATGGAATAGATAATGAATTCATATTCATTCTCTTTACCAGAGCAATTGCTATTCGGTATCAAAAATATTTTTTTCCTAAAAATATCATTAGTGATAAAAATAAATGAATTGTTATTCATTTTTAAATTATTCCTTTCTGGTAGACCAAACATAAATTTTATTGTAATAATAACCGATGTGTCACGCTTCAACGGGTTACCTATAACGTGACAGCCATCATACACAATATTAAAACTTAAGAATGACTACCTTAGTCACTCGGAAGCTTTCATATTAGTACAAAGCGTACGTTCACATGTTCATAACAAAGGAAAGTCGTGGAGTTATGCATTTTAAGATAATGGCAGTAAAACATACAAAATAGTACATAATATTCATCAAATATAAAGTTCTACAACTTATACAGGGTATTCTCATGATAACTCTTCATAATAACAGTCTTACTAAAACAATTAACTAAAACTAGAAGATTTTAAAGGAAATCTAATATAAGACTTCAAATAGACTTCCTCCAAAAGCTTCCCAAAACATAAGTTTTACCCGGATGGTCAAGGTGGTCTCAGGTACAAAACAAAGATCCTGTAACATCATAAATGTACTGGGGAGTAAGTATAACTAGCTTAGTGAGATAATCCTTATGCTAAAGTACTCATAACAAGATAATCATACAAGTCCATTAAGCAAGCATACGAAATGCAAACAACCATATGATCAAACAATACATACAACTATCTAGCTTCGTATATGAAATGTATTTACTCCTCTATTGTGGGTTAGGGAATACTTTGAATGGGTCACCATAAACATCCTTGAAATTTGCGCGAATCTTAGGGTTCTAAAGAATCATACTACTAGTCCCCAGGTTTTCCTTACTTAAAGCGATCGATCTAGCTCAGTTACACTATGGGGTCATATTCCCCAAACGTCCTAATTCCCCAACATGTAGCTAGGTAGCTTACCTTTTCGATCCCACGCTGAGGAGTAGTAGCAAAATGTGAAGATGATATTCTAAGTAATATGCATGAGCAGTTTAGTTTTAAGAGGATTTCGATCCAATATCAATTCCTTTAAGGCGATTAATCAATATTTGCACACACAGCAATAAACATAGAGACAATTTATATTAAACGATCAATTGAGCTTCGATATACTTATCGTTTATTGGTCACACAAAACGAATCACATACAAAGATCCCATGATAACCCGCATGCATATCAATTTTTATCTTTTCCTAACATCTAGTGCTCTATTCTACAAGCACATGCGCGAATATATAAAACGTAAAAGAAAACTCACTCAGCCATGGCGATCTTCTATCAGTCGAAGTTATCATCGGGAAAGAGAAGATCTTAGTCCTCGTCACCTAAACAAAAGAAATGCCCGAAATGAGTATTTCATCCAAGATCTACTTAAGTTTTCTAACTCTATCTTATTAAATTCGTCACAGTTCGGTTTTAAGAAAATTCCAACTTAAAATGGCCATAACTTGTTCATTTTAACTTAGAATTTCGCATATAATATACCGTTTTCTACCTCATCGAAAAGATCTATCTATTTCTAAGGTTTTTTTTTTTGTCATAAAAATCCATTTGGGTCCTAAAACAGCAAGGTACAGATTCAACAGGAAAATCCCAACTTTCAAAACACAAGCTTTCAAACTTTTCTTCATTCAAAAATTCTTATACAAAAATATAAATATATGTGTAGTTGAAAAATCATTTGAATATATATATATATATATAGACTCATATTATATGCATCAATTTAGTAAGGTTATCTCAACAATGATTTTTGTAAAACAATGTGTCTTAAAAGTTAGAAAAGTAAAGACTTTAAAATTTACTTAAGTTTGTTAGATAAATTTCTTGAGTTATTATAAATGAATATTTCCTTCTCCTAATTTTATTTCTTAATTTTTTGAGAATAATTTACTTTTCTAAAAATAATTTTAGTCTTTTTAAAATTCCTACAACTTCATTTCTAGTGGTTGACAAAATGTAGTTTTTTCTAAGTATTTCTCAATAGTGACTAAATTTCCTTAAAGTAGTCCTGTTTATGTGTTCTTAGTTTTTCCTAAGGTTAGTTCCACTTTAAATAATTAATAATGATCTCCTAAGTTATTTACTAATTTATTTCCTAAGTAAGATTTATTTTTAGAAGATTAATTTTTGATGATTTTGTAAAACTTGTTTAGATCTTAGTATTTTAGAGTGTTGGTGAGAACTTCACAAATAAGTTTAAGCAAAAAAACTTTTATTATCAATATTGAGTGTTTAAAGAAAAATTCTTATTTTATTGGTTTGGAAAGAGTATATGTGACAATCAACTTTATGTATTCTTTGATGAAATCTAATGTACTATTATTACTAAAACTTGTGATGAACTAATCTAAATTTTGGAAATGATTTGTTAAGATAAAACTTTAAGTTTTTTTTTTAAGGAAAAATCATTTTTTAGGTGAAACAAATTTATTTTAAAGAGAGTTATTATTTTCTTTATTTAAGAAAACTCCATTTCATTTTTGTTGAGACAATATCAACATGCTCATGTATGATTATGAATATGTAGCCATGAGAAATGGAATAATATCACATAATAGGATGGAGAGATGTATAAGAAACAAATAATCAGAATAATAAGGTCAAGTATTAGGAAACTTAGCTTCATCAAATATCCCGGTTAAGTATTGGGAGCCTTAGCTTCATCTAGGCTTGCTGGGACTAAGAATAGACTAGTCTCAAAAGAAAAGAAAAAGAAAGAAAAGAAAAAGCATCATAATAAGAACAATAATAATAAGGTGTTAGGTTAGTGAGTACTTAGGCTCTAAGAAATATATATACATAAATATATATAATAACATATAGAAGTTAGATTAGAGGAAATAATAATAACAACAACATAATAACAATAATAACATAATGGAAATTTTGACATGAACAAGAATAATGTCACGCCTCAAAGGGTACCCTAAACGTGACAGTCCGCCACACTCAACATTAAAGCTTACGTATGACAATCTTAGCCATTCCCGAAAGCTTTATATTAAGTGTAAGGCGTACTTTCACAACTTTAGAGGACCATATATGGAATTATGAAGCTTAAGGAGATATAAAAACATATTAAGAAAAGAGGATTCATAATAAACATTTATTCAGATCGATGGTTTTATAAACTTAGGGACATTTCCCTTTGATCACTAATCTGTTACATGGATGTTTGTACATCAATACTAATGCTACACTTTATCTAAATTTCTATTATCCAAAAAAATTACCTGCCCACAGGGTCCACGTGGCCTTAACCATAAGTAGGGAAACTGCAAAAGATATCTATCGGGGTATAAGCTAATAGGCTTGTGAGAACTATTTCCATAAATAACTTCTTTTAACAAGATTTCAAACAAGTTGATTAAACAATCAAATGTAATGCAACATACACGTAAGCAAACAAGCATATAGTTTTCCGGGAGCTATAAGTTGAATGGATTTGCGCCCTCCATTCGGGGTTTGGTGATACTTAACCTCAAAACAAGTAATTTTAATTAAAAACTTTTATGCTCGCAAGCACTCATCGCCAAGCATTCCGAATCTACTCGATTTGACCTTGCTTTCGGATCTTCCGCCAAGCATTTTCCTTAAGCCGCCAAGCAATCGCTTCCGGATCTCCCGCCAAGTGTTGCTTTCGACATGAGCTTACTATCCTTCTCACCCAAGGATAATAACCCAAATGCAATGTGACTCACTTCATGGTATGCATGAATTCATTTATTTATAGTCATAGCATAATTATTTTTGAATTTTGAGGCGATCAAGGAGATTCATACAAATCAAATGTTATACTAAAACAAACATTTATAACAATTCCAGCTCCGATATTCTTAAAATTCTTTCAACGAATTATTTTACATACACATCGTTTTATCTTTTCCTAATTCTAATGCAACTAATTTACAAGCACAACAAGTATAGCATTTAATGGAAATAAACTCACGATGCCATGTCGACTATTCCTCTAAGCGGATGAGTCGTTCACACACTCCACTTAATCGTAATAATCCTCGGGGTAAAGGAATCCTTCCTCGGGTCACCTAGCCAAAGAAAATACCCATAATAAGTATTTCTTGATGATTTTCTTGAAATTTGACAAAACAATGTCAAAAGCACGTTAAAGTTCGTATAGAGGAATGTTCCAACTTAAAATGGCCATATCTTGGTCATTTTAATTCGGAATCGTGCATATAATATACCGATTTCTACCTACTCGAAAAGATCTACCCATTTCCAAAATTATTTCCACCAAACAAAGCCATATAGGCTCCAAAACAGTGGCGACAAAATTCACCACGGATTTTCCAAGTAAAAACAACTTTGGTTTAAGAAATCAAAATTTGTTTGATAAATACTTAGTTATCTATATAGTTGAAAAATTCTCTTTTTATGGTTACTTAGCTCATATTCATTCATGCTCAAGTGTTTTGTTGTCCATTTATTTTACTTAAGTAAAACCATGTCGGTTTTGGAGTTGTTTTAGGAAAATAAGAATTTCTTGTTTGTAAACTTCTTGGAATAGCTATTTTGTTTTTTTTTTTTTTATTTTACAAAAAGTTCATATTGGCTTATGCATATATATCCAAGTAACGTTTTGAAAATAAATTTTCTTCCTTCTAAGTTTTCTACACTAATATGATTTAGAGTTTTTAGAAAATACCCTATTATCCCTATTCAATTTTCTTATACAAATTCCTTTGTCTATTTGTATGTAAAAATCTTTATTTAAAAATTCCTCATTCTTTCCTCATATCTTATGTTTTTCATAGAATCATCCATGCATAAAAATTTATTTTCTTTTATAAAAACAATGTGGAACAATATGTGACTTAAGAACTTTTTATAGTAAGAGTAGTTTTTAAAATCTTATTGGTTTCTTCTTATAACTTGACAAGAAATAATTTTATTTTGTTTTCAAACCATAGACTTCCTTCTTTATATAAACTTATTTCTAAGTGTCAAAATCTTCTTTTTGTCAATTTATTTTCAGAACTTGAAACTTTGGACAACGATTTAAATGAACATGAACTATGAGAATAATAGTAAGCAAAATAACTAAGACATAAATAATAAAGACAAGTATTGGAGTCTTAGCTTTTTGAAGGCTCCCGGGACTAAGAAGTAGACTAGTCCCAAAATAAAATGAAAGAAAGAAAGAAAGAAAGAAAAACTTGTTTGACTTGATGAGGACAAGTCTAAGACTAGAGACTAGTCTTAATTTAACAAGGAATAAATAAATAAATTGCTTTACATGAAATAAATAAATTGCAAGTGAGCTTATATGCTGTAAAGAATATGTATAATATATATATATATAGATAATAATATTTAGATATAGTAGCAATAATATGAATAAAAATAATAACAAGAACATAAATAGATTTTTTATGAACAAGAACAATACATGAACATAATGTAGTTTCCATAACTTTTAGTCTTTGGAAACTCACACTATGGTCATGTAAAGTTACATGACATGAAGAAGAAAAAGTAAAAGAATGTAGTTACCTAAAGAAGACTTTAATATGGTTATGTGGTTATGGGTTTTAGTTGTTGGTAGAAGTTATTGTAGAAATATTTTGAGAGAGTTTTGGGATGGTATTTTGAGAGAGTTTTGAGAGGAGAATTTGAGAGTTTTGGTAAGAATTTGTGGGTAGTGAATGTGTGAAAGAAGTGAAAGAGGAAGGAGTATTTATAGGAAAATGTGGAGTGATTTTTGTGTGATTAAAATAAAAAAAATTGAAACAAAATTGAGGGGGAAGAGGGACATGAGGCGTCGACCATAGCGGGGGGAGGGGGGGGCTTGTGGGGGTGTGTGGGGGATAAGTGATTTATTTTTTTGACTTTTTGTAAAATAAAAGATGAAATATGTAAGGTAGATGTGAAATAAAGTTATGGAAAGTAAAAAGTAAGGATTATAGGTTATGTAGTATGTAAGTGTAGGTGTAAGAAAAAGTAGAGATAAAAGAATACTGTAAAATAGTAATGAATAGTGTAATGTAAAATAAATATGACTAATAAAGTATCGGTAGTAAGAAAATACGTGTATAATAGCTATATCTGTTATTTTACTTACCGAAAAATTGCAAAACTGATATTTTTGAAAAACTTATATTTTGACGAGTCTAACGGTCTATTTAGAATATTTTTACTATTCTAGGCTCTCGGACACGTTTTTTGATAACTGTGTCCGATCGGGTTCGAAGGACACCTGAAATTCGCAAAACTGATATTTTTATATAACCTATGGTTATTACGAACTATTCTAGCTAATCATCCCAACTTCGTTTTCTAGGGCCAAAGAAAACAGCAATGCTGGACTTAATCGGTTACTGTAAACTAGGGTTTTGTTGACTTTTTAGGATTCCGTTTGACTTCCGGTTTAAGGTTTTATGCTAAATCGATTCCAAAAATTTGGGGGTTTACAAATAAAACAAGAACATAGTATTGCTTCCTTAACTCTCAAGAGTCTAGAAAACATACACTAAGCTTATGCTAAGTTACATGAACATGATGAGTAAATATGAGAAGTTTTACCTAAAGTTATACATTTGATGAAGAAGAAAAGAGGTGGTTATAGTGATATGAACCATGCTAACCTATCGACGAAACCTGATATCAACCCGTTTGATTTCAATTCCTAAGACCATCTGTGTTTGTAAGGAGACTGCGACCCGTTGTTTATAAAGAGACAAGAGCCTTTGTATAAAGCAAAGACGCCACAATCGAAAGATGTAAATCTTGATTGATAAGTCAGAAGCAAATGCCACAGATCATATCCGATAAGTTCAGAGTTAGTTTAGTCAAGAACCAAAGAGAAATTCTCTCAATTTTCATAAAATGTATTCTATATATTGATACAACCCATAAGACTTACTTATAAAGATAAACAAGAAGGAAAACCAAAAGTCATAAGGAAAATTCGTAACTTAACATAAGCTGGAGGTCTAAAATAAAAGATGGCAGCCATTTCAATTTAGAGAAAATAAAACAAAAGAAGACTGCCAGCCTACGGCGTTGAAGTTCTCCTTCTTAAGCCGTCTGAATTTGACGTTTTCTAAGTCGTCTTCAATCAAGTAGGCCGGCGGTGTAAAGTCCAGCTTTGTCCCAATTTGCTTGATTTGTGATTTGGTTCATTCCCGAGCTTATCTTGATGATATTGATTAGTTTAGGATCATTCGGGATTGTGTGCAACTCCTCCAGAACTGTTCGAACCAAACTGTTGAGTGCTTCTTTAAATCGCTTAGCTCGAGTCCTTGAAGCGGGTCCAAGAGGCATCACAAGCAGGTCTATTCTTGATCTACAAGCCATGTTCTCATCATTCCCTTCCTCTTGAGAAGGATTTGTCCTCAAATCTTCATCACCTGCATCAAAAGGACTCATATCAGAAACATTAAATGTAGCACTTACAGAATACTCACCTAGTAGATCAAGCTTCTAAGCGTTGTCATTGATGCGCTCTAGGACCTAAAAAGGACCATCGTTTCTTGAAAGCAACTTGGAACATCTTTACTCAGGAAATCCTTCCTTTCACATATGTAACCAAACCTAATCACTGGGTTCAAATACCATCTTACATCATCCCATGTTACCTTGCTTAGCATACTATTCAATACACCTTTCAATGTTAATCCTGGCCTTTTCATGAATCTACTTAACAAACTCCACTTTCTTTTACCATCTAAATTAACAAATTCAGAAACAGGTAAAGGTAACAAATCCAATAGACTCAATGGACTAAAACTATACACAATCTCAAATGGTGAATGCTTAGTAGCAGAATGAATGGTACGATTATAAGCAAACTCAACATGTGGTAAACACTCCTCCCAAAGTTTAATGTTCTTCTTTATAATAGCCCTTAACAATGTTAATAAAGTCTTATTTACTACTTTAGTTTGACCATCATACTGTGGATGACAAGTAGAGAAACAATAGTTTAGTTCCTGACTTACACCACAAGGTCTTCCAAAAATAGCTTAAGAACTTTGTATCCCTATCAGAAATAATTGTCCTAGGCATGCCATGCAAACGAACAATTTCTCGACAGAACAAATCAACAACATAGAAGCATTATCAGTTTTGTGACATGGAATAAAGTGTGCGATTTTAGAAAATCGGTCCACAACCACAAAGATAGAATCTTTACGACTTTTAGACCTGGGTAATCCTAACATAAAATCCATCTAAATATCAACCCAAGGCTAGTAAGAATAGGCAACGGCGTGTACAAACCATGTGGTTGTACTTTGGATTTAGCTTGCCTACAAGTGATAAACTTCTCACAAATCCTCTCAACATCTCTTTTCATCTAGGGCCAATAAAAATGTTCCTACAAAATAAATAAAGTTTTTGCTACCCCAAAATGTCCCATCAACCACCACTATGAGTTTCCCTTACCAGCAACTCCCTGATTGAACAATCTAAAACACAAAATTTTCCTTCTTTAAACAAATGACCATCATGTCTAAAAAAGTTTCCATAGGCAGTCTTTTCACATTTAGCATAAACTTCAGTAAAATCTTGGTCTACAGTATACAAATCTTTAATATGGTCAATACCAAGCAACTTAGCATCAAGTGTTGAGATTAAGACATACCTACGGGAAAGTGCATCAGCAACAATATTTTCCTTACCTTGCTTATAGCGAATGACATAAGGAAATGTCTAAATAAACTCCATCCAACGTGCATACCTCTTGTTCAATTTCTGCTGGCCCTTCAAATGCTTCAACTATTCATGATCTGTATGAATCACAAATTCCTTTAGCCATAGGTAATGCTGCCAGGTTTCCAAGGCTCTAACCAATGCATATAATTCCTTATCATGAGTAGGGTACTTTAGGGCTGCCCCACTTATCTTTTCACTAAAATATGCAATGGGTCGTCCTTCTTGCATCAACACTACTCCAATCCCTAAACCTGAAGCATCACATTCAATTTCAAAAGTTTTAGTAAAATCAAGAAAAGCAAGTAAAGGAGCATGTGTAAGCTTATCCTTTATCAACTTGAAAGCTTTCTCTTGCTCTTCTCCCTATTTGAAGCCTACATTCTTCTTGGTAACTTCAGTGATTGGTGCTGCAATACTACTGAAGTCCTTCACAAATCTCATATAGAAGCTAGCTAGTCCATGAAAACTTCTTACTTGACTCATGTTGGTTGGATTGACTAGGCCACTCTTGGATAGCACGAACCTTCTCTTCGTCTACCTGTATCCTATGTGCACTAACAACAAAGCCAAGAAATACAAGCCTATCTGTGCAAAATGTGCACTTCTTAAGGTTAGCAAATAATCTCTCCTTTCGAAGCACATCAAGAACAGATTTCAAATGTTTCACATGGTCTCCTAAATTCATGCTATAGATCATAATATCATCGAAGTAAACAACCACAAACTTTTCAATGAAAGCACACAAAATATGGTTCATTATTCTCATGAAAATGCTTGGTGCATTAGTTAAGCCAAATGGCATAACTAACCATTCATATAAACCATACTTTGTTTTGAATGCATTTTTCCACTCATCTCCCTTCTTCATCCTAATATGATGATATCCACTTTTTAAATCAATTTTAGAAAACACACATGAGCCATGTAATTCATCCAACATATCATCTAAGTGAAGAATAGGATGGTGATACTTTACCATGATATTGTTGATGGCTTCGCAATCAACACACATCCTCCATGATCCATCCTTCTTAGGCACAAGAATCACCGGTACTGCACATGGACTCATGCTCTCTCTCACATACACTTTTTCCATAAGCTCTTGAACTTAACTTTGAAGCTCCTTAGTCTCCTCAGGATTGCTCCCATAAGCCAGTTTATTTGGAATTGTAGCTTTAGGTACAAAGTTGATCTCGTGCTCTATTCCACGGACTGGAGGTAATTCTCTAGGGATCTCCTCAGGAAAGACATCCTCATAAACCTGCAAAAGAGATACAACGGTATTAGCCAAAGTGTCAGGTAACTCATTAGTATTCAAACAAGTTTCTTTGTAAATCATCAACAACATAGGTTGTTTCATTACCAATGCTTGCCTCACAACACTCACTCTAGCCACACAACTCTCCTTTTGCAAGGCTGCACTCACCTTTTTGCTTACCGCCAAAGTCGATCGCCTTTCGACTTGGCCTCTCTCACTCATTCCAGCCTTCCTCTCTTTTTCATTTTCTTTTTCTTTTTTCTCTCATTCTCTTTCAATATGTCACTCTCCTTATGCTTCCCTACAGATTGTTGTAATTGCATTTGATCATCATATACTTCTTTAGGAGTCAAGGGCTTGAAATTGTGAGTCTTGCCATGATGAACAATTGTATATTTATTTGAAAAGCCATCATGAATCAACCTCCTATCGGATTACCATGGCCTTCCTAACAACACATGACAAGCCTACATTAGTATGACATCACACAACACTTCATCTTCATACCTTCCAATGCGAAAAGCAATCTTAGCCTGTCTGGTTACCTTGGTCTCACCACTATCGTTCAACTACTACAGCTTATAAGGACTAGCATGTTTAGTGGTATTGATCACCAATTTGTCTACAAGGAATGCACTAATAACATTTGTACAACTTCCCTAGTCAATAATCAAGTTGTAAATATTGTCTCCAACATAGCATCAAGAATGAAAAATGTTTTCTCTATGTACATCAGCCTCTTCTTTCACTTGTGCACTCAAAGCACGCTTCATCACATCAATTAATTTACCTATAGCAGGTTGGTCATCACTAATATCCTCGAATGGTAGCATATCCTCATAATCCTCATTGTCCTCTTCAGTCTCATACTCACCATCACCAAGTATGATCATGGTGCGTTTGTTAGGACATTGGCTAGCAATATGACCCCTGCCTTGGCATTTAAAACATTTTATATCACGATTTCTAGGAGTAGAAGAATCGGATTTACCTTCATATCCATGGCTGGTCGTCTCTTGCTTTTGTTCAGATTTTGGCTTTGAAATGGGCTGCTTCTCCTCCTTCTTTTAGTAATTAGACTTGTAACTGGATGAGTCTGATCCATATGTAAAATGTATGGAACCACTTCCCTTCCTCTTGAGTTGGTTCTCAACTTTAATGGCCAAATGTAGCATATCTTCCAACTCAACATAGTACTGCAATTCCACTATATTCTGGATTTCCCGATTCAACCTTGCCAAAAATCTGGCCATAGTGGCTCTCAGTTCTCCTCTACATTTGCCCTAATCATTGTAACTTCCATTTCCTTGTGATACTCCTCTACACTCCTATTTCCTTGACGAAGATTTTGTAATTTGTTGTGCATGTCTCTATAGAAATAGCTTGGTAGAAACCGCTTTCTCATGATCCTTTCCATCTCTTCCCATGTCTCCACTGGTGGCTCCCTGTTCCTTCTAATCAACACTAATTGGTCCCAACAAATGATGGCATAATCCGAAAACTCCATTGCAGCAAATTTAATCTTTTTGAGTTCAGAATAATTATGACAGTCAAAGACCAATTCAACCTTCTTTTCCCACTCCAGATATGCTTTAGGATCATTCAAGGGAGGAATTTTCATCTCAATGTTTCCTAGGTAGTCATCCTCCTGGTTCTTAGCTCCTCTAAACCTATCATATCTTCTGTTATTATCATTATAACCTCGGTCAAATTCCTCACAAATCTAACACCTTCATAATCCTCTTCCTGAACACATATTCCTCTCCTAGGAAGTCTTTTTCTCCTATTTACTAGTAGAGTGCCTCTTGTTTGCTCTAAGCTTTTCTCAATCTTCTCATGAAATTCTTCCATTCTCTCTCTAAACATTTTATTCATCTGTGCCATCAATGCATCCAGGATGAGCTTCGTATCGATTCCTCCCTTTTCTCCTTCAGTTGATCCATTCTATAACATATTTCTTTCCTGTAGAAAATAAGGTCAGAAGTAAAATAGTCCTCACAAATCGCTCCCTTATGTGTTTACACTCAACAGGATGAATCACTAAAACTCTCGTATTTTCACATAAAAAATTAGATTTTGATCCTCTTTCAATTCCTCTTTTAGTTCTTTAAGAATTAATTCGAACAATCCAAGATCTAATCAATGGAATCAATCCAACTTATCAAGGAAGAAGACGAATGAAAAAATGAGGTCAAGCAATAGCAATGGAGTGTTGAAACTGTCACGCCCCGAGATAGGGTGCAACAGCCCGCCCGCGAATCACTAAGTGTAATTCACGAAAGGCTCCTACAAACTACGGTGAGTTTCTAACATATTTTAGTTTTTGAAAACTCTTTAATTAGTTTTCACAATTATTTAACTGTAGCGGAAATAAAACATTTGATACCAATTTCAAAAAGATTACTCACAAGAGTAAATAACTCATAAAACCATAGTATCGAAATAAGAAGTGATAAAAAAAACCATAATCTTGCGCATACAGGCGCCCCAAAAGTAAACAGTATCTCAAAAACTGTATAAGTATCTAAAAAACAGTAGAGTCCTCACTAGGCTCTCCAAAAGAACATAACAGTAAGCATAAAACAATGCCCGCATCTAATCGTAGAACTCGTCAGCATACTCCTCAAAGTCGGTACCATACCCCAAGAAGTCATAGCGGTCATCAGAATCATAGCCATCATCACCAGAAACACAATCAGTACCTGAAATGATTAAAATGAGCGGCGAAGCCCAATACACAGTAACGCAAGCACATGCGACATGAATGCAAGCATACTTATTCTACCAAGCACAACCAATAAATTGAGGTATTTAATTAAGCCAGCACAGGAGTACTCACACTCCGAATCAAACACGGGGCAGGGAAATCCTTTCGTGCACACGCACACGACAAGGGGGATGTGATATGACAAGCCGGTGTCACATCCTGGAAGCTTGGTCCTTAGACCTTGGAAGATATGGTTCGAAGACCCTGGAAGATACTAGCGTCGTCCGGGTTTTCCAGCCGTTATCTGACATTAACCAAACCAATCCATCTACACAGTGAAGGTACGGGCCCATTACCGTAGTCTTCCAACTGTGCAACTTCTCTTCAATGGGGTTAACCATTACCCCGCTACTGTACCGGCCCATCAGCTAGCCACCGTACCACCAAGGGTGGCCTAAGTGCCTACACTCTACCACATTAGAGTTTAACTCTAATGGGGTCGTCAGAACTCTCCGGCCCGAGCCCGACCAAACACAAGCAATTAATCATTAAGCCGTCTTTAAGTTTTTAACCATTTTAATGCATGTCCTAACAAACAACACGCATGTTACTGCGTACCTTGTATAACAGAAGGAAACTCGAAGAAGTCCGAAGGATAACAGAAAGAAGAATCTATTAACAAAAGATTTAGCAAAATCAAGATTAAGCATTTACAAAGAATTATATCAAGTATTAAGCTTTTAGAACAACGCCTTAACTTTATAAGACTTTACAAAATTTTAGGGGTGAAATGGGCTTGGAGTAGATATAGAGTAAGCCCATTAAGACATATGTAATTGAATATCTGATAAGATCATATTTTATACAAATCTTGATATTTAAAAGAGCTAGAATGGATATTTGTTTTGATTAAATTTTATGTTTCAGGACTAATTTGGATAAAGAAATCAAAACAAGAGAATTTGAATTGAAAAGAGAAAAAATTGAAGTCAAGGCCGGCAATTCATCATTGAAAGCCGCCGGCTTTTAGACGGCTTACACCCAAGGCCGTTGCAGCACTGCCAGCTTTGCCCAGCACAAGTTCAAACCATATTCAAAGCCACCTTAAAGCTGCCGGCGTTGAAGATGAAGCAGCCAGCGTACATGAAGGCCGGCAGCCCAGAAATGAAACATCACCAGCTTTGAACGAGTTACATTAAAAGCCGGCACTTAAGCCGCCGGCTTTGAGGCAGCGTACATCATAGATTTGAAGCGACATGAAGATATCCAACACTTGAAGGAAATTGAAGAGACACATCTGTTGGAATGTCTATGCCGGCATTAAAGCCGCTGGCTTTGGGACGGTGTTCGTTATAAATTAGCCCAACGCTTCATTTCTGACTATATACGCCGGCTAGATCTACAAAGAAGCCGTCGGTGTTGAAGCGGCCTACATTGTAACTGATATTGAAGGCTGCCAGTGCACTGCCTGCGCAAAGGACAATTTGAAGATACGCCGCCTGTAAGCCGCCGGCGTAGGATCCATAACGGCCGGCGCACATTGTGAAACAGCAAAGTTCAATCAATGTTTTGCACGAAATTTTTCCTATAAATAAGGGGTCTTCTCCTCACTTTCAGAATCATCCAAGTATCTAGTAATCCAAGCATACATTCCAAGTAGCTCTAGAATATTTAGAATTAGGCATTTCATAAGAGATTTTTGAAGAGATATTTAAAGTCATACAAGATTTGCAAGTGAAGCTTTAGTATTTTGAATTGGTGATTTCTAATCTTATTCTTTTTATGCAATTCATATACTTGAATATTCTGATCATAATGAAATCATTTGCAATGTCTTATTTGATTATTGAATCATCATCCATGAGTAACTAAATCATTTTTGTGGGAAGTTGATGAAGCTTTAAACATGCTAAAATGATTTTTGAATCCATGTTATAAGATATTTAGAATCTTGAAATATTCATATTGAATTCTGATTATTCATCATGTTTTGGTGTATAAGAATTCTAATAACTCGGAAGGAAAATTAGAGTTCGTATGAATTCATAAATTGAGATTAAATTGCAATTGCGGAAGCGGCGTAGTTTAATCTAGTTTAGAAATTATCCATGAATATTAATGCAATGTTTTATGTTGATTTCTCACTAAGGAATTAGGAGATTTTAATATAAAGTATTAGTCAATTATAGAATCGGGAGATTTATAATTGTAATTTTGATTCCACTAATGATTTATTTAACGGAAGTTATTGAATTGTTTTGTGGTTTAAAAGGTTTTTAAACTTTGTTTTTAAATCTTGATAATTTCTTATGAATATTCATGAATCTAATTATCATTGTAACATGAGTTCAAGTTGATTGGCATTAGTTTAAAGTGGATTCTGCTCCTTCCCACACTTTTCACCATATCCCTCTCTTTAAAAAGCTCATTGCATTCATATAGATAATTAGTTAGACTTAATCATCTTAAAAAGATCAATTGCCTAGATATTAGTATTAGTTGATAATTGTCTAGTAGTTAGTAAATCCTCGTGGGATCGACACTTTATTCATGCTATATTACAATAGAAGACCTAGTACGCTTGCTAGAAATATGCTTTAAAATTCAATACTAATCATAGCACATCAATATCTTATTTAGAAGTAATGGGCCTTGAGGGTTTACTAGTTAAGCCCATTAAATAACTATTAATCATTTTCACTTTATTAGGTTAATGGGCCTTGAAGTAGGCTTGGGCCCATTAAGGAAATCTATATATATAAAGCTTAGAATTAAATTGGGCTTCATGATTGGACTGGTCCAATTAGGAGTTTAATTAAGTTATTGGACCTAAATATATGTGATAAGCCCAAAAGATTAGAATTATGTCTTATTTAGGAATATTGGCCTTGAGTGAACCTATTAGGCCCAATAAGTAACTAAGTTATAATTTAAGCTATAAGGCCCATGAAATGTATATGGACCCATTAAGAGTCAATACTCTTGGATCTTAGATGATGTGCTTAAAGTATTGGGTGTAAGGTCCACTTGGAGTAAAAGTGGGTAATGGACCTCATTTTTATATTTTAAGCCCATGGGGTTTAAGCTAAAGTCATGGGTTTGATTTTTAGATTTATTTTTAAGGGATATGGACCTTGATATGATATGGATAGGCCCATATTAGAATAGGTTCAGATTGATACAAAATATTTAGGTTTGATTGTAAGCCCAAAAACTACTCTATAGTTCCAGCCCATATAAAGTATGGTATATCCTCACATTTTAGCTATTTGGGCCTTCAAATCATATCGGATTTCTGTAAAATAAATTTCTTTTGAAAGATAATCAATAAAAATACTTCCATGAATTTTTATATGATTTTTAGAGCCCAATAACTATTTTTAAGAATTCGTTTTTCACAAAGGACCAAATCTGTCCAATTTTTCCCTGAAAGTCAGATTGCGCATACTTTACTAAAATGGGCATATCTGGGCCATCCGAACGAATTTTTGAGTGGTTCCAGTTGGGTTAGAAACTAGACTCATAGAGATTTCTATTGGTACCTAATTCAAGTGATAATAATCTGTATGGATGAGTTATGATAATTTGAAGTTGGGCTAACTAACAGGAACAAAACAGAATCCACTGGGTGGTATGTTTTATTGCACAACTAATAACTCCATCAATTCTTAACCTTTTTAAGTGATTCTTGAGCCTAAATTATACTAATTTTAATGAAATAAAATCCTGTAAAATTTCACGGTTTTTAAATCTCATTTACTATGCTAAAACTATTTTTAAAATCGGATTTTAAACAGGGGAAAACAGGAATTTCAGAACATAGCCCAAATACAAGTTTAAAACACATAACTTGGCCCACAACGTGATTAGAATACCATTAACATAATATCACACCTAAACATGATACTAAACATGTCAATAATCATGATTAATCATAATCCTATCATAACACAAGTTAAAATCATCAAGTTTAGGCTCAAATCATCATATAACTTCATTTTTAACATGAATCAATGAAAGATATCAACATGGAACATCCATAACATGAATTTCTAAATATGTACAGCAGGTTATTCATATTATAAATACATGCTCATCAAGTGATAATCAATATATATTAAGGATTCAACATATATAAGATGATTATATGCAATATACTTCACTATAACATCATTAACACCTAAATCTAACATGATTATCCAAAAATCATCAAAATATATCATCATATACATATATATCTTACACGTGCAGCAAGTGTTCAGAGGTTCATTAAGTGTTTTTCAAATCTTAAATCAAATAAAAACATAATCAATCAAAGAATCAAAGTTTACTTACCTAATACTCTTAAAATTAAGTTAAACTTCAATACACAACCACTACTTCAAATTAAATTTGATGAAGATTTTCCCTCTTTGTGCCCTGGGCTTTTCCTTGCTAAATGGGGGTTATTTTATGTTGATTTCACTCTTTGATCAGCTATGTAAGGTTGCTGGAAGTTTGGATGTGTTTAGATGAATAAAAGAACCATTTTTGGTAAAGATCAAAGGTATATGACTAGAGATTTGTCCTAGGTTTCTCTCAAGTGTGTAAGATGAAATAAAAATGACATTTTTGGTTTGTGGAGGCAACTGACCATAGGAGTGTGGCTTGTGGATTTGTGTGTGGTAGGGTTAGGGTTTTGCCAAATAAAGAAGCTTTTATAGATAGTGGCATTAGGTTAGAGATTAGATGAAAGGCTAGGATTAAATCTTGAAGCATGTGAGTGAGTAGGTGGGTTCTTAAGCATGTGAGGGTTTGAGAAAACATTTTAGAATATAATTTACTTTTGGGATTTAGGAATGTTAATTAATGATTTTACACTAATTAACCTTGATTTAGGACTTTAGAAGGAATTATTGAATTTAAGAGTCTAGTTAGGATTTCAATCAACTAACTAGAATTGTTTTGATGAAAAAATATATGAAATTGAATGATCAAGGAGTTTAGAATAGAATTGAGTGATCTCTAACACATAATGATCCAATTTCTAACTCAATTAAATTAATTAAATTAATTACTCAACTAAAAGTTCAACTACTCAGAGGTTTGAACTTGACCCACTAGTTTCTACACTTTACTGAAAAGTTTTAATTTTTTTTTTCAAGCTAATTCCTTTCTTTTTTTTTTTTAATTACATCTATATTTTTAGGGTTTTTCATCTAAGCAAGAAACAATTTTTTTTACAACCCCCAATCAATTGAACAACTATTTGTGACAAATTTCTCAAGAATTTCAATCTACCATTTTTTTTTATATTTTTTACACGATTTTTTTATTCTTTCTTTTTTTTTTTAATCACAACTATGACTATAAAGATTGAAACTTTGATTCAATCAAGATCTGACAAAAACTCCAAGAACGTACCTTTGAAAACCCTAAAGATTGAATCTTTAATCAAAGGAAAGGATAGGCAAACCTCAAACAAACCTAGGCTCTGATGCCAAATTGATATGAACTACGCCAATCTATCAATGAAACCCGATATCAATCCATTTGATTTCAATTCCCAAGACCGTTTGTGTTTGTATGAAGACCATGACCCGTTGTCTATAAAGAGACAAGAACCTTGGTATAAAGTGAAGATGCACAATCGAAAGATGGAAATCTTGATTGATAAGTTGGAAGCGAATGTAACGAATTAGATCCGATAAGTTCAGAGTTAGTTCAATCAAGAACCAAAGAGAAATTCTCTCAATTTTCATAAAATGTATTATATATGTTCATACAACCCATAAGACTTACTTATAAAGATAAAAAAGAAGGAAAACCAAAAGTCATAAGGAAAATTCGTAACTTAACATAAGCTGGCGACCTAAAAGAAAGGATGGCGGCCATTTCAATTCGAAGAAAATAAAACAAAAAGATGGCGGCCATTTCAATTTGGAAGAGAAATTGAGAGAGAATTTGTAAAGTGAATTTGGTAGAGTTTCGGTTGGAAAAATAAGATATGTAGAAGAATGAAGGAGAGAAGGGTTATTTATAGAGTTTTAGAGTAGAAATTAGGTGTAATTAAATAAAATAAAAAGAAAAATAAATGGATTGAATGAGAGAGAGAGGGGCGCCGGTTTTTCCTTAGGGAGGAGGAGGAATTGATTGAATTTTTTGTTTTGTAATGAAAAGAAATAATGTATAAGGTGTGACGTGAATAAAGTTGTATAGGGAGAGTAAATTGTAAGGAATATGTGTGGTAGAGTGTAAGAATAGGTTCTAAGAAAAAGTAAAGATAGTAAAATGGTAATGAATAGTAGAAATAGTACTATGAATAGTAGACTAGACAATTAGAATACCAGTAGTAAAGAAAATATGCATAAATGAGTTATATCTGATATTTTTAGTTATCGAAAAATTCTAAAACTAATATTTCTGAAATCCTTATATTTTTACGACTCTAATGGTATTATTGGAATATTTTCACTATTTTACTTATCGAGATCCTAATTTTAGAAAATGATCTCGTTCGGGTCCAAAACGAACTAAATTTTTGCGAATCTAATCTTTGTAAGCTTTATTATATAATTCCGAACTATAATTCGAAATTAACTCATTTTTATTATTTTTAAGTTTTGCGCGCGGGATTACTGGATCTAGATTCACTAGAACCAAACATAGAACTAGGTTGAGTTTAGGATTCCGATTTGACTTTCGATTCTTAGAGTTTACTTATATTTACTGAAACATCTAAAAGCTTACACGATGAGACCACGAACGACTAATACAATGTTTCGCAACCCATACTTAATGGCTTAAGCTGCTTAAGCTCAAATTTAATCTTGGGATCATAATTGGCTGGTTAACCAATATCATAACTATGATTTTTTTCCCTTTTAAATAAGTGAAAATATCCAATTTGCACATATAAGCAAATAATTTATGAGTCCGCTTATTGCTTGTAGCTCGAGATTTTGAAAATTCATAAAATAATTATTTCACAGTTTGATGCTACAATCACTTAACTTGTGTACTATTTTATGAATAAGAAATTGATCTAGTTAGGAAAATATAATTTTTAAGGTTGGGTTTATCTCAAACTTAAGATAACCATAAAATAGATAAATTAATTTTAATTGGGATTTTGTTTGGAGCCCTTATTTTCTAAAATTGACTTTTTTATGACATTTTAAGAATTGGATAAACTGTATCATGTCTAAAAATTTTCATTTTTTCCAAGAGACTTGTAATTTATGAAATTGCATATGCAAGTTAGATTTTCAAACTTTGTTTCGTCTCAATTAAACCACTATATGACCACCATGGACTCCACCGTGACATATTTTATATTTTTGAGTTTTTTCTAATTTTTTTGTTCTTTATTTTCTCTTATACATATATTTTATTTAAAGCTAAAACAAAAACTATCTTAAAAGAAAGGATTATATGGGAGAAAACTGAGGTGTTTACAACTATCTCTCTTTATTGGGATATTTGTTAAAAATTCGCTACAAAGACAAAAAAAGAGAGACTTAATTTTTGCCTTAGAAAATTTAAAAATGATATTAGAGGCTGGAAAGACACTTATCTTCCAAGGATCCACCAGAGATTAAGCTTGTGCACCTTGCTAACTCGATGATCTTTGATGTGCAAAATTTGAACTTAAAGGTGCTTCTTTGAGCTAGCAAACCTTGATATTGAGTATTTGGATTTAAATTAGATAGCTCTTCTCTCGAGGAAGCACTTTAACATAATAGATTGGATAATGCTCGTACAAGCAAGTGGTCTAAAATTAAGATAGTGTTCCTTCGAGCAAACAATCCAAAGGGACAGATTGGATATCGATCTTGTGAGCAAGTGATCCTAAAAGATAGATTGGACGGCGCTCCTATAAGCAAGCAATCTTAAAAGAATAAGTTAGATAATGTTCCTTCAAGTAAGCAATCTTAAGAGCTAGGATGGTGTTCCTTTAAGCAAACAATCCTAAAAGACAAGCCGGATAATGCTCCTACAAGTGAGCAACCTAATAGGAATCATGGTTTACATGGATTGATAACTCGAGCTAGAGTTAAAGAATTAGCGAACTTAGCTCAACAAATCCTTATGTATGAACCAAATGATGGTGAATTGGAGTATTTATACAGATATTTGACACGCTTTGGTACTGGGCATGATTTGATGTGCTTAAGTATAGAGGAAAGATGCAACTCGAAGGGAAATTCATCAATATGGAAGATCACACCCATGGCACAAATAGTGATTAAAGCGGAACAAGAAAATGAAGTCACAACATATATCACTACCTTTGTCAAGTTCATAACTAAGCTAGTGACGAAGATCACTCCCTCCACCATGACCATGACTAAGCCCGTGAGCACATTGTTAATGGAGGAATTTGAAGGTCAAGGAGATCACGACCTACAGCATGGTCATGCCTAGGACTGTGACAATAGATTACATGGCCATGACACGTACTGAAATACCTTAAATTTTCATATTTTATTAATTAGATATTATTAGATGATTAGTATAAAAAGATGGGTAATTTTGAGCCATAATTTAAATTTAGTTTAGAGATTGATTTTAAATAATTTACCTAGTGGAATTATGCAAACTATAGGATGTAATTAGATAGTTTAACCTAATTGAACTAGTAAATGAATTTAATTGAAAATAGAGATTATAATATCGTAAATACTTAATTTAGTCTATTAACCTACTTCAATTACCTATTTCAAAGAATTCAAATTATTCAATACCTTCTAGTTATCAAACTAAATTTCATTCGTCAATTTCAATCGTGTAAACCCTTAAATATTCAACTTAACCATTTTAGCATAGATTTCAACTTCTTAAATTTAGAAATTTAAAATTAAATAATTGCTTTCAAATACCAATTCATAAGCCCCTAAAATCCTAAATTCAATTAAAATATTAATTTTCCTTTCAATAGATTTCTTAGTTCAAATTCTAATGCAGTTAATAAACTTTTTTTTTCTTATTCCTTAAGTTCAATTTCAAATGCCCAAAAGCCCTAACCTAAAGCCTATTTCAACACTTGAAAGTCCAAGCCCATTGACTTAAATATAAGCCCATCAACATGAAGCCCACAATAAAAAATCAAGCCCATGAATCAAGCTCATAAAGCCCATGAGTTAAGCCCATGAGACCATGCTCTTACCATGCACCATCACACATGATATAATGCCCTAAATTCTAGACATCTCTAACAAGTAAAACAGCGAAATGACCTTAACCAATTCTAGAAGAATTCCACACTTATGAAAAGACCAAAATGCCCCTATACTATTCAGGCAAAGTAACCAAAATGCTTTTAACCTTAAAAGAAATTACAAGGCATGAAATATTATAAAAACAAGCCTTAGAAAACCCTAATTTTCCTTCTAACTTCAGTAGCCCCCGACCCCTAAATTCTCTCAGAAACCCCCTAAAACACATAAAAAATCCTACAAAAACTCCACAATTATCCTCTTTAAGACAAGTCTCCAATAGGTAAGAAAATCCATCTTTTCCACCATCTAATTACTCAATTTCTTCCAAAATCTAATCTCTTTTTCAATCGATTTTTAGATGAATTTTGAAGAAAAAATCAAGGATTAAATTAGGGATTAGCATTAGAAGCATCATCATCCATTAGAGGAGGAATAGTAGAGATTCCTAGAGATTATTTGCTAATTCAACAAAGTAATTGTAATTAATATGTTTGAATATATTAGTGACATATAGATTAATGTAACTTACTAAATATTAACTTGGATCAAGCATAGGCTAATATATGTATGCATGGATACCTAAATAATCATGTGTATATGTATGTTATAATAGTTATTGATTTAGTGAAATTGTTGCACGTTTATATATATATATATATATATGTTTGTGTGTGTGAGTTGAAATATGTATATATGTATGATTATGTTATATTGATATGTTTTATTGAATTAAAATTATCAAACAAAAATCTTGAAGTATATGCATGTATGTATGTGTTGATAAGTGCTGAAAATTTATAAATTTTGTATTGATAATGATAATTTGAGTATGATTTATGAATTAATTTATAAAACATAAATCTAAATATGAAATAGATGAAAAAAATAGAATAAACATGTTTTAGATGATTTAAATATGCTAAAAAATCAATTTAAATGCATAAATATATGTAATATGGACAATTTGAGTTATCAAAATTTTTAAAAATATTAAATGAATTTATTTTTGGATGAAATATATTAAAATGGTAGTTTAACATGGCTATATTTCATGATTTTGAAGTGCATTTACTATTTTTTAAAACTAAATTATAAAATAGCAAAATAAAGCAAAATAGTGTTTCGGCGAGCATTGGTGGTGTGAATGTATAGGCTAAACCGGTGACTTTTTCTTCTTCTTTTTGGGTAAAATTATAACAGTTTGAAAGTTTTATAAGTTTAATTTAATATGGTATAAAGAACCAGTCGGGTTGATGGTCAAATTTGATCGAATCAATCGGCCGTCGCTACCTATGCTCTGTTTTGGACAGTTTTGTATTAATCAAAATTAAAACCCTAATTAACTAATTAATTTAGGATAATTGAACTTATGAACATGTTAATATACGTGTTATGTATTTTAATAAAAGAGCTCAAGAACCCGTGTTTAAGATAGTGAACCGATTTATTAAAGTTAGAATGCACACTAATTTTCTATAGGAAATGAAACATTAGAATTTAGCGTAAATTAATTCTAATAAAATAAATATGAAATAAATATAAATAATTTGATCACTTATTAAAATATGAATTTTAAGATAGATAGTTAATTATTGTGATTTTAGAAAATTATTTAATAAAATAGGTTTAAATATGGCATTATAAGATTAACATAAACATAATAGGAAATTAGTTTAGATTCCTTAACCCATTTAAAGGTAAAAATAGATTACAAATTGTATAAATAGAATAATTATAACTTAAATGAGTTGTTTCACTTAATAAAAGTTAATTAGACTGATTATAGGATATGTTAGATAAAATGGATTATGAATTATATAAATAGAATAATTATAACTTAAATGAGTTGTTTCACTTAATAAAAGTTAATTAGATTGATTATAGGATATGTTATTAAAAATATCACTTTAAGGACCTAATTGAGATAAAAGGTTTTAGTGGACTAAATTGAATATAAATGAACTTGATTGATTAGTTATATCTAACTTGACTATATTAAGTTAATATAGATTTATTAGCAAATATTAGCTTAGTAAATTCTTCAGAGATCAACAATTTATACTTAGTTATTAATCAAACTAGTGAACACTTATATGATCATATTAACTTGTAATTGGCTTTGATTAATATGTTAGGTTAAACCATAAAGAATAAAGGGAGCATGTTGTTTCAAATGAATATTTATTATAAAATGAGTGTTTAATAAGAGTTGATATAAGTCTATAATTGATTTAAATGCTTATATGGATTAATGTCCTAAGCACATATTTACATGCTTTGAGTCTACCTTCTGCTTTACCTTATGAAGTACCTTCTGGTCTATCTTTTGTTTTTCAAAATACATACATTGTATCAGGTACACAGTGACTTGTGTGTTGCTTACTAAGGTAGGCATCCTAAATAAATTGATACTTAAAGATGGGTTTAATAATTGCTTGGTTCTTGTGCATAGCCATTTTTTGAGACATGGTTCGAGGGTTGGCAACCGTGTTAGGTAGTGCTAGCACTGTAGTTAGGCACTTAGGCATCATGGTTGACTTGGCCTGTAGCTGATGAGGGAAACGGTAGCAGGATAATGTCTACCTGGATCAAAGAGAAGTAGTATAGTTCATGTTTATAGGATTGGTTGAATTGCACTATATTATGATTGCGAAAGGTAAAGATGTGTAATGGTTGTGGCCCTAGACGAGGCTATTACTTGAGGAAGGAGATATTGTTATTTGGACTGCATATATCAACCCCTAAGCAGTTGCCGCTTCGTAAGAATTCTAGGTTCCCAGCATGTTTCCAAAATGTTGGTGCTTCACTATTGTTTTGCTACACTTTAATTTAAAGATATAAACTGTTGATTGTTGTATTGTATCTAAAAAGGTACGTGTGCCCATCCTGTGTGTGCTTATGCTGTTGTCTAATGAGCTTTGGCTTATTCCTTTCCGTTGATATTTGAAAATGGATTAAAAAGAAATATTGTGTGACTTTGCATATTGTATGTTTGTGATATATTCGGAACCATGAGTGTTACAACTTATTGTTTAATTGATAACGGACATGGTGTGTTTTATATGTATATTTGCCTATATATAAACAAATAGGATGGAATGGTGATAAGTGTTAAAAGATTCTCAATTCTAGTACTCATTGCATATAGTTTTATATGGATTTTATGAGAAAATATCAAGAAAAGGGCACTTAATTGCTTAATATTTCATTTCAGGGTTTAATGAAGACATTTTAAAGATTTAAGGATGATTCAAGCAAAAACCAGATGAAAGTTGGCAAAATATACCAAAGGTTGATTTCTCAATGTACACAACCAACTAAATGGCCATGTACAAGCTGGTGTTTAGCCACAAAAAGTGACCAGAAACTACTTCAAAATGTACACTAGTATTGCTTAAGGAGAGTATGAAGTAGTGTTCAATGAAGAAATATGACTAGCGAAGAAATCCATGATTTTTCAATGTACATAGCACGAATACGGCCATGTACTTGGTGTGCACTTCCAAAGGCAGTTACAACTATATATAACCACTGCAGCTTTTCAGAGATGATCATTATTGTTAATATAAACCTTAGGAGAGAAAAAGCATGGACTTTAGTGACAAGATTGCTAGGAATTCATTGGAGATTACAAGACAACAATCAAAAGGGTTTTATTGTTATTGTTTATCATGTTCATAGATTACTTCTCTAGATCTATTGCTTTTATTGTGAAATCCACTGAGAGTAAATCTTTATGCCCTAGGTCTTGTGAAACCCTAAACCTATGTGATCTGAATTGTTTCTTGATTAATAAAAATTTATGTCTTTACATCTATTCATATGTTATAATTGTCTTGTGATTGATTTGTGTACAAGATTGATTACATGTTTTATTCTTGTTAGATAGAAAGAGGTTTCATCTAATAGAATAGATCTATATGAATAGAGGATTACATGTTTTACTTAGAGGTAGGAAAGCTTTCATCTTTTGCAATAAAGATTCCATCTTTATTTGAGAATCTTGATCTTGAATGCAATCTCTTATGGCGTTAGTGAGGGAAAGGTCTCCATTATCTCATATGAGATTAGGAATTGATTAACTCAAGGGAATGATCAATTTATTTATGTGATTCTGCATTGTAAAGCATAAACATTTCATTAATCAATCTTTTATTATAAAAATTAGGGTTTAGGTGGATCAAATTAAGGGTATGTCTTGTGATTGATATAATGTTGTTAGAGCAATACACAATTGATTCTAAGGTTAATAATTTGATAATTAATAGTTAAAGATTAAATATTTCTTCATATGATTGGACGAAATAGTAGAAAAAGGGTGATTCTAGTACATGTTTAATAGATCTCTGAGGATGATATCCGTTTAATCCTATGCTAGTATAAATAGGTACACTGCCTAATTTGATCGTAGGAATTAATTTGGATTTATAAATTTTAGACTTTGATACGATCATATCAAATGGTGAATCTACAACCTTCTCTTATTAAGTTGTCATGTCTTGTCTGTTAGGTTTCATGTTGCAGTGTGTCGTCTAAAGTTAAGATTAGAAGAGTCATTAGTTGTCTGTGTTGAGTTATGTCTTGCTAAGTTCGAGTCATATTAAGTTTGAGTCATTTTCGAGTCATGTTGAGTCCAAGTCATGTCGAGTTGCACTTTGTCAAGTCAAGTAAGTCGAAGGTCCGAAATCTTCAATCTTGTTCCTATTGTCTTATATATATAAAATTGAATGGTTTGCTATGTTATGTTATGTTATGTCATATGACCGTATTACATTAATATTTGCTAAAAAAAATTAACTTAATTCAAGTTTAGTTAAGTTATGTAGTGCACAAATAATTTAGAAAAATACAAGGATTACCCCCCTATTATTCCTAAATAAGAAATTACTTGACTGTTTATAATGAATGTGGCATGTTTGTAGATGGATAGGACTTGTAGACAGACTAGGCGACAGATAGATAGGGAGAATATGCCACCTCCACCTCCTTCACCACCTATTCCTTCTCCTGCTCCTAATCCAGCATCAGATTATGCACCATAAATGCCTTAGTTCCCTCTTATGCCTCAAGTTTTGAGGGGGGGAGGTGGGGGTGGTAGGCGCCTAGATAATATATATATCACGCCCCAAAGGGTACCGTAAACGTAACAGTCCGCCACACTCAATATTAAAGTTTAAGTATGAAACCTTAGTCATTCCCAGAAGCTTCGGTATTAAGTGTAAGGAGTGCTCTCACAGATTTAGAGGACCATGCTACGAAATATGAAGCTTAAGAAGATATAATAACAAATTAAGAAAAGAGGATTCGTAACATTCATTCATAATAATTGTCTTATAAGTCTTAGGGGCATTCCCCTTGTTACTCCCCGAGGGGTACCCTAAACATGGCAGTCCGCCGTATACAATACTAACGCCTAGGAATGACTACCTTAGTCACTTAAAGGCTTCCATATTATGTACAAGGCGTACATCACAACCAAAGAAACGGCTCGGAATTGCACAATTTATATTAATAATAATTAACTAACAAGGCAAGGAGAATACTTATCATAAAACATAAACATGGTAAATTACAATTCTTAGGGGTGTATCCCTCTATTGTCTTCAAATCAAAATAAATACACTTTTTAGAATTTCTAAAACACTAATATAGCTACATTACATATAAGAAACCTTACAAAGTAACTTCATCTTATGTTTCCATTGCCTTTATAGAAACTTAACATCCTTCCATGATTTCCTTAACGTCATGATTCTCAATTTAAGCCACGAGTATACCTGTTTCAACAAAATCTATAGGGGTATAAGCTACAACTAGCTTAGTGAGGTATTCATTTTCATTCGCACCATGTTTTCAAACAAGTTCATTTAAATTTTCACACATATGCTATGCATACAATGCAACATTCACATGATTACGTAATTATATATAGTTATCTGGAAACCATATATAGAACGGATTTACCCCTCCGTATCGAAGGTTAGGGAATCGGTGATGGAGATCCTCGATCTTCTACTGCTAGTCCCCAGGTCCCCACCCAAAGCGTTAGGTTGGCTCGGCTTCGAACCTAGAGTCGCATTCCCCTGGCATTTAGATTCTCCAGGAAGGAACATGGCTCGTGTCACAGCACGATAACAGCTAATCTAACTCTACGTGTAGGAGTAGCAGCCTTTCGAAAGAGATGTAACTTGATAGATGCTATGCATGAGCATTTTATTTTTCTTCAGCCAAACCTTATTAAGGTTTATTAAAGGGTGGTCAATCAATTTAGTAATTAATAAGCAGTTATACAAGTAAGTAAACAAAAACACTTAAACAAACAAGTTGAAGTTACGATTCTTAATTCTCATTTCACGCATAAACATAGAATCACATATATATACATATCCCCAAATTCCCTATATATCCATTTTTATCTTTTCTTAGTATACTAATGCCACTACTTTATAAGCTAAACGTAAGGTACAAAATTAAGAGGAATAACTCACTCGTTCCATTTCCGATCTTCTTAGTTGTAGTAATCCTCAGAAAGGTAATCTCGTATCCTTATCACCTAAACAAAGAAATACCGGGATGAGTATTTTGTGGAAATTTTATTTTAAACTTTCTAATTCTATTTCACTATATTGTCAAATTCCTATAGAATGAAATTCTAATTTAAAATGGCCATAGGCTTACTCATTTTAACTTGGAATTTCACATATAATATACCGTTTTCTACCTATTCGAAAAGACCTAAGCATTTCTAAGGTTATCTTTGTTATATAAGGTCATTTGGGTTCCGAAAACATAGGGTATAAATTTAAAACAAATATTTCTTGATTTTGCGAAATAATTTTCCATCTCAACTTCATTAAAAAATCCTTTGATGAAAAAAAATATATATATATATATATATGATTGATAAATCCCTTTAGTATATATATAAGCTCACTTTATATGCAAAATTTCTAATGGTAGTGTCTCAACACTTTATTTCATAAAATAATTCATTTTGAGTTGTTAAAACTTTATCTTTGACAAATTTCTTTTCAAGTATTTTGAAGAAACTTTATATTTTTATAGGTTATTATAAATGAGTATATTCTTATTTATTTTCTTCATTCTCTTTTCCAAAACAAGTAAATTTTCCTTTAACCTTAGTCTTTTATAAATTTTACTTCTAGTGATAAAAGATCAAATTATCAAAAGTGTATTAAGTTGTTGAAAACCTTTTTATAAATTTATATTTAAAATGGCTTTAGAAAATGAGTCTTGTCTTCTTATATTTATTATTTAAAATATAAGTTTTTGTTTTCTAAAACTTGTTCTTTTATTTCCTTTGAAAAGAATCATTTTTATTGATAAAATTCTTTGTTTTTAATCTTAACTTATTTATATTCTTTGAAAATAAGTTTCTTTTTAGAAACTTGAAAATCATTATTTTCTAAGTGGGTTTATAGCTTTATGGGTTGAATTCATTTTAACTTTGAAAACTAGTTTGTTTCCTAGTTTTGTTATGGAGTGAAAAAGAGTTTAATCTTAATCTTTTTGTGAAAACTTTGAATATTAATAAATTATTTTACTAAAACTTAGGTTACCATAAATACTAAGAAAGTATTTATTTCTTATGTTTCCTTGGTAAAGCTATCTTTGTTATTTGAGAAAACTTATATTACTCTATTTCTATGTTGTTGATAATAACTTCATTATTTTGATAAGTCACATAATAGAAAATTTAGTTTTAAGTTCTTTTAATAAAGTAAAATTTTACTTTTAAATTAGTTGAGACAATATCATTATGTAGATGTAAGTATTATGTGCATGTAAAATAATAAGAATATGAGAAAATACTAGAAACAAATAGTAATAAGCAAGATAATAAAAATATCAGTATTGGGAACCTTAGCTTCATCAAGGTATCTCAAGTATTGGGAGCCTTAGCTTTATCAAGATCCCGGGACTAAGAATAGACTAGTCCCAAAAAGAATAAAGAAAATAAAGAAAAGATTATTTTGACTTGATATGGACAAGTCTAAGACTAGAAAGACTAGTCTTAAAAAATAGCATGAAAAAATAAATTGCAAAACATGAAATTAAATAAATAACAAGTGAGCTTATATGCTCTAAAGATTATATATAAATACATAAATATATTTAGTTAGATATGAATAAGAAATTACAACAATAAAATCAACATAACAACATAATAAAATAGGAAGTTCATGTACAAAACAAAACATGAACATGTTGTTGCTTTTACTACTCATATGAGTTTCAAAATAACACCATAGTATGTTAAGTTACATGACATAGTAAATAAATGGTTGGAAGAAGTTTACCTAAAGTGTTTATGTGGTATGAAGATGGTAGATGAATGGGGTATTATGTGAGTGGTGATATGTGGTAGATATTTATGTATAAGGAATGATTTTTGTGAAGAATTGGTTTAAGAGAGTTTTGGTAAGAGAAATTTGAAGAGAGATTTGTGGAGAGATTTTATGAGAGTTTTGGTAGTGAAATGAATTGTTGAAAGAATGAAGAGGAATGGGTATTTATAGAATTTTGGAGTGAAAATTAGATAATTAAATTTACTGAAATGAAAATAATTAAGAAGAAGAGAGAGAGAAGGTGGACGGCAAGCATGGGAGGAAGAGAGAGAGTGATTAAAAATTAATTTTAGAAGAAAAGTGTAAGAGAAGTTTGATAATATGTGGTGTAGAATTTTTATGAGAAAAGAAATTTGTAAGAAATAGATATGTAGGTGTAAGAATAGTAGTAAGAAAAAGTAGAGATAGAGGAATAGTAATATAATAGAAAAGTACTATGAATTGTAAACTAGACAATTAAAATACCGGTAGTAATAATAATACACGTATAAATGCGATATCTGTAATTTTTAGCTACTGAAAAATTGTAAAACTGATATTTTTAAAAATCTTATAATTTTACTAGTCTGTTGGTATTAACGGAATTTTTTTGCCATCTGGTGTATCGAGACACGATTTTTGAAAACTGATCCCGTTTGAATCCAAGGATACTAGAAATTTGCGAATCTGATATTTTTAAGTTTCCCTATATTATTACGAATATTATCAACAATTATTTTCATTTCTTTGCTTAGGGTTTAAGAGCGCGGGATTGTCGGATCTTAAATACTAGGGTTTGTTGTAAGCTTTGTTGACTTTTAAGGTTCCAATTTCACTTTCGGTTTTGTTGAATTATTCGTAAGATATAATTTCTGAGTTTTGACCGTATTTATTTTTTAGTTTGATATCTATGGTTTATCTCATTTTATTTGTGATTATTTAATAGTTTTCAATTCTCGGGATTGTTTAACCAAGTTTAGGGTTATGAGTTGACTCAGTTTGACTTTTGATGAAAATTAAAATTTCTGATTCTAAAATTCACCAAGGGTTTTAAGATCTTAGCATTTCTTATCGAGCGTTATTTGGATATATCATTTTGATTTGCGTTTTAGGAATCAGGTAGATGATTTGATTGGCATACGAAGTTGATTCAACCGATAGTTGGATTTTCTATTTTGTTTTTGAAGGTTCTCTTTTTGTCAAGATTAAGAAATCTCATTTTTTATCTTATTTAGAATTAAGTTTTAACTTGGTTCGATTTTTAGGGTTCCGATTCTCTTGTTCGACTCCTAGGATTATTTTCTAAGAATTATGAAATTTTCAGGGTTTACACCCTGCCAAAAATAACTATAATCTATTACAAGAAATTTTCTATGAAGTCTACATCTAAACTAATGCTAAATTCATCTAAGAATTTCTTAACCAAAATGGGAAAATACCTAGTTGTAGCGTCCACGTGGCCTTAACCACAAAATAGTTAAACTACAAAAGATATCTATAGGGGATAAGCTAATAGGCTTAGTGAGAATTATTTCCAAAAGTAAATTCTTGTGTAGGAAAATTCAAACAAGTTATTTAAGCAATCAAGTTAAATGCAACATACACGTGAGCAAACAAGGCATATAGTTTTCTGGGAACTATATGTTGAATAGATTTATGCCCTCCATTCAGGGTTTGGTGATGTGTAATCTCAAAATGAGTAGTTTTAGTTAAGTTATGGTTTCGATCATTACCGCTAAGCATATAAGATCTACTCGATTTGAGCCATGCCTCCAGATTTTCGCCAACCATTGGTTTGATTCCTTATCGCCAAGCAATTGCTTTCGATTATAGCGGCCAAGTATTGCTTTCGACGTACTACTATCCTTTTCACACCAAGGATAATAACCCCATGCAATATGACTCATTCGTGGTATGCATGAATCAATTTATTTAGGATATTATAGCATTATTTTTATCAATTTTAAGGTGATCATAGAATTTCATACATATCAAGTGCTATACTAAAACAAACAATTACTTACAATCAATTCCCGTCTCGATATTCTTAGAATCCTTTCAACAATTTTCACATACATATCAATTTATCTTTCCTTAATTCTAATGTGACTAAAATACAAGCACAATCAAGTAAAGCATTTTTATGGAAATAAACTCACGTTGCCGTAGTGATAAGTCTTCCAAATGGATGAGTTGAATAAACAATCCACTTAGTCGAAATAATCATCGGGCTACAGATATTTCTCCTTGAGATCATCTAGTTAAGAAAAATACCGAAATGAGTATTTCTTGATAACCTTCTTGAAATTTGACAAAACTATGTCATAAGAACGTCAATGTTCGCATAAAAATAATTCCAATTAAAATGGCCATAACTTGTCATTTTAGCTCGGAATTGCACATATAATATACCGATTTCTATCTATTCGAAAAGATCTATCTATTTCTAAAACTATTTTTATCCAACTAGGTCATTTAAGCTCCGAAACAGTGGCGATCAGATTCACCACAAATTTTCCCATTCTAAAAGCATTTGTTTCAAACATTAAATCATCCAAAAATTGCTTTGATAAATACTTAGTTATCCATATAGTTAAGAAATCCCTTTTTATCGGTATATAGCTCATATTTTATCAATGCTCAAGTGTTTGTTGTAAAAAAAAATTCTCTAGTAAAAACGATTTTAGTTAGAAGTTTAGAAAAACCGTTATTTACAAGAAATCCACTTTGTAAATTCTTGAAATGACTATTTTGATTCTTTTGTTTCCAAAGGATTATTTTATGTTTATCTTACTATTTTCCTTAATGACTTTTTAATGAAAAATAAATTTCTCTAGTTTCCTTCTACAGTTTTTCAATATTAGTGTCTCTTTTCCAATTAGCTTCATATACAATTTTTTTTTTTTACATTACTCAAAAATCTTGGTTTGAAAACTCTCATTTCCATTTTATGGGGTTTTTATGGAAAACATTTTAGCATCAAAAGTCATCTTCTTTTGAATAACAATTTAATATAAAAAAGATTTAAGAAAAACTTTTCAAAACAAAGGTAGCTTTAAAATTATAGTGAGTTCTTTTTAAAGTTTTGAAAAGAATAGATTAAATCATAGATTCTAAATTTCATATAAAACCATTCTTAGGTGATAAAATCTCCTTTTTGCAAAAAGTATAATTGAAGCTTTAAGATTTAGACAACAATCTTTATATTGATGACCATGAAAATAATAACAAGCAAAAATATTATAATGGATAATGAAGTCAAGTATTGGGAGTCTTAGCTTTCTCAAGGCTCCCGACTAAGAAATAGACTAGTCCCAAAAAAAAAAGAAGATAAAAGAGAGAAAATTGTTTTGACCTGATGAGGACAAGTCTAAGACTAGAGGCTAGTCTTAAAACAACATGAAATAAGTAAATTGCAAAGAAGGAGTAAATAAATTGCTTTGCATGAAAATAAATAAATTGCAAGTGAGCTTATATGCTCTAAAGAATATATATATATATATATATATGTAATACGTAATTATACTTAGTTAGATATAATAACAATAATAATATGAGTAAGGTAAAGTAACAACATAAATATATAAATAGATATTCATGAACAAGAACAATACATGATATATTGTAGCTTCCATAACATTTAGTTTTTGGAAACTCACACCATGGTCATGTAAAGTTACATGACATGGGAAGAATAAATTTATAAAGAAACTTTTACCTAAAGAAGGTTTTGGAGTATTATGTGTGAATGGGTTTTTTGTATGTAAAAGGGGTTTGAAAGTATGTTGAGAGAGTTTTTGGGAGTGCATATGGAGAGAGTTTTGAGAGGAGAATTTTAGAGATTTGGTAGTGAATTTGTGGGTGGTAAATTGAATGAAGTAAAGAGAAGGGGGTATTTAAGGAAAATGAGGAGTGAATTTTGTGTGTTTTAAATAAAAAATAAAAAAAATTGAGTGGGATAGAGAAGGGGGCCCGCCGGCCATCAAAGAAGAGAGGGGAGAGAGTTTTATTTTTGTATTTTTATTGATTAAATGTAATAATAAGTAAAGTAGATGTGAAATAAAGTTATGGGAAATGTAAAAGTAAAGATAAAGTGTTAGAAAAGTTAGAGATAAATGAATAGTGTAGAATAGTAATGAATAGTGTAATGTAAAGTAGATATGACTAATAACGTACCGGTAGTAAGAAAATATGCGTATAATTATGATATCTGCTATTTTTACTTACCAAAAAATTATAAAACTAATATTTTTGAAAACCTTATATTTTTATGGGTCTAACGGCATATTCGGAATGTTTTTACTATTCCAGCCCCGGGACACGTTTTTCAAGAACTGTATTCGTTTAGGTTCAAAACGATTTGCGGTTTTACTAATCTGATCTTTTTAAGCTTCCTTAAGTTATTACAAACTATTCTACATACTAATCTCTTTCTTAGGGTTGCGAACACATGATTGCCGGACTTAAACTATTATGTCTAACTAGGATTCTATTGACTTTAGGGTTTACGGTTGACCTTTTGATTAGGGTTTAAGCTAAACCGATCACAAAACTTTGGGGGTTTACAATGTATACCATGTTCAGGGATATATTTGCTATGAGGTAGCAATACCAACAAATGATGTATCAACAGCAATAGTAATTCAAGCAACAACATACTCTGCAAGCTATTAGACAAGGAGATGATGTGTAGGTTAGTGGTCGAAATGGATAAATGAAATTGCATGAGTTTACTAGATTGGTCCCTGAATTTGATGGATCTACTACTGATCCATCTAATGCTGAAAGTTGATTGAGGAATTGGAGAAAATTGAGTTCATTTGGTGCTTATGATGTTCCAGATGAGAGGAAATTGAGTTTAACAGTTTATATGTTGAAGCATCATGCTTATAATTGGTGCAGACTAGTTAGTAGGGCTATGAGAGGCCTATTCCATGGACTAGATTTAAGGATGCCTTCTTTGTGCAATATTTCCCTATTACTGCTAGGGAACAGATGATTGCGAACTGACTAAGTCTACGCCAAGGCAACAAGACTATTGATGAGTATTATGTAGAGTTCTGTAGATTATTGAGGTTTGCTGGTGAAGGTTACAATGATGAACGTATGAAAGTACAGAAATTTCAACATAGCTTGAATGTGGAGATTAAGAGTGAGGTTAAGTTATTCCAACTTACCACTTTCGCTGACGTGTTACTAAGGAAAAACTTGTTAAGCAGACTCAAAATGAATGTAAGATGCAAAAAGCGAAGAGATCGGTACGTTTAGGAAAGAGACTACCATTTTTTACTACTTTTGGAGGATTTAAGAGTGCTTAAAAGCACGAGTTTCTAGTAGAAAGGTAAAGGGCCATTTCTAGGTAAGAAGATTGGCCAAGGGTTAACAACAAAGATTTCTATTCCTTCTTCTACTTTTGAGAAGAAGTACACACGTAGTTTTGGACCACATGACTGAATAGACTAGAAATGGAACCCGAGGGAATGTTCATACGTGTGGAAAAGAAGGACATAAAGTTTCTAAATGCAAGAATCCTACCTTAAGGGCTCTCTTTTGCTACATATGTAAGCAACATAGACATCAAGCATTGGACTGCAAGAAGAAAAAGGGGAGCGAACATGATCCTAATGTAAACCCTTGAAAATTTTCATAATTCATAGAAAATAATCCTAGAAATCTAATATTAAAATTGAAATCCTGAAAATCGACTCAAGTTAAAACTCAATTCTAAATCAAGTCAAATACGAAAATTCTTAGTCTTGAGAAAACGAGAACCCTTGAAACAAAATATAAAATCCAACTATCGGTTGAATCAACATCTGTACGCCAATCAAATCATCTACTCAATTCCTAAAACGCAAATCAAAACGATATATCCAAATAACGCTCAACAACGAAATGATAAGATCACATTCTTCGGTGAATTCTAGAATCAAAATTTCAATTTTCACCAAAAGTCAAACTGAGTCAACTCATAACCCTAGACTCGGTTAAACGATTCCGAGAACTGAAAACTATTAAATAATCACAAATAAAATGAGATAAACCATAGATATCGAACTAAAAATATAATACAGTAAAAACTCCAAAATTATACCTTGCGAATAACTCAACAAAACCGGAAGTCAAACCGGAACCTTAAAAGTCAAAAAAGCATACAAACAAACCCTAGTGTTTAAGATCCGGCAATCCCACGCTCTTAAACCCTAAACAACGAAATGAAAATAACTATTGCTAATAGTTCGTAATAATATAGGAAAACTTAAAAATATCATATTCGTAAATTTCTAGTGTCCTTCAGATCCGAACAGGATCAGTTTTCAAAAACCGTGCCCTGGTACACTGGATGGAAAAAATATTCCGTAAATACCAATAGACTTGTAAAAATATAAGGTTTTCAAAAACATCAGTTTTAGAATTTTTTGGTAGCTAAAAATTATAGATATCGCTTTATTACGCGTATTTTTATTACTACCGGTACTTTAATTGTCTACTTTACTATTCATAGTACTTTTTTACTATTTTACTATTCCTCTATCTCTACTTTTTCTTACTACCTATTCTTACACCTACATACCTATTTCTTACAATTTTCTTTTCCCATAAAATTCTACACCATACATTACTAAACTTCTCTTACACTTTTCTTCCAAAATTAATTTTTTATCAAATTTCTCTCTCCTCCTTACATGTTGCCGTCCACTCCTCCCTCTCTCTTCATCTTCATTTAATTTCTTTTTCAATTAATTTAATTACATCTAAGTTTCACTTCAAAATTCTATAAATACCCCCATCCTCCTTTATTCTTTCACACAATTCATTTCACTACCAAAACTCTCTCAAAATCTCTCCACAAATCCTCTCTTCAAGAATTCTCTCTACCAAAACTCTCTTAAAACAATTCTTCACAAAAATCATTCTTTATACACAAACTTTCTACCACATATCACTACTCACATAATACCTATTTCATCTACCATCTTCATATCACATAAACACTTTAGGTAAATTTCTTCCAACCATTTATTTGCCCATGTTATGTAACCTAACATGACTATGGTGTTGTTTTGAAATTCATATGAGTAGTAAAAGTAACAACATGTTCATGTTTTGTTCTTGCACATGAACTTCCTATTTTATTATGTTGTTATGTTGATTTTATTATTCGTATCTAACTAAATATATTTATGTATATATATATATATAATCTTTAGAGCATATAAGCTCACTTGTTATTTATTTAATTTCATGTTATTTCTTTAAAACTAGTCTTTTTAGTCTTAGACTTGTCCATATCAAGTCAAAACAACCTTTTATTTATTTTCTTTATTCTTTTGGGACTAGTCTATTCTTAGTCCTGGGATGTCTTGATGAAGCTAAGGCTCCCAATACTTGACCAGGATACCTTGATGAAGTTAAGGTTCTCAATACTTGATATTTTTATTATTTTGCTTATTATTATTTGTTTCTAGTATTTTCTCATGTTCTTACTATTTTATATGCTCATAATACTTGCATCTACATAATGATATTGTCTCAACTAATTTAAAAGTAGAAATTTACTTTATTAAAGGAACTTAAAACTAAATTTTCCATTGTAACTTATCACAAATAATGGAGTTATTATCAACAACATAGAAATAGAGTTTTCTCAACGTCTTCTTAAATAACAAAGATAGCTTACCAAGGCAACGTCAAAATAAATACTTTCTTTGTATATTATGGTAACCTAAGTTTTAGTAAAATAATTTGTTAGTATTCAAAGTTTTACAAAAAGCTTAAAGATTTAAACTCCTTTTCACTCCATGACAAAACCAAGAAACAAACTAGCTTTCAAAGTTAAGATAAATTCAACCCATAAAGTTGTAAACCCACTTAGGAAAATAATAATTTTCAAGTTCTAAAGAAGAAACTTATTTTCAAAGAATATAAATAAGATAAGATTAAAACAAAGGGTTTTTAAAGATGATTCTTTTCAAAGGAAATAAAAGAACAAGTTTTAACAAAAACTTATATTTTAGATAATAAATATAAGAAGACAAGATCCATTTTCTAAAAACATTCTAAATATAACTTTATAAAAAGGTTTTTCAACAACTTAATATACTTTTGATAAACCTGATCTTTTATCACTAGAAGTAAAATTTATGAAAGATTAAGATTAAAGGAAAATTTACTTGTTTTGGAAAAAGAATGAGGAAAATAAAATAAGAATTTAATCATTTATAATAACCTATAAAAATATAAAGTTTCTTCAAAATACTTGAAAAGAAATTTATCAAGTTAAGTTTTAATACTTTAAAAAGAATTGTTTTATGAAATAAATCGTTGAGACACTACCATTAGAATTTTAGCATATAAGGTGAGCTTATCTATATACTCAAAGGATTTATCAATTATGTATATATATATATATATCTATATTTTTATTAAAGGATTTTTGAATGAAGTTGAGTTAGAAAATGGTTTTTTGCAAAAATCTATAAATATTCGTTTTAAATCTGTACCCAACTTTTTCGGAACTCAAATGACCTTTGATGAGAAAGATAACCTTAGAAATGGATAGATCTTTTCGAAAAGGTAGAAAACGGTATATTATATGCGAAATTCCAAGTTAAAATGAGCAAGTTATGGCCATTTTAAATTGGAATTTCATTCTATACGATTTCAACGAACATAGTGAAATAGAATTAGAAAGTTTAGGAAGAATTTCTACGAAATACTCATCGGGTATTTCTTTTGTTTAGGTGACGAAGGATACGAGATTACCCTTCCTGAGGATTACTACGACTAAGAAGATCGCGAAATGGACGAGTGAGTTATTCCTCTTAATTTCGTTACCTTGCTTGTGCTTGTAAAGTAGTGGCATTAGCATACTAAGAAAAGATAAAAATGGATATGTATGGAAAATCGGGGATATTTATATATGTGATTCTTTGTTTATGCGTGAAATGAGAGTTAAGAATATCACAACTTCAAACTGCCTGTTTAAGTGCTTTTGTTTACTTACTTGTATGACTGTTTATTATTTGCTAAATTGATTGATCGCCCCCTAATAAACCTTAATAAGGTTTGGCTTAAGAAAAATAAAACGCTCACGCATAGCATCCATCGAGTCACATATCTTTCGGAAGGCTGCTACTCCTATGCGTAGAGTTGGATTGGCTATTATCATGTTGTGACACAGGCCATGATCCTTCCTAGAGAATCCAAATCGCCTAGGGAATGCGACTCTAGGTTCGGAGTCGAGCCAACCGAACTCTTTGTGTGGGGACCTGGGGACTAGCAGTAGAAGATTGAGGATTTCATCATCGATTCCCTAACCTTCGATACGGAGGGGTAAATCCGTTCTATATATGGTTTCAGGATAACTATATATATATATATATTCTCGTAATCACATGATTGTTGCATCGTATGCATAGCATATGTGTGAAAATTTAAATGAACTTGTTTGAAAACATGGTGCGAATGAAAAGGAATATCTCACTAAGCTAGTTGTAGCTTATACCCTTATAGATTTTGTTGAAACAGGTATACCCGTGGCTTAAATTGAGGATCATGACATTAAGGAAGTCATGAAGAATGTTAAGTTTCTATGAAGGAAATGGAAACATAAGATGAAGTAATTTTATAAGGTTCTTTATATGTAATGAATTCTATGTTAGTGTTTTGGAGATTCTAAGATGTATATTCATTTGAAGACAATAGAGGGATATGCTCTTAAGATTTGTAATTTAATATATTTATGTTTTATGATAAGTATTCTCTTTGCCTTATTACTTAATTAATATCAATATAAATTGCACTACTCCGATGCGTTCCCTTGGTTGTGATGTACGCCTTGTACATGATATGAAAGCCTTTGCGTGACTGAGATAGTCATTCCTAGGCTTTAATATTGTGTACGGTGGAGTGCCACGTTTAGGGTACCCCGGGGCGTGACACCTAATCCGAAGAAAGGAAATGGGAAGAATGCAGCTAAAATATTTGCACTTCAGCAGCATGAGGAAACTCCTTCTATGGATGCTCTAGCAGTTATGTTGTTAGTTTCAACATAGCTTGCATATGTATCTGTTAATACCACTGCTACTCATGCCTGCATATCTAAGAAGTTTATGAGTACTTGTAATCTCATTCCTGATGTGAAGTCTGATCATACCTTTTGTGTTAGTACTTGTAAACTCCCTAATTTTACACAACCTAACTTTGATGATTGGCAAGATTATGATGTAAAAATCTTGAAGAAAGTTGAGAAAAGTCACAAAGATCACTTCCGATTTTTTGCAATTTGAGAATATTAAAAATATAAACAGTTTAATTATAGTTTAAGAAATTAGAATCATTATCAACAAAATTTCCTGTAACCCTTTTTGCAACCAATGAGTGATGATAAATCAAAGAATTAATGAAGTAATTATTAAGGCTCTAGTAAACTTAAAAGAACTATCAGTCAATTTCAAAACTAATTAGAAAACAATAAATATACCTACAAAAATTCTCAAAATCAGAATAATGTAATTAATCACTAAGAAAAACCTTAACTTCAACAAATAAAGATATATATATAATATATATATATATCTAGATTCATCAAACATGTATAATTAAATAATGTCTAACAAGTAAATTTCTAAAATAATCATAAATAATTATTTATAGATTTATAATTAAAGATGATTGTAATCCCTTATAGAAGCTAATAACACTATGTTCTTTAATAAGTAAAACTCCTTATAAGTCACTTTAATAATATAAATAATTTATTACATAAGAAAATATTCAAAATATAAAACAAGTAATTATAATAAAATAGAAAAACTCTAAAATTGATACCCATAAAATATTCTACATTACTAAATTAATCATGTGGTTATCTTGGGCATATGATACATAGGGATGCAAGTAAGGCGGGTCGTTATAGGGTACCTGACCGTCTAACCCGCTAAAAACCCTATAGGGTTTTTGGGCGGGTTTTGGGATAAAAAAAAACGATAAGTTATAAAGTCAGGTTTTAGATTTATTATGTAACCCGTTCGGAAAACCCGACCCGGCATAAATTCAAAATATTAAAAAATTAAAAATATTAAGTTTTAATGCAATGATCCCATTTATATTCTATGCATATGAAAGTAAGTGGAAATAAAGTGTTTGCATCATTTTATATGATATTATTATCTAAAATTCATTCTTTCAATATAAGTGTTTGTATCATTAATAACTTAAATCAAATTCTTTCTTTTGATTTTTTTTAAGAAAAAAATTGAAAATCTTATAGTCGGGTCGGGTCGGGTTATGGGTTCCTTAAAACCCTAGTGGGTCAGGTTTAGGTAATGATAAAAAAACCCGATAGGGTTTTCTCCTATTCTGGGACACTCATTAAGACTCGGGTTGGGTTCAGGTTTCAAAAGACCCGTCCTAAACCCGCCCCGATTGCATCCCTAATGATACATAATAAGTACATGGAAAACTATTATTACAATTATCAATAGTAGTATTAATAATATCTAAAGTATATTCTAACTAATAATATATTTATAGTAAAAATAAAAAAGATTATTTTTTATATGATAAATAATAATACTATACTTTATCCACATATTAAAACAATTTTGATAAGTTAACAATATTAATTTTATAGGACCATAATTATTATACTACTAATATTATATTAGTCATGATAACTTACCAACTTATAACAATGCTAGATGATTTATAAATACATTATAATCAATATCATAGTATTAGTGAACTATAGTAATAAGTACCATTATAATTTAACAATTAAGGTAATAACATATATGTAATCATCATATCAATAAAACCTACAATACAATAAGACCCAAGGGCAAATTACCTAGAAAGCTTATAATTATTGGCACGATCTACTTATCTGACAAATCACTTGATACAACAATTACTATAACGCAAAAATCAAGAAACATAATAATATGATGGTAATTAAATAATGTAAACAAAGATCGTATTAGAAAATTTACTTGAATTTTAGTAAAATAAAATTAAAAAAATCACAAACCCTCAAATTTAAATAAGAATTAAAATCCTAAACCATATTAGATTAGACCAAAATCTCATAAACCTTACATAGAATCAAATAAATCTTATAACTCTATAATATCATATAAATTAAATTAAACTCAAATTCCTAAAAATTCAAAATCTTATATACCATAAACAGGATCAGATAAAGATTCAATAACTCTAATATATCAGATGAATTAAATGAAACCTGAAACCTTAAAAGTAAATCGTTTGGCAAAAGCATATTACTAATAAAACAATCTAAAAGCTTAATCAATTTGAAAACCTTACACTAGATAATTTATCTATTTAATCTCTAACACGTAAATTTAGGCAATATATTTAAGTAATTTCCATTAATAAAATAATAAGAAATAATTTCCTATATTTGTAATCCCTAAAATTTACAGTAATCTTATGAACCTTAGAATCGAAAATGAAATCGGAATCTTAAAGTCAAACCGAGTCAATCTTAAACGATAGAAGCCCTAGACTAGATTAGACAGCTTCTAAGACCCTAAAATATGTAATAAAATTAGAAAAATAAGATAAACTTAAATTATGAACCAATATATATTATCAGTCCTAAAATGATTATTTGACAAAAATTCGATCATTTCAGACCTTTATAGGATCAATTTTCGTATCTTTTCACCAACATGAAAAACAAGATAATATTTTTTTTTTTACAATCAAATTATACTAGAAAAATATTTGATATTCATAAAATACAAATAAAAATTTTTCGGGTCATAAGAACGTCAGATATAGCTTATATACGTGTATTTTATCTCTACTGGTAACTTACTAATATTTTACTATTACTATTCATTACTATTTACTTTTATTTGCAGCTATTACTTGCTACCATTTTATCCCCATAATTTGTGTCTACTTGTTACACATCATACCGTATTTACTACTTTTACAAGTTAACTCATTACATGTCAAATTTGTCACTTTTCATCTTTTTTTTTCTCTTCTTTCTTACAAATTCACACCTGCTACTGTCCTTTTTTTTTTTTTTTGCAGCCACCTTTTTTTTTCATTTTTTAATTTACTTTACACACTAAAATCCTCCAATCTCCTCTATAAATACCTACACATAGACATTGTCACGAGTTAGAACCGAGCCCAAACCGGACCCGAATTGTCAGTTCTTGGTTATAAAAATGGTGGAACCAGAACCATGAAATGAAAAAAATTAATTAAATAATTTACTTAATTTAAGTAATAAAATAATTGCAAAAGTATTTTTTTAACTTGAAATAACATTGAGCCTAATAATAATTATTAATAGTCCATTAGCTAAAAGAAGTTCTACAATTATACATTTATTTATATACAATCACTTACACTTTTTTACTTATTATGTTAGCAACATATCACTAAAATATTTAAAATACAATAAGTCCTTAGAATATAAAAAAAATCACACATAGTTAAGAAAAAAAAAGTTTATTTTGATTAGAAATTTATCTAAACGCAACAACACATGATTTCAAATATATTTATTACTTGTGTTGTTAACAATAGCACATTAAATCCATGCAAAATTGTTTTAAATATTTATTTTTAATTACAATTTTTTTATAATTTTATTTTCTTTTCTTTTTTTTTTAATTTTTGTAGCTAGAACCATCGAGTTAGAAGGTGTTGGGAGGTGGAACTATAAGGACCCACTAGAGTCGGCAGGTCCTTTGTTGGTTCAAACTCGCTATCCCTCGATCGGTTCCTAATTCAGGAACCGCCGATGATGGGTAGGGTTGGTTCCTGGTTCTAAACCGACCTGTGATGATGTTTACCTATACACATACACACACAATCATTTCACACTTGACATCTTTCACCAAATTCACTCAATTCTCTCTTATTAGGCATGAAACTTCCCTTCTCCCTTGCTATCATTTTTCTTTTTCAACTCAAACACACTCCTTTGATTCATCTTTTTAAGGTAAGTACATTTTCCATACATCCTTAGTTGATATTAGGTGTTGTTTCATACATTATCTATGGATAAAAATCTCCTCATTATGCATAAAAGCTAAGGAATGCCAAAAATGAAATTCATATCTTACATACATTATGATCATATTGCTTTTATGTTTATATGGTCATGTGCTTGTTATCTAATCTAACTATCTATATTTATAAAAATGATTATATACATATCTATATTTATTTGAGCATATAAACTCACTAATCTAACATTTATTTCCTTGCATTTATTTTGTCTCTTGCAATTTATTTGTTTCATACTCTTATTATATATTGTGAGACTTATCCTTAATTTAGGTCTCAAACATGTCCTTAATCAAGTCAAAAATAAAATGAAGACTTGTCCATAATCTAAGTCTCGGGAATGCCTTATCCAAAAATATTCTAAGGCTTCCATTATATTTGTTTTGCTCCTTTGCTTTTATTTTGAGATTGGATAATATTCAAGTCTCAAGGAGCCTTAATAAAATCTAAGACTCTCATAGTTATTTATTTATTTGATATCCTTGATTTATTTATGAGACTGGAATAATTTCAAGTCTTAAGAAGCCTTAAAAAATATCTAAGACTTCCATGTTTTTCTTTCTTTATGATTTTCTGATTTTATGGTGATTGGAATTTATTCAAGTCTAGAGAAAGTCTTGATATCCAGCTAAGACTCTCATAATCTTATTTTGATGTTTATTTTGATTTTCTATCTCTAATTTTTATATGATTTTATGCTAATGATTTTTATTCTTGGTATAATTACTAAATTTTTACTCATATGCATACATGGTTATAAGTGATGTTGTCATAATAAAATTTTCCAAGATGTAAATATTGATAACCCCTTATTTTATAAACTAGCTTTCAAGGATTTTATTTTTCCACATTTAGGAAGAATTTTCATTTGGAATAAAAGAATAAAAAAAATAGGAACTTAACTAAAATTTATGAAGTATCGAGTGAGTTTTCCTAAAATATGAATGTTGATAATTCTTTGTTATGCAACTTTTCCATAAACTTACTCCTTAAAAATGTAAAAACCCTTTTATAAAAAATAAAAGACTTAAAACAATTTCCACATGATATATTTTAAGTATAAATACTAGAAATATTTTTCCCAAAGAAGACTCCATTTAGAATAAAAATTCATATACAAAAACATAAAGATTAATGTCTTGAAAAAATGGTCAGACAAAAGGAGTTTATTGTAAAAATAAAACTTTCATGAAGTTAAATAAATATAAAAATAGTAATTTTCATAGTTAAATATTTCAAATACAACAAATTAATAATTATGATTTTCTTTCACAACTCAAAGGGAGTTTTCTCCATGAACATTAACTTTTTGAACATCCATAAGGGATTGTTTTATGAAAAAATCATTTTCTTGATAACATCACTAGGATCATGCATATGATGAGTTAATCTCAATATTAAATGATTTCAAAGGTAGAAATATTTTTTTGCTTGCTATAGAGAGAACAAATGATGAAAAACTTTGAAAAATGCAAAAAAATTAGAGGCTAGAATTTGTAGAATGAATCTGTACCAACCTTTTTTGAAAATTTAATGACCTTAAATGTTAAAAATAACCTTAGAAATATATATATATATATATATTTCAAGTAGGTAGAAAAGACTACTAATATACGAAATTCTAGGTTAAAATAAGCAAGCTATGACTATTTTAAATTGGAACTTCTATAACCAAGAAAATGACATGAATAAACTAAATAGAGTTAGAAATTTAAGTAGAACCTCCATGAAATACTCACTTCAAGTATTTCTTTTATTTAGGTGATGAAGAATTTGACGTACATTTCCCTAAGGATCACTTTGACTAAGGATTGCACTAAAGATAAGTGAGTTTTCCTTATGCTTTTGGTATTCTTGTCTGTGCTTATAAGTAATGCAATAAAATTTAGGAAAAAGATATAAATGAAATTTCATGTGGGGTTATGATATGTTTATCATTCTTGATCAATAAACATTAAGTATATTGAAATCTTAATTGTTTGATTTAATTGATTGTCATGACATTATATTGGCTTGTTTATAAAAAATGTGTTAATCACCCTTAATTGGAAATTAACTTGTTGGGATGTAATTAACAAATGGATATGCATGGCATGAAGTCGAGCCGCATTTTATTTTTCACTACTTCTCCTATGTGTGGGACCAAAAACGTAAAGTGCCTAGCTCCAACATGAGAAACTACTACGTTCGGGGAATACGGTCTTATGGAAACTCAAGGATGGAGTTGTGGTGATTGGTTGAGACCTAATAAAGTGAAAAGGCTGAAAGGACTCCAATATTTTCAAAGCATTCCCCAACCCTAAATGGAGGGTATAAATCTATTCAAATATATGGTTTTTGTTTGATCATATGTATTAGTTACTCATGTGGATGTTGCATCTCATATACTTGTTAAACAACTTGCATGTTGTTTTGTTTGTTATGAGTACGTTTTGCATAGTGATATATCTCACCAAGCTAGGTGTAGCTTACTACTCCTCCCCCCCCAAATAGTTCATTTTTGCAGGAAATTCATAAAGCCGAGATTAGGATAGGAACCAAGTGCAAAGCGTATCAAAGATCAAGTCAAGGATTAGAATGTTGATCAATTAAACTTATTTGAGAGAAGAGACTTAAAACTTGATTTATTCTTTTTGTAATCTCCTTTGATTGTGATAGTTAATCTAAGTTTCTTTACCTTGTTTCCTCTTTAGTAGGGTATCCAATTCTCTAAGGTCCTTGTGATTTGTGGAAATATTTGTGTCCTAAACTATTTTTTTTAAATACATATATGTATAACACATTGAGTGAATAAATAAATAGAGTCTTGCAATCTCTGACTTATAATGCGGTCTTCATGTTATGGGTATACACATGATATGACAACTTTAGAGTAAATCTATTAGACCCTTATTTAAGGTCATGATAGCACTCCTTTAGGTGTTGGATATAAATTGGCTCGCATTTTTAGGGATGTAGATGTATTAATTTCCAGTGTAAACATGCCCATTGATATTATTGTCTTACCCATCTCTAACTTTGATGTGATATTAGGTATGAATTGGCTAAATTTGTACTGAGTCACTATAGATTGTAATAGAGTGGTTTTAAGTTTTGACTTGAAGGATCTTTGAGAGGAAAAGTGTCACGTCCCAACGGTTACCCTAAATGTGACAGTCCACTGCATACAATATTAAAGCTTAGGGATGACGCTCCTCGGTCATGTAAAAGCTTCGATACCATATGCAAGGAGTACTTTTCACAACAAATAAGAGACACTACTAGGATATATTGTTTAAGATAGTAAAAAAAAAATGGCAATCAAGAAAATACTTTAACAATCGTATTCGTAGCATAAAGTTCAAAAACCTTACAATATCATAGAGGCATTCCCCTGATAAATCCCTAAAACAACATAGTTTTACTTAAATAGATATCTATAGTTAAAATATTTTAAAGCAAATCTATTCTAAGGTCTTCGACTAGAATTCTCCCAAAAGCGTAAGTTATACCTGGATGAATAGGGTGGTCTCGTGTGCAAAAACAATGATCCTACAATATCAAAAATCTATTAAGGAGTAAGCATAACAAGCTTAAAGAGATATTCCTTATGCAAATGTACTCATAACAAAGTAATCAAACAAGTCCATTTAGCAAGCATATGAAATGCAACAATTATATAATCATACAATACATATAAATTTCCGGATTCGTATGTAGAATGGATTTGCGCCCTCCATTCGAGGTTAAGGAATGCTTTGAATGGGTTCCAATCGACCTCTTTGAAATTTGCACGCATCTTGGGGTTCCAAACAACTGTGTTACTAGTCCTCAGGCCTTTCTTACCCAAAGCCATCAATCCGCCTCGGCTACACCATGAGGTCATATTGCCCGAACGTCTTAATTCCTTAAGATGTAGCTAGGCAGCTTACCTTTCTAGTCCCATGTTGGGGAGTAGTAGCAAAATGAGAACATGATATTTCTAAGTGATATGCATGATCAATTTAGTTATAAGGAATTTTCGATCCGTCATTAATTCATTTGAGGCGGTCAATTAATATTCACACACACAACATAATACATAGGGATAATTTATATTAATCAACCAATAAGGTTTCGATATACTTATCATTTATTGCTCACACATAACGAATTGCATAAACAGTTTCCATAAAAACCCGCTTGCATATCAATTTTTATCTTTTCTTAATATTTAGTGCTATATTCTATAAGCACATGCGTGAATACATAAAACGTAATGGAAAACTCACTCGGCCATGATGATCTCTATTAATCGAAGTAATCTTCGGAAAAGAGAAGGTCTTGGTCCTCGTGCTCGTCACCTAAACAAAAGAAATATCCGAAATGAGTATTTCATCCAAGATCTACTTAAACCATCTAATTTTGTTTTATCTTTTTGTCAAAAATTATATAGAGTGAAATTTCAATTTAAAATAGCCATAACTTGCTCATCTTAAGTCAGAATTTTGCATATTATATGTCGTTTTCTACCAATCCAAAAATCTATCTATTTCTAAGGTTATTTTTGTCATAAAAATCCATTTAGGTTTCAAAAAGGTATGATACATAATTGTTACGAAAATTCCAGACCTTAAAATATATTTTTCTAAGCTTTTCATTAAACCAAAAATCCCATAGCAAATACATAGATATTTATACAGTTGAAAAATCCTTTCTATACATATATAAACTCACATCACGTGCATGATTCAAGTGATGTTGTCTAATTATGGTTTTGCATAAAACAATCTCCTTTTTAAAGATTGTAATCTATAAGTTCCCTTGTAAATTATTGAAATGAAAACTAATATTTTTAGTTTATTTCATATGAGTACTTTTTATATCTTAACTACCATTCTTACTTCGTAGACTTTATCAGAAAAAGCTTTTATATTTTTGAAAATTTGTTACTTTAGATTGTTTATGATATTACTTTTCTAAGTATTTTTCTTAACTAGTGAGTTGATTTTAACTTGACTTAGAACTTTTTCTAATTCTTAGTATTTGTTAGAGTGTTGGTATGAGTTCTTTAAGATAAGTATTTAAGAAAAACTTATATAATAAAGAATTATCAACATTAAGATTTAATAATAAATTTATTTTATTTTGAAAAAGAAAATAAAAGAATTTTATAATGTTTTAGAAAAAGCTTACATAACATTAACTTCTAAAGTCTATGATGAACTTATTTAAATTTTTGAAAAGGATATTATTGAACTATAATCCTAGGTTTTAAATGGAAACTTTTCTTATGTGCCAAAGATTATTTTCTCTAAAGATTTTATTTTAAAATTTTTAATAAATGAAAAGAACTCTTTTTATTTAGACAACAACATAGAGACTATGCATGATTATGGGAAAATGACTATGTTACATAATAAAGAATAATAACTTATATGCAAAATAAGAGACGTAGAAAATTAAATAAGAAAAAGATTATGTAAATAAAGTCAAGTATTGGAAGTATTAGCTTTCATCGGGGGTTCCGAACTAGAGATAGACTAGTCCCAAAAGTAAAGCAATAAAATAAAATAAGAAAATTATGAGAGTCTTAGATTGGTGTCAGGACTCCTTGGACTTAGATTATGGACAAGACCAATAAAGAAAAGAAAAGAAAAGAAAAGAGAAGAAAAGAAAATTATTTTGACTTGATAAGGACAAGTCTAAGACTAGAAAGACTAGTCTTAATAAAATCGCATGAAATAAATAAATTGCAAGGAATAAATAAAGCACAAGAGCATAAATAAAAGGTTACGTTAATGAGTTTTTATGCTCTAATAATATATATTTATAAATATGCGTAATACATATACAAAGTTATATTAGAGCAATAATAAAACATGATAATAAAACAACAATAGTAATGATATTTAAACATTGTTAAATAAGACATGAACATATTATTGCTTCTATAATACCCATAGGTTTAGGAAACATACACTATGGTCATGTTATGTTAACATAAATATGAAGACGATATTAAGATTTTACCTAAGGTGAGGAAGTAGATGGTAGAAGAAAGAGGGGTTAATGTTGCATGGAGATAGTAATGGTATGGAAAGAAGAGAGAGTTGAGAAGAAAATTTTAGAGAGAGATTTTGGTAGAGTTTTTGAAATACCCCAAGTCCTAACCTAGTTAAATTAGGACGACTTAATTGAATTATCTAATAGATAATTAATTGTAAATATAGTTTAGATAATTTAATTGAGTAAAATAAATAAATAATAGAAAATGATTAGGCAAATTAATATAATTAAATTAGTAAATAGGCTAATTTGAAATTGAGAGTTAGATTATCTATTCTCTAATTTTTTAATTGTTTTATATAGCTATTCTTTACAAATTGGAATTTTATTCTCTTCTAATTTTACAAATATAACCTCCTTTCTTGAAATTTAAATCTCCAATTTCCTAAATTTTTCAAATTATATGTTTTTACAAACTTCTAAGCCTTCTAATTTCATTTTGGTTACCATATCTTTAATTCCCATGAATTTTGATTTAAATATCAGTTTCTTGAAAACTGAGTTTCTAAATTGTATTTCTAAATCAAGATATTTATTTGTATTAAATAGATTCTCAAATCATTTTCTAATTGGCCTTGATATTTAATATAGTTACCAGAAAGGTTTAAATCTAATACCCTACTTTGAAAATATCTTTAATTTATCCTTATCTTTACATTTTTCTTTCCTTTTCCTTTTTCATTTTTCTGTTTTCATCCTTTCCTTTCCCGTTTCTTTTCTTCTCTTCCTTTCTCCTCCTCTTTCTCTCTTCTTTCTCTCAATTTCAAACTCCAAAATCTTAAGTTAAACAAGATCATGGAAGAAATCAAGGATAGAAATGCAGATAGAAGGTGGGAATCATTTTAGGAGAAGCTTCAAGAACTTGAGAGGAGTACTGATAAAAGAAATCAAGAAGTTTGAGTTGTTACTAAGATAAGTTTTTGTTATTTTCTTTGTTTTAATTGTTATTGACATGTGTTGTAAGGACCCGACCTCACCTCGATAGTTAAAATAGGTGATAACGGATCCCCGACCACATATAACCTGCAGTGTTACATGTAAGGTTGTCTTCAAAGAAGTGTTTGAATAATTGTTTGTCTAAATCTTCAAAAGAACAAATTTGAAAACTATTAACTTTCAAAACTTTTAAGAAAAACATAACATCTTCATCATCCCATTTTATGAGAATAAACTTAAAACATACATAGTTAAGTATAGATATTACATACAAAGGCTAATAACAAGCCTTATACAAAAGATACAAGAGATAGACAAAGTTATAATACCTATTACACATATCCCCATACCACATTCAGCTAGTCTATTACAAAAAGGAAATCCATCAAGGTCCATGGTCAACATCTAATCCTCTAAATCATCTAGGAAGTCCTCAAAGTCTGTACCATAGCCTATACTCACATAAAATTCATCAAGGTGATCACCGCTTGAAAATTGATAAAATATGAGCCAAATGCCCAATACACAAGTAACGAAAACACAAGCTTAATGGCATACAAACTTAGGCTACATACAAATGCCACAATCATTAAGTTATTAGATAATCTTTAGTTATCCAAACAACACTGGAATATTTAAACTCTAGACAACAGGGGTATCTAGGGGAACCTGAGTAATGATCTCGATACTCAGGGGATTGATATAAGTAGCTTAGATACTTATAACTCCTACATAAATCTATCCAATAATGAATAAGTAATCTCATTGGCCGATTCTTGACTTTACTTAACTTAATCCATAATATCACCTAATTCAAATGTTCCCATAAACATTGAATTAAATCATATTACATCCTTTGAAGAATAAGTAAATGTTATACCGATACCAAATACCCTATCGACTACCCGCTGAACCACTTATGAAAGTCATTGCATCATGACAGGGGTGGTCTAAGCACCTAAACTACCGTGCCCCCAATCTGAGCAAGGTAAGACTTCCCGAACTGGATTCAATGGCATAAAAGACAATCATACAAACAATTCTTAAGTTTTCTTAAATTAAAGTAACTTAAAGGATGTCTATCCTAAGCAAAGAATCAAGCATGTTACTGCGTACCTGTGTTATGAAGAGAACCAAAAGAAGCACTCAAAGGAATATCTATCATTGTTATAAAGAAATTCAATTCAAATCAATATAAATACTTTAGATCATACATAGAACATAACTAATTCTAGGCTTAAAACTCATGGGAAATGAAATGAATCCAAAGCGAGGTCATAACTTATCATTTATACATCTAACAAACTCATATTAACCCATAAAATCATTACAAGACAATTTAACAAGCCAAAGGAAATGTTAGATGAAGTTTTGAAAATGGAAAACTGCAGGGGACATGCTAGCCTTCAACGCCGGTAGCATTCAGGCAGTGTAGTATGTACCAAAAATTCTACGCTTACCGACTTTGACAGCGTTAACACAAACACCTATAGTGTTGTGGTCTATACCGACAACATTGAGCCGATGTAGACTACAATTTAAATTTATAAAATTTTCGAGAGTTCCATGGGGTTGGTCCACGCCTGTAAATATCCCCAGCACCGGCAGTGTTGCCACGTACATAGGCAGTGTTGTCATGTACACGGGTAGTGTTTACCTCTACGTCGGGGGTGTACGTTACAGCACTAATTTTCAAAAAAGTTGCAAACCTCCCCTATTCGAAAACACACTTTTTGCCAAAGTTTTCATTTCCATACTTCATTCAAATACATTTCTAACATCCAACCTCAACCTATACGTATTCTAACTTCTTTTCATACACACAATCGTCACTTTCAACTCATTAAACATCTATATTTACCATTTCAATCACAAATCATCATCCAACCCTCATTTAGCCCATGCATTCTACTCTAAACTATCCTAACCCTACTCATTCCCATCCATTCACTTCGACTCTACTTGTCACTTACCTAACACATACAACCACTCATGAATCATCAAGATATTCATTCAATACACAATTAATACATGTATATCATCAATACTCATTTTAACATGCATAATCATAATAACATGGAGCTCACATGTCTAGCCAAACTTAAGCAAATAATTGTGTTTTCAAACATGCATACACTTACCTTAAGAAGCTTTGGTTTAATGGAAGACACTAGAGCCTAAGTCTTATTCTTGCTAAGGTTATGGGGTACAACATAAGGAGAGACAAAGGAGCAAAGTTTGATAAAGAAGATGAAGAAATTCGTATGGATTTTGGATTTTGGGTCTATTCTGGAAAGTGTCTTTTTGATTAAAAAAAAAATAAGGCTGATACTTATCCAAATATTGACTTTAGGGGCTGCCTAAGTATGGACTTTAATTTTGCACAGGTTTGGGCTCATTTTTTGCCTAAAATCAATGCATTTGGGGCTTGTTTTTATCCAAATTTCCTGCTAACTTTGGGAATATGCATTAAACATATTAACTTGTTTTAAACTAATTTTCATATACTTCATTGCACTTACAACATCACAAACATAACCCCACTTACACATAAACATTAGCATAAATTATAACACACATATACTCATACTAACACTAGCATATTATATAATTTGGCTTCACATACTCACTCAACTAATCACACATGCTTATAAAATTTCCTATGTAAAACAAATAAAATATATGCATGAGAATTTAATTAGTAGTAAAATTAGGTTATTTCATTCTTCCCTCTTTCAAAGCGTTTCGTCCTCAAAACTTAGCTTACCTCATCTATTACTCAAACAACTCTGGATACTTCTGTCTCATTTCATTCTCGGGTTCCCATATTGCTTCTCTATCCATTTGTCCAGTCCATAGAACTTTTACAAAAGGAATTACTTTCTTTCTCAATACTTTGTCAATTTTGTCCAAGCTCTTGCTCGGCCTTTCGATTGTGCTAAGATTTGGTTGAACTTCTGGTTGATGAGAAGAAATAATGGCATTAGGATCTGATATGCATTTTCTTAGCTAAGATACATAAAAGACATCATGCACTTCTAATAAATTCGGGGGTAAAGCTAATATGTAAGCCAACCTCACCCCAATAGTTAAAATAGGTGATAACGGATCCCCGACCACATATAACCTGCAGGGTTACATGTAAGGTTGTCTTCAAAGAAGTGTTTGAATAATTGTTTGTCTAAATCTTCAAAAGAACAAATTTGAAAACTATTAACTTTCAAAACTTTTAAGAAAAACATAACATTTTCATCATCCCATTTTATGAGAAGTATAAACTTAAAACATACATAGTAAAGTATAGATACTACATACAAAGGCTAATAACAAGCCTTATACAAAAGATACAAGAGATAAACAAAGTTATAATACCTATTACATATAATCCCATACTACATTAAGCTAGTCTATTATAAAAAAGAAATCCATCAAGGTCCATAGTCAACATCTAATCCTAAAAATCTTCTAGAAAGTCCTCAAAGTTTATACCATAGCCCATACTCGCATAAAATTCATCAAGGTCATCCCACTTGAAAATTGATAAAATATGAGTCAAAGGCTCAGTACACAAGTAACAAAAACACAAGCTTAATGGCATACAAACTTTGGCTATATGCAAATGCCACAATCATTAAGTTATTAGATAATTTTTAGTTATCCAAACAACATTAGAGTATTCAAACTCCGGACAATAGGGGTATTTGGGGGAACTTGAGTAATGATCTCGACGCTTAGGGAGTTGATATAAGTAGTTTGGATACTTATATCTCCTAGATAAATCTATCCAATAATAAATAAGTAATCTCATTTAGGGTGCTTAGACGTTTCTCGATTTTATTTAACTTAATCCATAATATCACCTAATTCAAACGTTCTCATAAACATTAAATTAAATCATATTACATCATTTTATGAATAAGTAAATGTTACACCGATACCAAATATCCTATCGACTACCCATTAAACCACTTATGAAAGTCATTGCATCATGACAGGGGTGGTCTAAGTGCCTAAACTACCATACCCCCAATCTGAGCAAGGTGCCGCTCCGTGAACCGGATTCAATAGCATAAAAGATAATCATACAAACAATTCTTAAGTTTTTTTAAATTAAAGCAACTTAAAAGATGTCTATCCTAAGCAAAGAATCAAGCATGTTACTACATATGTGTATTATGAAGAGAACCAAAAGAAGCACTCAAAGGAATATATATCACTGTTACAAAGATATTCAATTAAAATCAATATAAATACTTTAGATCATACATAGAACATAACTAATTCTAGGCTTAACACTCATGGGAATTCAAATGAATCCAAAGCAAGGTCATAACTTATCATTTATACACTTAACAAACTCATATTAACCCATAAAATCATCACAAGACAATTTAACAAGCTAAAGGAAATGTTTGATGAAGTTTTGAAAATGGAAAATTGTAGAGGACATGTTGGCCTTAAACGCCGACAACGATTAAGCAACGTAGTCTGCACCAAAAATTCTATGCTTACCAACTTTGACAGCGTTAACACAGACGCCGGTAGTGTTGTGGTCTATGCCGATGGTATTGAGCCGGTATAGACTACAATTTAAATTTATAAAAATTTTCGAGAGTTCCATAGGATTGGTCCATGCCCGTGAGTACCCCTAACACTGGCAGTATTGCTACGTACACCAGCAATATTTACCTCTACGTCGACGATGTACGCTGCAAAACTGATTTTCGAAAAAGTTATAGACTTCCCCTATTCGAAAACACACTTTTTGCCAAAGTTTTCATTTCCATACTTCATTCAAATACATTTCTAACATCTAACCTCAACCTATATGTATTCTAACTTCTTTCAACACACAATCTTCACTTTCAACTCATTAAACATCTATATTTACCATTTCAATCACAAATCATCATCCAACCCTCATTTAGCCCATGCATTCTACTCTAAACTATCCTAACCCTACTAATTCCCATTCATTCACTTCGACTCTGCTTGTCACTCACCTAGCACATACAACCACTCATGAATCATCAAGATATTCATTCAATACACAATTAACACATGTATATCATCAATACTCATTTTAACATGCATATTCATAATAACATGGAACTCACATGTCTAGAGAAACTTAAGCAAATAATTGAGTTTTCAAACATGCATAAACTTACCTTAGGAAGCTTTGGTTTGATGGAAGACACTAGAGCCTAAGTCTTGTTCTTGCTAAGGTTATGGGGTACAACATAAGGAGAGATAAAGGAGCAAAGTTTGATAAAGAAGATGAAGAAATTCGTATGGATTTTGGATTTTGGGTCTATTCTGGAAAGTGTCTTTTTGATTAAAAAAAAAATAAGGCTGATACTTATCCAAATGTTGACTTTAGGGGCTACCTAAGTATGGGCTTTAATTTTGCACAGGTTTGGGCTAATTTTTTGCCTAAAATCAATGCATTTAGGGCTTGTTTTTATCTAAATTTCCTGCTAACTTTAAGAATATGCATTAAACATATTAACTTGTTTTAAACTAATTTTCATATACTTCATTGCACTTACAACATCACAAACACAACACCACTTACACATAAACATTAGCATAAATTGTACCACACATATAATCATACTAACACTAGCATATTCTGTGATTTTGCTTTCACATACTCACTCTATTAATCACACATGCTTATAAAATTTTCTTTGTAAAACCAATAAAATTTATGCATGAGAATTTAATTAGTAGTAAAATTAGGTTATTTCATGTGCATATGATGCATTGATGCTAGATTTAGGTTGAGTTTGTGATAAAAATGGATGAATGATACATATATGTGGTTTATGCATATTGGAGAAGATGATGAACAGTAGTTGTGGGGTTGATGAAGGAGTTGACGGTGTTTGAAGTTGTTGATGAGTATAGAAGAGTTATTTGAACTTAAAATGGATTTGTATATTGTTTATGTAATGTTTTGAGTGAAACATAATATAGTTAAGAAATTAAATTTTGAAGTAAAGACAAAGGGAAAATGTGGAAAATCAACACAGGGGAGCAATCATGGGCGTGATGACAGCCATTACTCTTTTGGATTTGAAGTTTAAGGACAATCACGAGTGTAATTAAAGGCATGATGGCCTCTAATCGTGCATTTTTCTCTAATCACGAATGTGATCAAGGGCGTGATACCTCTGATCATGCATTTTTCTCTAATCACAGGTGTAATCAAGGACGTGATAGCCTATGATCATGCATTTTTCTCTAATCACGGGCGTGATAAGCCCCATAGCAGGGCGACAATGTTTTTGTAATTTATTCACAACTTTTTCATACAAACATGGACTGAGGTGATTCAAATTGCATTGGAAAGCTTAAAAAAAGATCTACAATTTTCATATTTTAAGGTTTTATAAATTCAAAAAGTATCAAGGCCGAATTTTTAATTCTTTCTAGATGCTACATTTTTCAAACAAAATCAAAAACTTGTTTTACTAGATAAAAGTGTGTAGTTAAGTATAAAATGAATCTTTTTGAGCTAAAATGAGATATATAAATGATATTTGATGTGTGACATTTGTTGAATGATATGATTAAACATGAGTTTAGTAAATTTATAGATTTAATAGATAATTTGATTTCACTTAGGGTTAGATATAAAATGAACTTAGTTAATAATCTAAGTTCAACTTGGCTTAATGAACTTGAATGAACTAAAATGAATTAGATCGATTAAATTTAATCAATTTACCCAAGATTAAGCTAAAATAGACTTAACTTAATATGAATCTTAGTTATAAAATGAATTAGTTAATAATCTTAGTCTAACTTAACTAAATGGGCTTGAATAAGTTAAAATGGATTAGATTGATTAAGTTTGATTAACTTAGCTTCATAATTGAATTAAATGATTAACTCTAATTGATTTGCTTAGGATTAAGTTAAAATAGGTTAATAACCAATAATTAGACTAGATTAATATGTTAGGATAAACCTTAGTCCAATATGGGGAATATGTTGTTTCAAATGCTTGTTTGATTTGAATATGATTGATGTGATGATGCTTTTGTAATAAATGGCTCTAATCAAAGTGAAAAGAAATACTTTGACAGACAAAGGAGAACTATTTGTATTTTGGCATGGCGATCTTCGCAGCCATAGTGGGGTTCCTATTTAATATCTGATCAAATAAGGTCTTAATAAAGTTTGAGATAAATGGATGATGAGTATAGTTTCTTATATGAGTTTAAATTCTTGAATCTACAAATATGGTTATCTGATATATCTTCTGAGTTGGCTTCTAATCTATCATCTGTCCCTATTTGGATTATTAATATGAAAGGTACACAATAACTTGCATGATGATTGTTAAGATATGCATCCTAAAATGAATTAAAACTTAAACATGGTTAATAAATGATGAGTGATGGTTGTGCTTTCACCATTGAATCCAATTCAAGCACAGCCCCTTATCTGAATGGATATGGTAGTTTAGGCACTTAGGTCATTTGTCATGATGCAATGACTTCCAATAGGTGGCTCGGCGAATAGCCGATGAGATAAGCAATATCAGTGTAATGTCTACTTAGGTTCAAGAAGAAGTAATATGATATGGTTTATGTTTATGGGAACAATTGAATTGGATGATGTTATTGACTAAGATGAGTAGATTATGTGTAATGACTATGAGCCCTGGATGAAGCTATTTTCTTGTGATGTTTTTGGAGATATAAGTAGTTGGGCTGTTTACATACCTTCCCGTCTCCCTACCGGCCTCCCTCCACACCCCCCCCCCCCCCCCCCCCCCCCCCCCCCCCCCCCCCCCCCCCCCCCCCCCCCTCTTTCCCCTCGAGTAGTTGTTGTTACTCAGGACCCTTAGATTCCTGTTATGGGGTAGTCGCCTATGATAGCTATCAGCATGCTTCTCCATTACTACGGTGGTAGGATAGGGATGGAAAATCATTTTCCTAGATTGTTCTAAAGTGTGAGTGCTCTGGTGTTGATTTGGTTACTTTAAATTAAAGATAATAACTTGTTGTTTGTTACATTGCATCTAGTTAAACTCGTGTGACATTTTGTGTGTGTTTGTGTTACTGTGTAATGAGCTTCGACTCATTATTGTCATTATTATCCTTGTTCCTGGTATCTTAAAGATGATAGGAGTTGATGATTGATGATTGGATGATGATTATTATTGATGATCTTGATGTTGTTGTTCATGTTGATGACGATAATGTTGGTGATGATGATATTGATTGACTCAGGTTATGGGCTTTTTTGAAGATCTTGGAGATTTGAGAAGGAAAGTGATGTGAGCTAGGACCGTGTTGTTTTGTTGAAGAGCTGGATTTATCTTTAAAGTCATTATTTTCTTTAAGGGCTTAGTTTAGAGCCCATGTTTTGTATTTAAAGGTTTAAAGCTTTGTTTACCATCATGAAAGGTATATGGGATACCTGATGGTATGATTTTGTAATTGATAATTAATCTACTCATGAGAGTAGTTTCTAAAACGTTTTTGTAAAGTTTATTTTGTTAAATGTAAATCCAGTTTAAAAAAAAATGAATTATAGGATTTCATCAATTAAAATCAGCTAGTAATGTTCGGAACATATCATTCTAGAAAGTCTGAGCATATAATGCACTTAAGTATTATATGTGGCAGTAATATCTAACTTAAATTTTAGGACATTACAGTTTTGTTAAGGTAAGAAAGTGTGGGAAAAGAATGAAGGAGAGAAAGGGTATTTATAAAGTTTTGGAGTAGAAATTTATGTTATTAAAATTAAATGAAAATGAAATAAATTGGAAAGAGAGACAATGGGGGGTGCTGGCCATGAGGGTGTGAGGGGGAAAAATTGATTAAATCTGTTATTTTATAACGAAAAGTAATTAAAAAGTAAGATATGATATGTGTAAAATTTATGGGAAAGGTAAATGTAAGAAATATGTGCGTAAGTGTGTAAGAATAGGTAGTAAGAAAAAACAGAGATAGTGAAATAGTAATTGATAGTAGTGAATAGGAAATGAATAGTAGACTAGACAATTAAAATACTAGTAGTAAAGAAAATAGTGTAAACGAGTTATATCTGATATTTTTAGATATCAAAAAATTCTAAAACTAATATCTTTGGAATCCTTATATTAATTGGATTCTAATGGTATTACCAGAATATTTTCATTATTTTACTTATCGAGATCTTAATTTTAGAAACTGATCCCATTCGGGTCTGAAACGAATTAAATTTTGGCAAATCTAATCTTTTTAAGCTTTCTTATATAATTCCAAACTATAATTCAAAATTATCTAATTTTTATTATTTTTGGGTTTTGTGCATGAGATTGCCAAATCTAGATTCACTAGACCTAACATAGAACTAGGTTAACGTTAGGGTTCGGATTTGACTTCCGGTTCTTTAGGTTTGCTTATAATTACTGTGAAATCTGGAGGTTTACACAAAGACCTAAAAGCATGTATTATATGGAATTATGGCAGAAACCTCTCATAGCAGCCATTAGTGCTTAGGAGTTGACTATTGATAGGGTACCAGTGGTGAGAGAACTTGTGGATGTGTTTCATGATGATCTACCTAGTTTACTTCCTGACTGGGAGATAGAGTTTGGTATTGATGTGATTCTAGGAAGAACGTCTATTTCAAAATCGCCATATAAAATGAACCCTACTGAGTTAAAAGAGTTAAAAAGGCAGTTATAGGAGTTACATGACCACGTTTTATACAACCTAATATATCACCTTAAGATACTCCAATGTTGTTTGTGAAGAAGAAGGATGACAACATGAGGACGTGTATTGATTACCAAGAGCTGAATCAGGTGACTATAATGATTATATACCCTTTATCGAGGATAGATGACTTGTCTGATCAATTGAAAGGGGTAGTAGTGTTTTCCAAGATTGATTTATGATCTCGATATTATCAGCTAAAGATTAAGCCACACGATGTGCCTAAGACTACCTTTCATATAAGGCATGGACATTATGAGTTTCTAGTTATGCCTTTTAGATTGACTAATGCTCCCATAGCTTTCAGGAACCTTATGAATTGAGTATTCAAGGATTACTTATATCGATTTAAAATTGTGTTTATCGATGATATATTGATATACTCTTAGAGTTATGAGGAACATGAAGAGCACTTGAGACTTATGTTGCAATGATTAAGAGAAAAGAAGTTGTATGCAAAGTTTAGTAAGTGTAAGTTTTGGCTTGAGGAAGTAGCTTTTCTTGGTCATGTTAAGGTACATTAATAGATCCAAAGAAAATAAAAGCTATAACAGAATGGAAGTGACCTACTACTATGACTAGAGTTCGAAGTTTTCTTGGAATGGCTAGGTATTACAGGAGATTTGTTGAAGGGTTTTTGAGGATTGCAGCTCCTATGACAAGGTTGACTTAAAAGAATGCGAAGTTCATATGGACTAATCCATGTGAAGAAAGTTTTTAGGAATTGAAGAAACGGTTAGTATCAATGCCTATTTTGGCATCACCTGCCAAATGGTAAAGAGTTTGTGATTTATAGTGATGTTTCTATCCAAGGACTTAGATTTGTATTAATGTAGGATGGTAAAGTAATTGCCTATGCTTCTAGACAATTGAAATCACATGAAAGCAATTATCTAGTTCATGATTAGAACTTGCAGCGGTAGTTTTGGCTTTGAAATTGTGGAAATGCTATCTTTTTTGTGAGAAGTGTGAGATATATATTGATCATAAGAGCTTGAAATATATTTTGGCTCAAATGGAACTCAATATGAGATAGAGACAGTAGCTTGAGTTAATTAAAGATTACGATGTTGAGATTTTATACAATCCTGGCAAAGCGAATATAGTAGCAAATGTCTTGAGTAAAAAGAAACAGTTGAATGTGGTAGCTATGATTACTATTCAAAAGGAGATATTAGAGGACCTCAAAAGGCTAGATGTTGAGGTAACATTGAAGGTAGTAGATGCTATGCTTGCAAGCTTGAGTTTACAACCTACGCTACTTGTACAAGTCAAGCGATGCTAGAAGGAAGATCTAGAAAGCAAAAAATTGTTGAGACTTGTTGATGATAGCAATATTAGGTATGGGAACAAGATATATGTGCCTTCAATTGGTGATTTGAGAAAGGAAGTAATCTCATATGTTGACTTATTCAGTACATCTAGGTAGCACTAAAATGTATAAGGATCTAAAAGAGCATTACTAGTGGGACAATATGAAACAAGATGTGGCTGAGTATGTATCAAAGTGTTTGACATGCTAGCATATTAGAATAGAACATCAAAGACTTGGTGGTGTACTAAAGCCATTACCCCTACTTGAATGGAAGTGGGAATGTGTGATTACGGATTTTATGACTACACTTCCAAAGATGCTAGCTAAGCATGAGGTAGTGTGGGTGATTGTGGATAAGTTAACAAAGTCAGCACACTTTATTCCTCTAAAAGTTGGTTGTTCACTTGAGAAGATGGCACAAATTTACATTCGTGAAATTGTGAGGTTACATGGTGTGCTAGTATCTATTGTATCTGATAGAGATCCAAGATTTGTTGGTCACTTTTGGAAAAGCTTACATGGCACATTAGGTATACAATTGCAATTTATTACAGCTGTTCATCCTCAGACGGATGGACAGTCAAAGAAGACAATTCAAATTTTAGAGGATATGTTGAGAGCTTGTACGTTGGATTTTGGTGGTCAATGGGATGATCACTTACCTTTAATAGAATTTGCATATAATAATTGTCACACCCCAAAGGATACCCTAAACGTGACAGTCCATCGTACACAATATTAAAGCCTAGGAATGACCGCCTCAGTCACGTGAAGGCTTCCATACTATGTACAAGGCGTCTAACACATAGAGGAGACACATCGAAGTGATACATTTTATATTGATACAACTTGAGTAACAATGTAAAGGAAATACAATCACTATAATTCAAATACAAATCACTATACTTCAATTTCAATTCATCAAAAGATTTCACTACATAAAACTATTACAAAGCAATTCACAAAACCTAGCTAATATCTTCAAGCCTTCTTATTTTCTGCCGGAATCCCGAAGTCATATTCAGCTCCAACCATCTCGGTCCACACTTAGCATTCTTGAGATAACCTATTCATTCAAACATCTATTGGGGTATAAGCTATACTAGCTTAGTGAGAATTCCCTTAATTCCGTACCATAACAAGCAAGTTATAAATCATCCATATGCTATGGATGAACAAACGCATGAGCAGACAATTATGTATGGGTATCCGGAACCCATACATAGAACGGATTTACGCCCTCCGTATCTTGGGTTAGGGATGGTATTGAAAGTCTACATGATCGCTGCTAGTCCTCGAGCCCTCGGCTCGTAGCACTCGACTCGTCTAGGCTCACACATGGAATGCATCCCCGATGCACCTTAGTTTCCTATGAATGAGCTCTGATACCGGGTCTCATTATCCAAAGGAGTCCTCGGACCATACCGATCGACCTACGTAGGAGTAGCACGCTACCAAATGCAACATGTCCGATGCGATGCATGACCAATTTAATTTTTGCTTAGGTCAAATCATTCATACATTCTTTAGAGTAACCAACCAATATCATACACATAAATAGAAATAATATGAACAGTGCAGTTATCCAATCGAATCATGGTTTTGATATGTTTTAGTATTCTTTAGCATATGTACATCAAAATCTCATCATCTATCCCATCCTCATTCATATCGATTTTTATCTTGTTCCTATAATTCTAATGCAACTAGCTATAAATACAAACAAGGTATCAAAATAATAAGAAAACTCACTCGGCCTTTGGATTACCAGTCTCTTAGTAAAAGTAATACGGTGGTAGGGAATCGTCCATTTCGGGGTCACCTAAAAAGGAAGAAATACCATAATAGGTATTTCATCACTTAACTAATCCAAACTATCTTATACAAACCATTAAATTTGTAATTCTCGTCCTAAGCGGGAATTCCAACTTAAAACGGCCATAACTTGGTCGTTTTAACTCTGAATTTAGCAAATTATATATCGATTTCTATCTACTTTGAAAGATCTATCTAATTATAATATCATATTTAAGTTTTGAAAACTTTGAAGCATCAAAAAGGTCTAATCAGTTCTGATCAATAGCGAAATTCAATTCCGAAAAGTAGTTTTGTAAATGCTTGTAATGTTTCTACTTGACAAATCAATTATATATGCAATATGAATGATTTCCTAACATGAATGGCATGTGATGAGTTTAATGTATGCATGATCTTGATGATTTTTGTTAAAAGAAAATTTTAAAACTCTTTATTTTCCAAGACTTTAACAATAACTACTTTTGAAAAATCTAGTTTTCCAACTTTGACAACTTACTTGTGTTTTTGGATTAATTCTTAGGAATTTCTAGTTATTTTAGTTATAATTGAGTCTTCATAACATACACTACCTAAGACCTTCATTTTTACATAAAAATTTGCGTTTTTCACTTTGCAAATATATTTTCAAATAGGATTTACTCAAAATTTTGAATTTTTAGAAATCTAATTTTTGAATGATTCCTTTGGGAAAAACTTGTTTAATGCATTAAAATGTAAGACTTCACTATACCTACTACTTAAGGACTTCATTTAATACATAAAACTTTTATTTTGAGCCTGGATAATAGGTGTTTTCATGGTCATCATCCAAAGTTACGAATTTCATAAGTTGACTAATAACTCAAAATTTTCTATCTTGTTTCTACTCTTTGTTTTACACATTAATCTCATCAAAACTCATTTCAACTTATAAAAATCACTACTTAGTGATATCTATTACATATACCCTTCATTTTTCACATAAAACACAAGTTTTGGAATTGATAAATGGGTTTTTAAGGCATGGTTTTGAAACCATCCGAGTTTACAAAATTTGGATAAAACTCAATTTTCATATTTTGTAATCTCTTCCTATTTTTGAGAATCTCTACTAGTAGATCTTCCATTTACTTATCAAAAACATTTCCTATTGATACCTATTCCATAAGCCTTCCATTTTCTAAACAAATCTTTCATTTTGGTGTTGAAAAATAGGTTTTCAAAGTTGGTCTTGATTGAGATCCGAATTTACCAAATTTATTTTTGGACATATCTTTTAATAAAATTCATCTAAACTTAGGAAAAATCATCCTTTACATATCCTATCTTAAGAGCCTTCCATTTCTTAAATAAAAACTTCATTTTTGAGTTGGAAAACATGTTTTTAAACTATGCCTTTGCCTAAATCCAAAAATTAGATTTTTATTTTGAAAATAACTTTTGAAAATCACCTTTGATTCTTGTAAAAAGAAGTCTTGATGATATACATCCACTAAACCTTCATTTTCTCAACTAAAACTTCCATTTTGAGACTTGGAAGAGGGTTTTTAAATATGGGTTTTGCAAACATACGAGTTTCACTATTTTTATTCAAGTTCAAATCCAAGATCTACACATTATATGAACATGAATATAAAAGAAATGCATGGTAGTAAACTATAAACTCATAGATCTAAACATAAACATAATCAAAGCTACATAAAAACCTAGATCTACAAAATATAACTACTTCTAGCAAGAAAATAATAATAATACAAGAGAATAATCATGGAGAAGAGGAGTGTTTCATTTTGGCATCATCATCCTTAGCTTTGAAGCTTATAGAAGGTCATTTGATGCATGAAACTCTCGCTATACTTTACCTATATCATCTATGGAAGCTTTGGACAAGAGTTTTATCTAAGGATCTTGAAGAAATATGTGTGGGAGCACAAAGAAGGAATAGGGGTAGCAAGGCTTTCTTGTAAGAACAAGAGAAAATGAAGAAAGAAAGAGAGGAAAAGTGTAAAGAATGACAAAGGGTTAATGGTGTAAATAAAAGAGAGAGATAGAATGAGTTTAAGACTCATTAAATGAAGTAAAAATAAATAAATGGGCAGCAAATAAAGGATCATGGCAGGCGTGAAATAGAGGAGAAGAGAGAGAGAGAAGTTTGGTTGGTTTTTGACTTGGAATTTTAATGTAATTAATGTGTAAGTGTAACTTCTTAAAGAAGGATTTAAAATAGGTTTATTTAATCAAATTGGGGGTATTTCAAGCGACAAAAGGCAGCAAAAAGAAGTCAAAATCTGCCATGAAATGATATAATAAAGTGTAGAAAGATTGAAGTGAAAAAGAAGTGATGTGTGAAAAGTGTACTTAAAGGTATGGGTTTATAAGAGTACTTTCTTAATAAATAAAATAAAAATAAGAAAAATATAGAAAATGTATTCCAAATATTTGTAGCAGATTTTTTATAATAAAAATAACATAATTAATTAATTTATTTTAGTGAATTATCAAATAAGTTATAGGTATGATCAAAATACGCGAATATGAGCTATAAATGATATTTTTATAACCCGAAAAATTATAAAAAAATATTTTATGAAAATAAAAATAGTTTTCAAATATTTTTTAAGTATTAAATTAAATTATTTTATTTTTAGTATCGGGTCTCAAACAGAAACTGATCTCGTAAAAACCCGAAACGAACTAAATTTTGGAAAAACAGAATTTTCTTTAATATATAAAATATTTATCTAAAAATATAAGAGTTTATAAGAATAATAAAATTGTGTAATGAAATAGAAGTGAATAGTGCCAAAGACTAGTTAATTACCGGTAGTAATGAAATACGAATAAAATCGTAAAATCAAATATTTTTAGTTATTGAAAAATTATAAAACTGATATTTTAGAAATCCTTATAAAAATACAAGTCTAACGGTATTAATCGTATTTTTTTATATCTGGAGCCCCATGACATGCTTTTCAAAGTCTGTATTCGAACGGGTTTGAAATAGGTCAAAAATTTACCAATCTGATATTTTAAAGCGACCTTATATTACTACGAGCTATTCTATATACTTAAATTACACCTCAGCCTCTAGGGTTAAGGGCGCGATTGCCAGACTTAAACTACTGTATTCCACTTAGGGTTTCCGGGTGATTTTCTGGTTTAGATCTTTGCCAATTTGGAAACTGATATTTTATGTTTACACAACATATTTAATTTGAGAAATTTATTTTAAATTTTATTTTTGTAAGTATTTAATATCTCTTAACCTTTTCAGAATTATTGAATTGGGTTTTATTTCCGAAGATTAATCATTATTTACTTTTTAATAATTTGTTTTTGGGCTCTATATTACGCCATTTTATATGTCAGAGTTACGTTTAGAATTCGTCATACGTAGTGGTTTTGAATTTGAAAATTGTAGAGTTTTTATTTTATTTTTAAGTATTCTTATTTTTCTCAAGATTAAGAAATTTTTGGATTCGTTCGTGATTTAGGACTTATCAAAGTTCGGTTTTAATTTGAAATCATTTTTAGGGTTTATTTTCGAAGTTCATTTTGGAATTATTTACTGGAATTTTCTGAGGCTTACAATAATAGCTATCAGGCTATGATATAGATGGCTCCATATGAAACATTGTATGGAAGAAAGTGTATATCACCTTTGCACTGGGACAAAGTTAGCAAGAGATCTTTAGTTAGTTCAAATCTTGTGTAATAGGCTATAGATAAGATATAGATTGTCAAATAGAGAATGAAAGCAGCACAACATTGTTATAAAAGCTATGCTAATATGAGAAGACGACCGCTTGAGTTCAAAGTTGGCGATCATGTGTTCTCTCTACAAAAAGAGTGTTCAGATTTGGTGTTAAAGGGACATTGAACCCGAGATGTATTATTACCCTTGAATTTTTCAACGAATGCATCATGTCTCCCATGTATCACAGTTGAGGAAGTGTATATCTAATCCAGATGCTGTCATTGATACAAATCAGCCTGAGATACAACCTAACTTAACTGTAATTGAGAAACCTATAAAGATTTTGTGTCGAATAGAAATAACCATGAGGATGAAGACGATCCCTTTCGTCAAAGTTCAATGGAGTAGTCAAACTAAAAGAGAAGCTACATGGGAGACTGAAGACTCTATGAGATAGAAATACGTTGAACTCTTTGAGTAGTAAGGTAAGTTTTGACGATGAAACTTCTTTTAAAGGGGGAACATGAAATACCTTAATTTTCGTATTTTGTTAAATAGATATTATTAGATGATTAGTATGAAAATACGGGTAATTTTGAAATATAATTTAAATTTAGTTTAGAAATTGATTTTAAATGATTTACCTAATTGAATTATGCAAACTATAGGATATAATTAGATAGATTAACCTAATTGAACTAGTAAATGAATTTAATTGAAATAGAGATTCTAATACCATAAATACTTCATTTAACCTATTAACCTACTTCAATTATCTATTTCAACGAATTCAAATTATTCAATAACTCCTAGTCATCAAATTAAATTCCATTCGTCAAGTTCAATCGCATCAACCCCTAAATATTCAACTTAACCTTTTTAGCCTAAATTCCAACTTCTTAAATCTTAGAACTTTAAAATTAAATAATTGCTTTCAAATACCAATTCATAAAGCCCTAAAATCCTAAATTCAAGTAAGATATTAATTTTCCTTTTAACAGATTTCCTAGAGTCAAATTCTAATGCAATTAGTAAACTTTCTATTCTAATTCCTTAAGTTCAATTTCAAATGCCCAAAAGCCCATAACCTAAAGCCTATTTCAACAAATGAAAGTCCAAGACCATCAACATGAAGCCCACAACTATAAATCAAGCCCATGAATAAAGCCCATAAAGCTCATGAGTTAAGCCCATGAGACCATGCTCTTACCACGCACCACCACACATGATATAATGCCTTAAATTCTAGACATCTCCAACAAGTGAAAAGACCAAAATGACTTAACCAATTCAAGAAGAATTTTATATCTATAAAAAGACCCAAAATGCCCCTAAACTATTCAAGAAAAGTGACCAAAATTCCTTTAACCCTAAAGGAAATTACAAGGCATGAAATATTATAAAAATAAGCCTTAGAAAACCCTAATTTTCCTTCTAACTTCAGCAACCCCTATCCCTAAATTCTCTCAAGAAACCTCTCTAAACACACAAAAAATCCTACAAGAACTCTACAATAATCCATCTTCAAGACAATTCTTCAATAGGTAAGAAAATCCATCCTATAGCCACGATCTAATTACTCAATTTCTTTCCAAAAATATAATCTCTATTTCAATTGATTTTTAAGTGAATTTTGAAGACAAAATCAAGAATTAAATTGGGGATTAGCATTAGAAGGATCATCATCCATTGGAGGAGGAGAAGTAGTATAGATTCCTAGGGATTATTTGCTAATTCAAGTAAGTAATTATAATTAATATGTTTGAATATATTAATGACATGTAGATTAATGTAACTTACTAAATATTAACTTGGATCAAGCATAGGTTAATATGTGCATGCATGAAAACCTAAATGAATATGTATATATGTATATCATAATAGTTGTTGATTTTGTGAAATTGTTACATGTATGTATGTATGTATGTATGTATGTATGTATGTTGAAATAGGTATATATGTATGATTATGTCAAATTGATATGTTTTATTGAAGTGAAATTATTAAAAAAAATCTTGAAGTATATGTATATATATGTGTGTCTATGTTGATAACTGCTGGAAAATTTATAAATTTTGTGTTGATAACGATAATTTGAGTCATGATTTATGAATTAATTTGTAATAAATATAAACCTAAGTATGAACTAGATGAAAAAACATAGAATAAACATGTTTTAAATGATTTAAATATGCTGGAAAACCAATTTATATGCACATATATGTAATATGGACAGTTTGAGTTGTCAAATTTAAATAAAATATTAAGGGAATTTATTTTTGGATGAAATTTATAAAACATGTAGTTTAACATATCTATATATACATATAAATTGGAAATTTTCGTGATTTTTGAAGTACATTTACTATTTTTAAAAACTAAATTACAAAATATAAAAATAGAGCAAAACAGTGTTTCAGCCAACAGTGGTGGCACTTTTCTTCTTCTTTTTGGGTGAAATAATAATGGCTTGAAATCTTAAGAAGTCTACTTTTATATGATGTAAAGAACCGGCCAAGAATGGTTAGCTTGACCATCAAATTAATCGAACCAATCAGTCATTGTTGCCATGCTATGTTCTAGATAGTTTTGTGTTAATCGAAATTAAAACCCTAATTAACTAGTTAGTTTAGGGTAATTGAACTTATGAACATGTTAATATATGTGCTAGGAAGTTTACATGAAAATTTGAGCTCAAGATCACATATTTAAGATAGTGAACCGATTTATTAAAGTTAGGATACATACTAGTTTTCTATAAGAAATTAAATATTGGAATTTAAGATAGATTAATTCTAATCAAATAAATATGAAATAGATGTAAATAATTTGTTCACATATTAAAATATGAATTTTAAAATGGATAATTGATTATTTTTATTTGAGGAAATTTTTTAATAAAATAGGGTATAAATATGATATTATAAGATAGTATAAACATAATAAGAAACTAGTTTAGATTCCTTAGCCCATCTAGAGGTAAAAATGGATTATGAATGATATAAATAAAATAATTATAACCTAAATGAGTTGTTTCACTTAATAAAAGTTTATTAGATTGATTATAGGATATGTTATTGAAAATATCATTTGAAAGGCCTAATTAAGATAAAATGGGTTTAGTGGACTAAGTTGAATATGAAATGAACTTGATTGATTAATTATATCCAACTTGACTAAATTAAGTTAATATAGATTTATTAACTAACATTGGCTTAGTAAATTCTTCAGAGACCAACAAATTTATACTTAGCTGTCAATCAAACTAGTGAACACTTATATGATCATATTAACTTGTAATTAGCTTAGATTAATATGTTAGGTTAGACCATAAAAAATAAAAGGAGCATGTTATTTCAAATGAATATTTACTATAAAATGAGTCTTTAATTTGAGTTTATATAAGTCGATAATTGATTTAAATGCTTATACGGATTAATGCCCTAAGCACATATTTACACGCTTTGAGTCTACCTTATGGTCTATCATTTGTTTTTCCAAAATATAGACATTGTATGGAATACACAGTGACTTGTGGGTTACTTACTAAGATAGGCATCCTAAATAAATTAATCCTTAAAGATAGGTTTAATAATTGTTGTTGCTTGTGCGTAGCCATTTTTTGAGACCTAGTCCGAGTAGTGGCAACCTTGTTAGGTGGTACTAGTACTGTAGTTAGGCACTTAGGCATCATAGGTGACTCAACGTGTAGCTGATGGGGGAAACGATAGCGGGATAAGTCTACCTGGATCAAAGAGAAGTAGTATAGTTCATATTTATGAGATCGGTTGAAGTACACTATATTATGGACTGTGAAAGGTAGAGATACATAATGGATGTGGCCCCTAGTGAGGCTCTTATTTATAGAGGAAGGAGATATTGGTATTTGGACTGTCTATCAACCTCCTGAGCAGTTGCTACTCAGGTCTCCTAGGTTCCCAATGTGTTGCTAAAGTATGAGTGCTCAACTATTGTTTTGCTATACTTTAATTTAAAGATATAAACTATTGATTGCTACATTCCATTTAGAGTAGGTAAATGTGCCCATCCTGTGTGTGCTTGTGTTGTTATCGTACTAGGCTTCGGCTCATTCCTTTCTTTTTCAAGTATTGATGTTTGTGATGGTGATACCTATGATTATATAGGATATGGAACGGACTTCGAGGAGTTTCTCAACGAGTAGAGTGGTTAGGATCACTGGATTGTTATCTTTATTTTATGGAATGAAATATTGTTATGAAACTTATATTTTAATAAGGGCATATCTATGAGCCCATAGTTACATTTTAAGATACTAGGCACTGTGTATTTTGGCCTACTCTCTGGAATAACTTATTTGGGAAATGTTTTGGGAAATTGATTTTCTACTACAAATTCCAATAGTTTCCATATTCTAATTTAATGATTGCATGATTTGAAATTTATTTAGCAACAATCATGGTAAACTGTAGATTATGTTAGCCTTAGCATATAATACTTAAGCGTTATGCATGGTGGACTGGACATGTCATGAAGCAATTTGGAGTGTGATACGTATTGACTCAATGTTTAATTGTGTGATTACAGCATGCACCCCCCAACGCATGGCCATGTAGGATAGCATGACGTCATGCCCTATTTCTAAAGGTTATTTTGAAGTTTCCTATTTTATTTTTTTTTATTTTCATGTTCCATTGTTGCCCTTACTCGACTTGTGGGAGTATAAAACAGTCATTAAGGTTATGTTAGTGAAGCCTCCCTATCTTTGATATCTTTTGATATTAATTGTGATAAATTGCCTTTGTTAGCTTTCTTGAAATTGTTTCCAACATCCGGTTGGGTAATATAAACTTTTTCTCAAGGTTATTCTTTATTGTTTCTATTGATCGTGCATCACATCGATTGAGTGGACAATGATTTGAAAATTGAAGCAATTTTCTAAATAGCTTACCAAAAAGGTATATACTTGGTATGTTAACGTTCCTCCAAGATCAGTAGCCTCATGGAAGTAATGTGTAAGTTGTTATTGAAGAAGTTCTTCCTTAAACAAGAAAAGGGTCACTTTAACTAATAAGAGGCCAGTTACACAAAATCTTAGAGAAGACATTGTGGAATATACTGAGCACTTTAGATAGTGTTCCCTAAATATCTAAGATATAAGAAATGAGAAGGAACTAGTGAAGATATGCATCATAGAGATGTATATTGAATATGTTATCCACTTAGAAAACTTTAGATTGTATACTTTCACAATGCTTATGGATAACACAATAAGGATAAACAGCTCAGTTTCAAAACAACAAAAAGAATGTGGGAGGCATTACAAGCAATATCCATTCATGAGTGCAACTCAAGAAGAAAGCCTTACAAACAGTAAAAAGCATAATAATGATCGACTAAAAAGATACACAAGGACACAAATATCTTCATGCTCAATGAGCAAGGTGTATACTATCCTCAATCCATGGTTGCAAGATGAGAATATCAAGTCATCAAGAGTTAAACACTAACCTATAACCAATAAAAGAAGAGATCTCAAGAACTTTCGATAGCATAAGTGGTGGGCCAACCTAGTAAAGATTGTCGAAACTTAAGAAAAATTTTCAACAAGAGGGTTTAAACTTTAAAGGAGGAAGCTTATCATCAAAGACAATAACATTCAAAGCAACCTACTCTTAACTTATAATGCCCAAGTGTTTGGTAAGGATAAACCCCATCTTTCATCTATCTTTTTTAAACAGAAGTGTGTTGGTCCCAGATATGCAAACAAGAGGGGAGGGGTGAATTGTTTGCTTTTAAAAAATTTTGAAAACACTTAACAAATTAAAATCTTTGGAAACTTCTTTTAACAAATAATTTTAGAGAATCAGATTATAACTTAGATAAATATTGTTGTTTTGTAGAACTTAATAAGAAAAAGATTTGAACAACAATATAAACAATTATAACTAATAAAAATTGCAGAGTAATAAGGTGCAGAAAATTAAATGAGCCCAGAAATTTATAGAGGTTCCTCCTTGCGAGTACGTCCTCTCTTCCAGCTCCACTGCTGGGGATCCGGTTTCCAACCGGGTCGATCCACTAATCCAATTAATCAAAAAGAGATTACAAACACCAATCGAATATTGTTCTGTCTCACAAGCCTATATCTATTGGCTAAACATAGACTACAAGATTATTTGTAATCCTCTCAACAACTCTCAACACACTCAATACAAGAGTAGAGAATCTTCGATCAAGAGTTACAATAGACACTCTAAATATTTGAGCACAAGAACACAGAAGAAAGTAAGTTTTGGAGTTTGCACAAAATGCTGACTAGTATTTGACTAGTGTCTGACGAAACGTCTGTTGATGTAGAAGTATAATATTGAAAGTAAAATTTCAGCTCGTGTAATTCTGGGTTTTTTCAATCTCGTATCTTCTGTTCTTATTTTTCTTGAAACATTATACATATATATATAAAATATCCTGGTCTTTATCCTTCAATTCAACGAACTTCAACAACCTTATCTTTATCCAACAAAACAAAATATGCCATTGGAGCTGATTCAAAATTCAAAAAAATTTGAAGAACTGAGTATATTGATATCCCGTAATATCTTCAAGAGCACAGCTTCTGGTTGTTAAAAGAATATGAGGAGAGAGATAGATAGAATAGAGATTATCTCATATTTTGAAAACCAAATCTGGAGAGAAATCCGCATGAGGTGCTTTGCTGGAATATTTTCCTGATACTGTGGAATAAAATCTTGAACAACAAGATGAGTTGTTTGCTGTAACTAAAAGGATATCACATAGTACGAAAAGATCCATATCCTTACCGATTTAGAACAGATTTGAAATTGATTCAAACCTTCCCACAAAATTCGAGAATTAGATATGTACCTTATCCAGAGAATTTTAACAACAATCTTCAGCTTGATACACTTCACGTGATATGAAGAAGTTAGAAAAAAATCACTGTACATCTGAAACAGCAAGCTATTTGATAAGATGAACAGTAAAAAATTAAACATTTTGAAAGTTCAAAATCCTCATAGATTTAAATCCTCCTTGTGAAACATATTAGATATACTCTCTAATATCTAAAGGAGTTAAGCCTTCAATCAATTACTTATGTGAGAAATCAATCCAATAAATCCGATTTTAGAAAACCTGATCTAAACGTGACAGCTTCTTTATACTGTCTGATGAAGAACCAGAAATTTCACCTTGAATTTTCTTAGTGCGGTTTAAAAGATCAGAACCTTATTGTCTGACTTACTGTCTGATAATCTGCACACTGCACACTTAATAAATCTTATTATACTTTATTCTTCTTTAGTTATCATCAAAATAAAATAAAGAGAACCTAACAAAGTGAAATTTTTTGTTTATTAATAGACTTTACTTTTTCTTGGGCACTGCCTTGGTACATTAACCTTTAAGCGTCAAGCCTAGGTGATGCCTTGACATCAAAACTTCTGTACCACATGTCATGACCCTAAAAGGCGCCTGGTAGGATTATTCTAAAGTCATCATATTACATGTGCACCTATAATATAAACACCTCCTTGTAAGTTAGAGCTTGCTAGACTCTAATTAATTAAACAGTCATTATAATATAAATATATTCGATTATGGCTAAATTAATTAAAATGACCCAATATTCTACAATCCACCAAGACCACATAGAATTGGATACCCTACAAAAGAGCAAGAGAAGGTAAACTTAGGTGTAAAAAGGATAACTATGATTATCAATCAATCGTATCCTTATTCTATTACCTATCTCATGAAACCTAACCTTTAGTATGCTTTGTGCTCGAAACCCTAACCCATTCTCGACATTCGATTTGTCTGCAAGATTAAACTATTGGGAGGCAGCTACATCCAGCTTAGTGGTACTAATCTCATACCATACATTTCATGCAATAAGCAAGCAATTAAACAAAACATATCTCATGCATGACCAAACAAATGAATTCAATACATACATGTGGTTATCTAGTAACCACATATAGAATGGATTTACACCCTTCATATCAAGGGTTATGAAGTCAATTAAGTACCATTAGCATCTAGGTGCCTTTGTCACGAGATTATACAAACAAATATACCTCATATGGCCCCTAAGAAAATGAATCACAAAAAAAAAAAAAAAATACAACTAAAGCATCATGAAAAACTAGCTCGACTTGACCTAAGTAAGAAAAATGAAAATATTATATAAACAACCGATCTTAGATAAGAAAGTGGGTATATCCCATGCCCTCAGCAGTGGCTTAGCTAAATCTCTGCTCCCTAGGCACACTTCCCAAGTATGGTAGTTCTCAATACAAAGAGCAGGGCTTATGGTATCACAAGACTGCTGATCGCAGCCTTCTCAAACCACCGTGCAACGGTGATGGCCTTCAGATAATGCAGGTTTTGCAATGCATGATTCATTTATTTGGCTTAATTTTGACATTTGTTAGATTAGTTCAAGGCAATAAAGCAATAATAATTTAGACACTTGCATTTGCTAAACTCTATGCATTAGACATCAAGTTATCATACATTTACGGTGTTTTCACAACCACCACATGAAATCAAGCACATGCATGGGTCCATTTATTAAATGGGTTCATTCATTAATCACATATAATTAATTCCACTAACTACATGCACTAGTAGATACAATAATCACATATCAGGGTATCTAATTAAAGTTCTCTTAAAGGAGGTTGAAATCTGACTCATTCTCACCCAAATGCAACAAGAATAATAAAACTTTCAAGGAAAGGGTCATTTGAACCATTAATTAAACTAAGCTACAACATAGTTTTATTATACTATAGTTTTTGCTATCTAAACTTAAATCAGATAGCACTTTTTCATTTTAAATCTATTTTTACAAATTCATAATCGTTTTCATGTAATTTTGCATATTTTTTTATGTCGGTGTCAATTTAGATGTTTGCCTTATGAATTATCTAAATGCCATATAAATGCTTTCCTTGACATGCTATTTTATTAATGTGTTGATTCCTTTAACTTTCTTATGATTATATACTTCAATCTAGTAGAAATATAATCATTTTTACATTTATATGGGTATATTTGTATCTAAGTAGACATCATCACGGGGCGGTTCTGAACCGCGAACCGCCCCAAATCGTCCCCGGTGGTTCCATACCTGGGAACCGCCCCGTCGGGGATGGTTAGGAACAGCCAAAGGACCCACCGGAACCAACGGATCTTCGCGGTTCGTCACGCGGAACCGGTTCCACCGGTTCCGACCCCAAAAAAAAAAAGAAAAGAAAAACGCACATACATGAACACGGAATGATTTAGTATGGGGGGAAAGAAGGAGGAGGAGGGGTTGGGGGGTATAGGGGGTCGGTTTGTTTAACAAAAAAAAAGAAGAAGAAAGAAGAAGAATAATAATAATAATAATAAACACGGTTCACATGGAATCGGAACCGGAAACCGTCAAAACCGGCGGTTCCGTGGAACCGTGAACCGCCCCGGCTCTAAGATTCCGGTTTCGTGGAACCATGGACCGCCCCAGCTTTGGCGGTTCCGGTTCCAATTCCACGAATGTGGAACCGTGAACCGACGTTCCTGTTCGGGTCCGGAACCGACCCGAACCGTGCCGATGTCTATATATAAGTGTCATTGCATATCATTCCTATTGTGTTTCTTGTACATAATGTTATCAAAATCATTAATCATTAAATAATGAAAGTAGCAACAACCATGGGGATTTAAAAAATGTTGTAAGATGAAATTTAATAGTTTTATTGAGTTTTTATGAAATCTTTTGCATGTTTTGGTTTATTATTAAATTGCCATTTTTTTTAATGTATGAAAGAGTAAAAACTTGCCTATTTTATTTGGAAAAAAGAAATAAAAAATGAGTAACAACTTGTTGAATACATTTAATCTGTATGTCTATTTATTTCTAGTTTAAGATCAATTTTTTATAGCCTCTTATTTACTTGATTAATCATATAACAACATGAAAGAGATTGCCTTCAAAATTATACAACTCTCGAGGGATAGACGCAAAAGTAAAAGATTGGAAAGGGGAAATTAAACTTTATTACACTTACTATATAAGTTAAAAATCATATCAATTATAATTCATATCTATATTTACATAGTATTTTATAAAAGTTAGATGGTATTTCATGTTTAATTATATAAAATAGTAAAATGTAAAAAACACCCTATAAACTTTAAGGTGTTGCGGTTTGACTCCCTAAACTATTAACAATTTATAAGTAAGGATATTTTGTACTTTTCTGTAGGGCTGTGCAAAAAAACCGATCGAACCGTGAACCGAATCGGATCGACCGAACGAACCGAACCGAAATTTCGGTTCTTTTTTTAAACGGTTCGGTTCGCAGTTCGGTTCATTGAAGAGTAAATGGTTCGCGGTTCGGTTCGGGACCATGAACCGAACCGAACCGTTTTATATATTAAAGAAATTGAACATATTATTTTTACTCTTAATTGTTTATTAATGGTACATATCTATGTCACAAATTTTAAAAACAATTAAAAATAAATTAATTGTTTTTAAAATTTTTTACTTAGATATGTGTTAGTCATTAGAATAAAATTAGATTTTTCATAATATGTTTCAATTGTTATGTTATCTATAAGTAAGATAGATTTTAGAATTTAAACTCTAGTATTCTAACTTAAAAAAATTAATTGTTGTAAAATTTTTTACTTAGATATGTGTTATTCATTAGAATAAAATTAGATTTTTTATAATATGTTTTAATTGTTATGTTATCTATAAGTAAGGTAGATTTTAGAATTTAACCTCTAGTATTCTAACTTCTACATATTTCTTTTCCATTTGTCTTACTAATTAATCTAGTTCTATTATTTATTACTTATTGATTTATATAATTGGTAATATGTTAGTTAGAAGCATACAAAGAATTACATTTTTGTCTTATATTGAGATAAAGTCTAGTATATCATTATAGTACAAGACAATTCAGAAAAACGAGACTAGTCATAGTTATAATTTTAAATGGATGAAATCTCCTTCCTATAAGTTTTATATGTTTATTTGATAAATGATTAATTTTAAATATTATTGTTTATATTTGCATTAGTGATAAGAAATATGTAATTGAATTTTTTCGATAGAATATATTTTTTATTTTATGAAAAAATGGTTTGAACTGCAAACCGAACCGAACCATATAGTTAGGTTCGAATTTAAAAGAAAAACCGAACCGTAAATTATGGTGCGGTTCGATTCGAGATGCAAACCGAACCGAACCGTACCGTGCACACCCCTACTTTTCTATCAAAAAAATACAAAAAATTTACTTACTATTCCAGGTAAAATTTTTTGTATGGAATTTGTATAGAATTGTACAGACAATAAAAAAAAAAAAAAAAGAGATAGGATGTTTTTGTTTGCAAATTGTTTATAGTTCAGAGAGTCAAAACCGTATTTTCAAAGTTTATGGGTTCAATTTGTGCCATCTCTGAAGTTTATTGGGTGTTTTTGCATTTTTTCCTATATAAATTATTCATTATCTTATGTTCTAATATTTAGTATATGAAATAAATTAATATAAGAAGGCAATCATAAAAAAGTTAAATTGGAAAAACATTCATGAAGAGAATAAGATAAGGAAAAGAACAAAAAAAAAAAAAAAGGAAAACAAGGCAATAAATATAATTTATATTGATACATTTACTAATACCATGAAAACAATTACAGCATGAAAAGGGAAAAAAAAGTAACAAATAAGAGAAAACATAATATATTACATATAATAAATATTTATAACCTTGACTTATTACAGATGCAAGCAATGGTGATAATGTCTGCATTCGTGTGACAATGATGCTTGGTATTTCAACGTTAGTAAGTTATTATATTTTATTGTGGCTTTTACTCTTGAAAATTAACTATTGTTGTTCAGTCTTACATTATGTTATATTATCTCAATAAAAAGTTCTCAAAAAGTTACTATGATTTCATGCAAATGTGACATGTTATAATTTTAAAATTAGCTTTAATATATGCAAATAAAAATTGTTATTTGTTTTTATCAACAATAAAAGGAATATTATAATTCATTAAACTAAGGGCTAAATGCAAAAACACCCCATAAACTATAGAGATAGTACGAATTGATCTTCCTAAACTTTAAACATGTAGTTTTTGACCCTCTAAAACTACAAACAATTTGTAAATAAGTCTATTTTGTACTTTTCTATCAAAAAAGTACAAAATTACTGTTCCATGTGTACTTTTGTACAAAAAATGTATAGAAATAGCAAGGAAATAGTAAGGAATAGGATAGAAAAGGATGGGTTGGACTTGTTACAAATTGTTATAGTTTTTAGGGTTAAAACCACACTTTTAAGGTTCATGAGTCAATCTACGCCGCTCCTAAAGTTTAAGGGGTGTTTTTGTACTTTCCCCTTAAACTAATTTAAAATTTATTTAGTATAGATAAAATATTTTAAATTTTTAAATCTTGATAGAAAATTAATTTACTTATCTGATATTGAATTATAATAATATGGATAAAAAGAGAGAATTTAACAAACAATATTAATTCAAAATATGTATAGTACTATCTGATTTTAATATTGGTGGAATTTATTTTTTAATAAAGCAAGTGCAATAATACATTTTAAGTATGCAACAACAACTTGAAAAAATGATGATGATAAAAAGAAAAGTCTTGATTCAAAGCCACCTTCCATCATCTTTTTAGGAAAATTTGTGATTGTGAGCTCTTAAGGTGGATTTTAAATTGGCAATGGATATACGATGATAGTAGGTCGTAATATAGAATAGATTGGGGCCTATGCAGTTTTATCATAGATTGTTAAGACTAATATTGTAAACCCCAAAAATTTTCCACACTAGTATACGACTTTATAATAGATTGTATGAACTAGCTAATAAATTTAGATTCTAATAAAAGCCTCAAAATGGATCAGTGCATGGAATTTGGCTAGTTAAGGATTTAGAAATAGATTAAAGAACTTCTTTAACCCTATTTGATACCAAAAATGAGATTTCGTATCTTGAACTAATAATTCAAGATATGATTAAAAGAAAATCTAAATTTCAAACCCGAAACTTGTTATACAACTAGATTTAAATAGAAAAATGTAAATATAGAGATTAAATGATAGCTTTTGAACTTAACAATGATTTGAGATTAAAACAATGAGTAGTAATGAGCTTAGACTTGGATTTAAACCAAATTTAAGATTCCTAGATAGTATTAAACACTACTAATATAATTTCATGATAGGTATCAAAACTAAAAATATGTAGATAATATAGCGTCTATATCAAGTGCGATATCAAGAAATTAATCAACTATGCTTATAAACATAAAACAATAACCTAAAGATAAACCGTTAGGATTATAAATACACAACGAAAACATAAACTGATAAATAACTCAAGATTTAAACTCCAAATAAATAATCGAATTGCACTATTGTTCTAATTATGGTTTTCTTACGCTATTGGAGCCTAAATAAAAAATTGACCGAATGAGCTTAAGAAACCTTAATCGCGGGACATCAAATTCAACAAATAATTAATCACGTATATATAAAACTTAAAATTGTATTATTTGATAATATAAGTATTTTGTATAACCCTATAAATATATTTTTGTACAAAAACTCTCAAATACTAGCTAAATTATACCCTATAACTTGTTAAACTATCCTAAAACTAATTAAACAATTAACTAATATATATATACACATTCGGTGGATTTCGGCTGCAAGTTGTCCGGATTGCATGGAGAAGAAGAGGAGCCGAAATTGTTCCAATAATGCACCTCTTTGTCAACAAAAATCACCCTAAAGGCCAATCAAAGGATGCCAACTCAACCCTTCATTAATGGCATGAAAACAACAGATTAAATGAAGCTAAATGCATGAGAAATTTGGAGGAAAACGCAGCCTTAACTTTCTCCTTCTTTTCTCTATATATATACACATTTAAGGCTCTTAATGAAGAAACCAACAAACCTTAAACACTCACAAAAGTTACAGACCAAAACTACTCTTAATAAGCAGCCAATACAATCTAAAAATAGAAATTAAACCGCTCGAATCATCCAAGTAGGAATCAAAAGAAAAATAATACGAAAAGCACTTAAAACGAGTTTCAAAGGTAAGTTGATGACGTTCGAATGGTTTTCTTTTAATCTAAGGATTAGAACTGACTTCTGATAATCATAGGAACGTAAATCACACACAAACAAGCTTCAAGTTTCATCGGATCGGCTCAACTGAGGTAAAAATCCGAAACCCTAGTTGTATTTTATTAAGATCGAAATCTAAGTATATATATTGTAGAAGTGTTAAGAGTTCTTTAATGTCTATATATAAAATATAAAAACACTTAGGAACGGTTTAAGAATGTTTTTAATGTGGAAAATTTAACAAATATGAATTGGATCATCGGAGAAGATGATGAACAGTGTTAACACTGTCCATAAGCCGGCAGTGTAAACGTTCAACGTTGGTGGCTTACAAGGATAGGCCGGCGGTGTATAAACGGCTTATACTGAACAAAAGCTACGTAAAATCTATTTTCACGTAAAATGAACGAAGGCCGGCTATCTGGGATTCTGCGCCGCTGCGTAGAGTCCGGCGTATATTGAAAGCCGACAGCTTTCAAGCCAGTGTAACTGATATAAATTTTTATGCAAACAAATCAACTGGCACTGGGTTTCAAAGCCGGCGGCTTTGAGCAGCGTACACCCATATTTCTTCTACGAATGTTTGTTTTGATATGAATAGAATTTATATATACATATATATATATATACAATAAGCCTACTGAATAATATATTATATATATATGATATATAGAATTTGTAAATAGATAAGTAAGTACAAATACTTAGAATATTTGATTAATATTTGATAATTCTTAAATTCCTGAATTAGAGAAATATTAAGTGTTAATAAAAGTTATAAATAGTCAAAAATTTGTTCTAAATAGGTAAAATAGGTAAGAATGGAAATTGAAATAAGCTAAATTTTTGAGTAACGTGACTTCTAAAAATAACAAAATAATTATATGAAATAAATTAGGAGAAACCCGACGATACTAAGTCATAATGATTTCTTATTGTGAGATCGGTATAGAATAACATAACATTAGTATTAGTCACTACCAAAACTCGATAAATATCAAGTTTAGAACACTAACCACGTATAGGAATTTAGTTATATAATCTATATTATATTGATGAATACCTTATTCATCTTAATAGGTGACTTTGATACACTAGAAGATCTTCCAGCCGATTATTACGATTGAGTCGGTATGAGCAGGTGAGTAATTCAGTAATATTGTAATGTTTGTGCTTGTAAGTAGTTGAATATATAATGCAAAGATAATCAAACGAATGTTTTGTTGAAAGTATGTTGTGATCCGATTGTATGATTGTTAATCTATCCTTACAAAAGTGATAATGCAATGATTTGATGTTGTGAAGTAGTAAGATGATGATTGTGTGTAATGTATGATCACCATGAAATTGAATAAGAGCTATTGACTTAATAAAATAATTTGATCATGCATTGCACGAACTACATTATTGCATATATAAAAGGATGACAGCCTGCTACATGTTAATATTTCGGTTCTCTGTTAACGCTTGATTGTTCTAATGTGTTAGTTCTTCTAAGGTTTTCTTTGTTCCGTTGGTTCTACGAGAACTAAGTGGTAAAGAAGAACGCCACCCATAGTATCACTTTGAAATGATTAATACTTAGGGAGTTTCTAAGGTGGATACAGGAAATGGTCAGTTTAATTGATTATATTAAAAGTGATAACCCTAAAACGAGAAATCATTGATTTTCCTATAAACTTAGTCTCTCCTGGGCAGGTGGGTCATGGAGTAATGGTTCTTCAACCCTAAAAAAGAGGGAATAAATCTTTTTCCTATTTGGATTCTAGATCATCCAAGCTTGTATCTGTGCATACGATTGAGTGCTTGCATTACATATGATTTGCTAATAACTTGTGTGATGTATGATTTGTCTGGTTATTCACTGAGCTGTGGTTTCGCTCATACTCCAATAGTCTATTCGGTTTACCTTACGACCCTGGTTAGTCACTTCCAGGAACATGGCTCCAGTAAGAGCTTAGGAGCTGGAAGTCTATGGCTATACTTTGGATTAATGGTTATGTACTCCTAGAATGGAGTAGCTAGTGCTATTTCATTAGTTGTGTACTATAGGAAGACTACCTGGTTTGTAATAGTTCTGTGATATTTTATGAATAAGATAGAAGTTACTTACCAATTTATTTCTTACATGTATTTTTCATTTCTTATCAAGCAACTAAAAGATCCTGTTGTTTTGAAAACCTGTCATTCTTTGAAGGTAATCTAATGAAAGTATTCATGTGAGACTTGTTTACTTCTACTAGGGTACCATCGAGGCGTGACAAATATGTTCTTTAATATTGCAGTAACTCTCTAACAATTCGCAAATTGTTTTTTTGGTTTTAGAGGCTAAGGCCCCTATGGCCTCCTTAGGGTCATATCTTCAATTCCCAATTAGCTATATCTATATTCTCCTTTTTCTTTCACTTCTAACTATTTAAATTCACATTTTCATCTTTTAGAATTGTCACGCCCTTAAAGTTGCCCTAGTTGCATCATAATACTTATGAAACAAACCGATGTCCTTTTAATGCCATAATGTTATAATTGAGGATCATCAAAGAGAATCATGCATGCATGGTGCAACTAGTCACCCTAAGGAAGGTGACTCATAAAATAGGATCTTTGTTGCATTGATAAGAAACGATGGATATATGTAACTCACAAATAGGCAAATAATAATGTTGCACTATTTGTCTATCTTTACATATTGCATATTGAATTCTTGAACAAAAGAAACCAAAATCTTATAAGCTAATCATAATAATTATAACTAGGCTTTTGATCTTCTAGCTTTAACTTCTTAGACTTGATCAGTTCCAACGGGAGTATAGCTCCTTATAGATATACGCTATGGACTAAGTCGAACCCTAAAAATTCTATAGGAGTGTGAGTGATACCACAACTCAGTGAAATAACTAAATCATAACACATATCAAACAATTCTCAAACAAGTGTATTTATCAAACATATGCGATGCAACACCCAATCATATGTATAAGATACAAGCTCAGATGATCAGAATCCAAATAGGGTGAAAATTAATGCCTTCTCACGAAGGGTTTTAGGAACCAAGTCTAGGAGAGATAAAGAACTAAGGAAATAAAAAGAAACTTTACTGGTTTTACTTATCACTTTGATCTTACGTAACTTAACTACTTGACTTGTCTTTAGAACTTAGAAACTCCACTAACTATTAGCCATTTCATGTCAATACCACAAGTGACGTTCCTTCAGTTGCTTGCATAGTTCTTCTGAAACTAAACAGAACAAAGGTGCCATTGTGTAGAACTAAGAACAATTTCTTCTAGAAAAACCAAGCGATACCAAAGAACTGAAATGCTAATACATTATGCAATAAATGTAATTTGTGCAATGCACAACTAATTCTTTGAATGGTCGAATAGTTATTACGCCTAGATATTAAGTGTTCATACGAATCGCAGACAATCATCAATATGTTTCATACAACTAACCGCCACACTAAATGGTTATCACTTTCAATATCTTAGTTTGTAAATCAAGCAATCACCACAAAGCATACGATAAACCCATCCCACATACATAACATATTCAGTATAATATCATCTTAAGTGCCACTATATTGCAAGCACAAACAATGTGAAAGATCAAAGTTACTCACCTATCCACACTTGCTTAGCTGTCATAATAGTCTATAGGGAATTCCAAAGATGATTCTGACACTTCTATGAAATGAATAAGAAGCATTCATTACTTATGCATAAAGCCATATCATAGGTTCCATCAATGCTTAAGTGCTCCAATTTCGAGTCTTACTATTTCTAATGCTATTTTCACATTTCTAATCCAATTTTAGCGTATGAGTAGTTATTTTAAAGCTTGTAAGGTCTACTTTCCTAAATTTATCTTGAAATGCTTATTTAAACAAGTTTTCTTTAGTAAACGTACTCGCAATTTTCTTGGACCCAATTTCAATTATGTAACCATAAATTTGACTTATTGTACTTATTTAACTCAGATTTTTGCAAATGAATAGATGTTGGAAAGGTTATTTTGCATAATTTCTAATTCTTTACTTAAATCATGCAATTTTATAGTTTCTCCTTTAATTATCCTAAGTGACTCGAAAGGTTCCTCAAGGTACCAATTTTCATGGTTTGCTTCAATATTTCTAGCCATAAGCTTCATTCTTTGTTTAAGGTATTTAGCATCTAAATTCATTTATCAAACCTACTCTTAACCTACTTATACCTATATGATCGAAACTTGCATCCAAGTTTATTTTCATTGTGCTTCTCCTGTCTAAATTCTAAGTTCATACACTTAACTATATGATGATACCTATTCATTAACTTTAGGACTTATACAAATCTCCATTTGAAACTCCATTTCCTTATATGAGCCAAGAGCTATAATTTAGAGAGTTGTAAATTTAGCTACTAGGTTCCTTGTCTACCAAAATTTGAACATAGAAATAATATTAAGAATAGAACTAGAAAATTTCATTGTAATATTCTATATTTTTACATACAGTGTTAGTCAGCCTTTATACAAAAAACCTAGCATAAATTAGGAAACTAGACATGGTCAAATCCTATTAATTAAGGGATTCCTAGCCTAATACACTTGGTCAAATCCCATTAAATACACTCAATCATATCCCATTAATTAGATATAACCAAAAAAAATTTTCCTTAGCATTTACACATAATTTTTCCATACTCTACCTCAAGCTGGTGAATAGATATTTGCCATTCCCAGCTTGGATACAATAGTTTGAAACATTGAACTATTTAGCCCTTTCGTTAGAACATCTGTGAGTTGACAATTTGTTGACATATAAGGCGTGCAAATTAGTCCATGTCCAGCTTCTCCTTGATAAAATGTCTTTCAACCTCAATATGCTTTGTTCAGTCATGTTGTACCAAATTGTGAGCTATGTTAATTGAAGATTTGTTGTCACGGTGGAGTCTCATAGGTCCATCCCACTTAATCTTTAGGTTTCAAGAATGATCTTCAACCAGAGTAGTTCACATATACCCTGAGCCATCACCCTAAACTCTGCCTCTGCACTTCACCAAGCTACCACACTTTGTTTCTTGCTTCTCTATGTCATAGGGTATACACTAAGAAAGGTGTAATATCAAATGTCAACCTTCTATCAACGATAGACCCAACATAATTAGCATCAGTGTGTGCTTCAAATACCAAACCTTCATTTCTTCTAAATAAAATACCTTTTCACAGTGTCCCCTTAAGATACTGAAGTACTTTATAAGTCGCTTGCAAATGAACCTCCTTTGGGTTGTGCATAAATTGACTTATTACACTATATGTAGTCGTGTGTGAGAAAGACATATGAGTCTCCTTACTAGTCCTTGATCCATTTCCCGTTCTACTATAGCATCATCTCCTACTATTGTTTGCTTAAAATTTGGGCCCATAGGTGTGCTCATTGGCTTGCATGTTGTCTTGTCTGTTTCCTTGAGAAGATCTGTAACATGCTTCTGCTACGAGATAAAGATTCCTTGCCTCGAATGAGTAACCTTGATTCCAAGGAAATACTTCAACCTTCCCAATGCTTTGATTTCAAATTCCTTAGCCAAACACTGACTCAATGCTTGCTTCAGCTCATCATCATTTCCGGTTATCACTATATCATCAACATAAATAAGTAAAGCTATGACACCTCCTGAAGGAGAATGTTTAATGAACAATGCATGATCACCTTGGCTTTGTTTCTACCCTATTGTCAGCATAACCCTTGCTAACCTTCCAAACCATGCCCGGAGAGGTTACTTAAGACTGCATAGAGCCTTCTTCAATTTACACATGATATGAGTATCTAGGTTCTTACCGTAACCCAGTAGGACTTCAATATAAATCTTCTCTTCTAGATCCCCATGTAAAAATGTATTCTAGACATCAAATTGTTACAAGTCCCATCCATAGTTAGCAGCAAGTGCTAGTAATATTCTAACTGTATTCATCTTTGCAATAAGAGCAAAGGTCTCTGAATAGTCAATCCCATATGTCTATGTATACCCTTTAGCTACCAATCGAGCCTTATATCTCTCGATTGACCCATCTACTCTATATTTTATTATATACACCCATTTATAGCCCACAGGTCTTTTTCCAATAAGCAACCTTACCAACTCCCAGGTTTTGTTCTTTTTCTAATGCCTCGTCTCCATATCCATAGCTTGCTTCCATTTTTTATTGGACATAGCTTCAAATACACTTGTAGGGAAAGTAATGGTATTTAGGCTAACAAAGAAGGCTCTATGAGGTGGTGAGAAATTTTTTAAAGATAAGAAATGTGCCAAAGGGTACAGAGGTCGATTTCTACACTTTCTGGTTTTCTTTCTAATAGCAATAGGTAGGTCTAGATCATCATCATCAACCTATTCAACTTGTTTTTCAACCACATTAATGGGTTTATCATTATTTTCCATTTGTCCTTTGGTTTCACCTTGTGATTTTGGATTAGAAAATATTTCCTCATTCACTGGCTCGGCATTAAACTCTTAGACTCGTATAGGTTCAAGGAAACCTTTGCTTTCTTCTTCTTTGCATAACTCATGTCTTTATCAAGTTTTCTAGCAGCGTCAGGAATGGCTTCGATAGGAGCGGCTTCAGCAAGGGTGTAGCAATGCAGTACCAGTCTCAGGTAAAGGAATAGGCTTTGAAATAGACACGAAGGTCTATAGCCAAGGGACATATCAAGTGGATCCAAGAAAAGATCCTGATTCTTATCTTTTTTACTGGAATTCCCTTGCTGAATATAAGATTCCATGAAGTAAGATTCCTTTTCATTAAATGTGACATCTATGGAGACGTAGAATCTCTTTGATGGAGAGTAGTAACACTTGTATCCTGTCCTAGTTGAAGAGTACCTAACAAAGACACATTTTTTAGCCCTAGGATCAAGTTTTCTATTTGGACCATGAATATGAACGAAAGACACACACGCAAAAACTATAGGAACAAGATTATTTGTGGTTCTTATGATGGGGTAAAAAGATGAGAGAACTTCTATTGGACTTTTGTATTCCAAGACTCATGAAGGCAAACGATTTAAGAGATGAGTAGCTATAAGAACTGCTTCCCCCCAAAAAGTTTTAGGCATGTTATTTTGAAATAACTGTCACGTCCCGAAAGGTACCCTAAACGTGGCAGTCGCCATACACAATATTAAATCCTAGGAATGACCGCCTCAGTCACGCGAAGGATTCATACTATGTACAAGGCGTCTAACACATGGAGGAGACACATCGGAGTGATACATTTTATATTGATACAACTTGAGTAATAATGTAAAGGAAATACACTTTACTATAGTTCAATTACAATTCATCCACAGATTTCACTACACAAACTATTACAAAACATTTCACAAAACCTAGCTGATATCTTCAAGCATTCTTACTTCTTGCCGAAATCTCGAAGTATATTCGGCTCCAACCATCTCGGTCCCCAAGTAGCTTCTCCCGTCAACCTTTTATTCAAACATCTATTGGGGTATAAGCTACACTAGCTTAGTGAGAGTTCTCTTGATTTCGTACCATAATAAGCAAGTTATAAATCAGCCATATACTATGCATGAACAAACACATAAGCAATAATTATATATGGGTATCCAGAATCCATACACAAATGGATTTACGTTGTAAATCCCCAAATTTTTGGAATCGGTTTAACCTAAAATCCTAAACCAAAGTCAACCAGAACTCTAAAGGTCAACAAAACCCTTAGACGTGATAGCTTAAGTCCGACGTTCCCGAATAAGCAACTCCGTAAGAGTAAGTAGGAGTTTAGAATATAGAATAGTGTAATAATCTAAGGAAGTGTAAAAGATCTGATTAGTAAAACCGCAACTCGTTTCGACCGATCGACACAGTTCTTGAAAAATGTTCTGGAGCCCGGAATAGTAAAAATATTCCAAATATACCGTTAGACTAGTAAAAATATAAGGTTTTCAAAAATATCAATTTTATAATTTTTTGGTAAGTAAAAATAACAATATAACAATTATACACGTATTTTCTTACTACCAGTACTTTATTAGTCATATCTACTTTACATTACACTATTCATTACTATTCTACACTATTCTTTTCTCTCTACTTTTTCTTATACTCTTACAAACACCATAACCTATAACCTTTGCTTTTTACCTTTCCCATAACTTTATTTCACATCTACCTTATTATTACTTCATTTAAGCCACAAAATACAAAAAAAATAAAACACTCCCTCTCTCCTTACAAGCATGGCCGGTGCACATCCCTCTCCCTCTCCTCAATTTTGTTTTATTTTTCTTTTATTTAAATCACTCAAAAATCACTCCACATTTTCCTATAAATACCCCCTCTTCTTTCACTTCTTTCACACAATTACTACCCACAAATTCCTTATAAAAAACTCTCTCCAAATATCCCAAAACTCTCTCAAAATAATTCTAAAACAACTTCTCCTACAACAAAACCCATAACCACATAACACTACCAAAGTCTTCTTTAGGTAACTATTCCCTATTGTTTTCTTCTTCTCATGTCATGTAACTTTACATGACCATGGTATGAGTTTCCAAAGACTAAATATTATGGAAGCACACCTATGTTCATGTATTGTTCTTGTTCATGAAAATTATTTATGTTTATGTTATTATTTTTGTTCATATTATTGTTATTATATCTAAGTATTATTATCTATATATATATATATATACATATTCTTTAGAGCGTATAAGCTCACTTGCATTTTGTTTATTTTATGCAATGCAATTTATTTATTTATTCCATTGCAATTTATATTCCTGTTATTTTAAGACTAGTCTTTAGTCTTAGACTTGTCCTCATCAAGCCAAAACAAATTTTCCTTCTTTCATTATTTTTACTTTGGGACTAGTCTACTTCTTAGTCCCGGAAGCCATGAAAAAGTTAAGACTCCCAATACTTGACTTTATTATTTATGTTATTTTGTTTGCATTATTTCTCATAATTCATGTTCATTTAAATTGTTGTCCAAAAATTTCAAGTTCTAAAAATAATTGACAAAGGAGATTTAACACTTAGAAATAAGTTTATGTGAAGTATAGGATCTATGGTTTAATTAAAAATAAAGTTATTTCTTTTCAAGTTACAAAAAGAACCTACTATAATTTTAGAAACTACTTTTGCTATGAAAAGCTTCTTAAATCACTTATTATTCCACCTTGTTTTTCAAAAGAAAATAATTTTGGTACAAGAATGATTTCTATGAAAAACATAACATGAGGAAAGGGTGAGGAATTTCAAATAAAAATCTTTGCAAACAAATAGACAAAGAAAATTGCATAGGAAAAAATAAATAGGAAAAATAGCACTATTATGAAGAACTTAGAAAAAGAAAATTTATTTTCAAAAAGTTATAAAGCAAACATAAAACATCCTTAGAAAACAAAAGAAAAAAATATTCATTTCAAAAGATTTACAAAATAAATTCTTGTAAACTATGTTTTTCTAAAACTCCAAACGACATTATTTTACTCAAGAAACATGATTGACAACAAACACTTGAGCATGAATAAAATATGAGCTAAGTAACCATAAAAAGAGAATTTTTCAACTATATAGATAACTAATATTTATCAAGCAAATTTTGATTGATTGAACAAAATTTTTTTAAGTTAGAAATTCGTGGTGAATTTTATCACCACTGTTTGGGCCTAATGGTTTAGTTTGATAAAAATAGTTTTAGAAACAAATAGATCTTTTCAAGTAGGTAGAAATCGGTATATTATATGTACGATTCCGAGTTAAAATGACCAAGTTATGGCCATTTTAGTTGAACTTTCCTTTATACGAACTTTAACGTTCTCATGACATTGTTTTGTCAAAATTCAAGAAAATCATAGAAATACTCATTGTGGGTATTTTCTTTGGCTAGGTGACTCGAGGAAGGATACCTATATCCAAAGATTAGTTCGATTAAGTGGAGTGTGTGAACGACTCATCCGTATAAAGAATAGTCAACATGGCATCGTGAGCTTATTTCCTTTAAATACTATACTTGTGTGCTTGTAATTTAGTTGCATTAGAGTTACGAAAAGACAAATGGATATGTGTGTAAAATAATTCCTTGAAAGAACCTAAGAATAACGAGGCCATAATTAATTTAAATGTTTGTTTTTAGTATAACACTTGCTTTGTATGAGATTCTTTGATCGCCTTAAAATTGATAATAATAATGTTATGATATCATAAATAAATGATTCATGCATACCATGAAATGAGTCACATTGCATTTGGGTTATTATCCTTGGGTGAGAAGGATAGTAAGCTCATGTCGAAAGCAACACTTGGCAGAGTGTCGAAAGCGATTACTTGGCGACGTTAAGGAAATGCTTGGCGGAAGATCCGAAAGCAAGCTCAATTCAAGTAGACTTCACATGCTTAGCGACATTGGTCGAAAGCATAAATCTTTTTGACTAAAACTACTTGTTTTGAGGTTATGTATCACCAAACCCCGAATGGAGAGCACAAATCCATTCAACATATAGTTCCGGAAATCTATATGCCTTGTTTGCCCACGTGTATGTTGCATCCATTGATTGCTTAAACAACTTGTTTGAAATTTTGTTACAAAAGTTATTTATGGAAATAATTCTCACTAAGCCTGTTAGCTTATACCCCATAGATATCTTTTGCAGTTCCCTTATTTGTGGTTGAGGCCACGAGGACCTTGCAGTCAGGTAATTTCTTTTTAGATAAGAAAATTCTAGATGGAGTTTAGTGTTGGATAAGATGTACAATATTCTGTAATAGATTTACGATAGGGGAAATGTCCTAAGTTTGTAAGATCATTGTTATAAGTAAATAAATATTATGAATCCTCTTTTTTAATAGTTATTATATTTTTAAGCTTCATAATTCATGAATGGTCCTCTAAATTTGTGAGAACACGCCTTACACTTAATATCAAAGCTTTTGGGAGTGGCTAAGTTGTCATATTTAAGCTTTAACATTGAGTGTGGTGGACTGTTACGTTTAGGTACCCCTTGGGTGTGACATACGCCCTTCATATCTTGGGTTAGGGATGGTATGAAAGTCTACACGACCATTGCTAGTCCGAGCCTCGGCTCATAGCACTCGACTCGGTTAGGCTCACACAAGGAATGCATCCCCGTACGCCTTAGTTCCCTATGAATGAGTTCTAATACCGGGTCTCATTATCCAAACGAGTCCTCGGACCATACCAATCGACCTGTGTAGGAGTAGCACGCTACCAAATGCAACATGTCGATGCAAGCGTAACCTATTTAATTTTGCTTAGTCAAATCATTCATACATTCTTTAAAGTGACAACCAATATCATACACATAAATAAAATAATATGAATAGTGCAGTTATCAATCGAATATGTTTCGATATGCTTTAGTATTCTTTGGCATAGATACATCAAATTTTCATCGATTATCCCATCCCCATTCATATCAACTTTTATCTTGTTCCCATAATTCTAATGCAACTAGCTACAAGCACAAACAATGTATCAAAATAAAAGAAAACTCACTCGTCCAGTGGATCACCGGTCTCTTAATAAAAGTAATCCGGTCGTAGGGAATCATCGATTTCGAGGTCACCTAAAAAGGAAGAAATACCATAATAAGTATTTCATTACTTAACTAATCCAAACTATCTTATACAAATTCTCAAATTCGTAATTCTCGTCCTAAGCGGGGATTCCAACTTAAAGCGGCTATAACTTGGTTGTTTTAACTCAGAATTTAGCAAATTATATATCGATTTCTATCTACTTCGAAGGATCTATCTAATTCTAAGATCATATTTAAGTTTTGAAAAACTTTGAAGCTTTGAAAAGATCGGATCAGATCAGAAAAGTAGCAAAAACTGATTTAGAAAATTAATTTTGTGAAAGTTCATGAAGTTTCTACCACCCAAAAGAAGTATTCATGCAATATGAACAAGTTACTACCATAAATGATATGTCATGAGATATATATATATATATATATATGCATGTTCTTGATGATACTGAATAAAATAAATTTTTTAAAAAACTTTTTCTTTGTAAGACTTTATGAAAAATTAACTTAGAAAGGCTAGTCTTATATTCTTGACAATCCCACTTGTTTTTACAAAAATTCCTTGATAAAATCTATTTATTCTTGTTAAAATTAAGCCTTCATTATGTATATTCCCTAATTCCTTTGTTTTTCAATAAAAATTCTCATTTTACACTTTGTAAACATGTTTTTAAAATTGGTTCATCCCAAAATCCGAATTTTGTAAAACTTGTTTTTGTGGTGATTCCTTTATGTAAAAATCATTTGATACTTAGAAAATTAAGAATCAACCATACCTAGCCACTAAGGACTTCATTTCTTTTAAAAAATTCTATTTTGAGTTTGTTTGAAAATTAGGAGTTTTTATATCATTACTCCATTATTACGAATTTCTTAAAATGACAAACAACTCAAATTTTTCTACTTTATTTCTACTCCTTGTTCTACATATTTTTCTTAGAAAATCTCATATTAATTTATAAAAATCATTACTTGATGATATCTATGACCTAAGCTCCTCATTTTTCATATAAAACACAAGTTTTGGAGTTGATAAATGGGTTTTTAAGGCATGGTTTTGAAACCATCCGAATTTACAAAATTTGGATAAAACTCAAATTTCATATTTTGTAATCCTTCCTATTTTTGAGAACCTCTATTAGTAGATCTACCATTTACTTATAAAAAAAAATCTCCTATTGATACCTATTCCATAAGCCTTCCATTTTCTAAACAAATCTTTCATTTTGGTGTTGAAAAATGGGTTTTCAAAATTGGTCTTGGTTGAGATCCGAATTTACAAAATTTATTTTTGGACATATCTTTTGATAAAATCTATCTAAACTTAGGAAAAATCATCCTTTACATATCCTATCTTAAGAGCCTTCCATTTTTGAATAAAAACTTCATTTTTGAGTTGTAAAATATGTTTGCAAACCATGTCTTTGCCTAAATCTGAAAATATGATTTTTATTTTGAAAGTAACTTTTGAAAATCATTTTTAATTCTTGTAAAATGAAGTCTTGATGATATATATGGTGAGAATGTGATGAATGTATGCCAAAGAATACTAAAGCATATCGAAACCACGATTCGATTGGATGACTGCACTGCTCATATTATTTCTATTATAGGTATGATATTGGTTGGTCACTCTAAAGAATGTATGAATATTTTGACTTAAGCAAAAATTTAAATTGGTCATGCATCGCATCGGACATATTGCATTTGGTAGCGTGCTACTCCTACGCAAGTCGATCAGTGTGGTCCAATGACTCATTTGGATAATGAGATCCGGTGCCAGAGCTCATTCATAGGGAACTAAGGTGCATCGGGGATACATTCCATGGGTGAGCCTAGCCGAGTCGAGTGCTATGAACCGAGGGCTTGGGGACTAGAAGCGATCGTGTAGACTTCAATACCATCCCTAACCCAAGATACGGAAGGCGTAAATCCATTCTGTGTGTGGATACCGGATACCCATACATAATTGTTTGCTCATGTGGTTGTTCATGCATAGCATATGGATGATTATAACTTACTTGTTATGATACAGAATTAAGGGAACTCTCACTAAGCTAGTATAGCTTATACCCCAATAGATGTTTAAATGAATAGGTTATCTCAAGAATGCTAAGTGGAGACTGAGATGGTTGAAGCCGAGAATGACTTCGGGATTCCGGCAGGAAATAAGGATGCTTGAAGTTATTAGCTAGGTTTTATGTTTTGCCTTGTAATAGTTTTATGTAGTGAAATCTCTTGATGAATTGTAATTGAAGTTCAATGATTTGTATTTTGAAGAATAGTGAATTGAATTTCCTTTACATTGTTACTCAAGTTGTATCAACATAAAATGTATCACTCCGATGTGTCTCCTCCATGTGTTAGACGCCTTGTACATAGTAGGGAAGCCTTTGCGTGATTAAGGTGGTCATTTCTAGGCTTTAATATTGTGTACGACGGACTACCACGTGTAGGATACCTTTCGAGGCGTGACAATTACTTGCTTACACCACACTTCCCAAAGCGTCTCCTATTACCTTGTTAGAAGCCTTACATGTAATACCAAGACTTTCGCATGACTAAGGTAGTCATTCTTAAGTATTGATATTATATGTGGCGAACTGCCACGTTTAGGATACCCTTCTGGGCGTGACATACTTGGTGTGGGAATGTAAGGTGCAACTTGTGGGGCTCTAAGTAGGGTCAAGTGCTTAAGTTGTTGTGGTTGTTTGTGTTCTTTTCAAGTGGAATCGTGGGTCATGAGCACACAATTTGGTGGAAAAGGGCATTTATGATGGGAACGATCTTCATATGCTTCTCAATTTATAGAAATATGGAATGTGTTGATATTGATGGCTTGGTAATGGGGCTCACGGTATTCCTAAGAGGTAAAGGCAAGGCTTGTCTTGTTTATATGAATGATATTCAATGCATATGCCATGTTGCACTTTAAGGAAATTGCTAATTGTTGCTGTGTGAGTGAGTGTGTGCGCACGCGCGCTTTTGCGATTTGAAGAGAGAAGAAAGAGAGAGAAATTGTAGGCTATGCAATTATACAATAGGTTAGGTCATCATGAAGATGATATAATGGTTATCTTGAAGATAACACCAACTTGTCAACATGTTATATTTAGGCATTCATGTCACAATTTCAAGCGGGCATGCTTGATGAGTTCTAATGTGAATACAAAATGTAAACTACCTTAGGTTATGGTGATGGTAAGGTGATTTGATGTTTTTGTTAGCTCTTCTTGTTCTTTATGGGGGCGTATGGTTTTGAGAAGGGAAGAGGATAGAGAAATGGTAAGCTACATAGTGTGAACACACACTTACCCATAGTACGCTATGCATAAGATAGGATAGACTTGTGTAATGCTTACATAGGCAATCATGACGTTTTCTCATAATGAAGATGATAAGGTGATAGGACATATTCTTTGCAAATGCATTCATGTCATGATGCAAGAGCTTGGTTAGTTTTAGGTCAACATCACTCATTATTGCACATTTTCTTGATGCTCCCACTCATGATAAGTGGTGTAAGCGCCGGAAAAATTCAATAAATAATTCCAAAATTAACTTCAAAAATAAACCCTAAAAATCACTCCAAATTAAAACCAAACTTCGACTAGTCCTAAATCACGAAGGAATCCAGAAATTTCTTAATCTTGAGAAAAAATAAGAATCCTTAAAAATAAAATAAGAACTAAACATACTTCAAATTCAAAACTACTACGTATGATAAATTCTATACGTAACTCTGACTTATAAAATCGGGTAATATAGAACCCAAAAACAAATTATTAAAAAGTAAATAACGATGAAACTTTCGGAAATAAAACTCAATTCAAGAATTTCGAAAACGTTAAGAGATATTAAATACTTACAAAAATAAAATTTAAAATAAATTTCTCAAATTAAATATGTTGCATAAATATAAAATATCAGTTTCCAAATTGGCAAAGATCTAAACCAAAAATATCATCCGGAAACCCTAAGTGGAATACAGTAGTTTAAGTCCGGCAATCTCGTGCCCTTAACCCTAGAGGCCGAGGTGTAGTTTAAGTGTGTAGAATAGCTCGTAGTAACATATGGTCACTTAAAAATATCAGATTGGTAAATTTTTGACCTATTTCGAACCCGTTCGGATACAGACTTTCAAAAGCGTGTCCCGAGGCTTGAGATATCAAAAATATACCATTAGTACCGTTAGATTCGTATTTTCATAAGGATTTCTAAAATATCAGTTTTATAATTTTTCGATAACTAGAAATATCCGATTTTCCAATTTCCTTCGTATTCATTACTACCGGTAATTCACTAGTCTTTCAGCACTATTCACCACTATTCATTATATAATTTTATTATTCTTGTAAACCCTTGTATTTTTAGATAAATATTTTATATATTATAGAAATTCTGTTTTTCCAAAATTTAGTTCGTTTCGGGTTTTTACGGGATCAGTTTCTGTTTAAGACCCAATACTAAAAATAAAATAAATTAATTTAATAATTAAAAAATATTTTTATTTTCATAAAATAATTTTTTAGAATTTTTCAAGTTATAAAAATATCATTTATAGCTCATATTCGTGTATTTTGATCATACCGGTAACATTTTTGTTGAAATACTAAAATAATTTAAATAATTATTTAATTTTATTTATGAAAATTCTACCACTCATTTAAAGATATTTTTCTTAATTTTATTTTATATATTTTCTTAATAAAAATTACTTTTTTTACCCATACTTCAAGTACACTTTAATTGTCACTTCTACACATTAATCAAGTTTTCTTTCACTCGTTCTACACTCCATTTCCCCACAAATGGCAGCTAACCATACTCCTAATAATAGCCTCTTTTTTTTTATTTTAATGATTTATTTAATGAATTAAAGTCTCTTTTAGTTAGCATATTAAGTAACATAAGTTACACTTTCAAAAACGTTACAACTAACTAAACCTTTTCTCTCTCTCTCTTTTGAATTCACATGCAGCCCCTCCCCATGCTGCCATTGTTTTATTTTTTTTTTCTTTCAATTAATACACTCCTCTCTCTCCATTTAATGCCTCTCATTTACACCTTTTCCTCCTTTGAAACCCTACACCATTTACTCTCTCTTTTCCTCTCTTTATTTCTTTCTTTGCCTTGTTCTTGCAAGAGAATACAAGTTGCTCCCATCTCTAAACCTTACTTCCACACTCCATTCTTGAAGATCCTTTAAGTAAACCTTCTTCCTGAGCTTCCATAGATGATATAAGTAAAGTATAGTGAGAGCTTCATGCATCAAATGACCTTCCATAAGCTTAAAAGCTAAGGATGATGATGCCAAAATGAAACACTCCCCTTATCCATGATTATTTTCTTGTATCATTATTATTTTCTTGCTAAAAGTAGTTATATTTTGTAGATCTAACTTTTTTTGTAGCTTTGATTTTTTTTATGTTTTAGATCTTGTTATATGAGTTATTATTTTGTTATTGCTAATGATTTATGCATACATTCATCATTCACGTAACCATCATAGTGTTCATGTATTTATAACTAGTATAGTAAACTAGATCTAGTTGTTTTAGGTTCATAAATGCATTAGACTTTTGACTTATTTTCTTAAATAACTTGTAACAGCTTGATGATAGTAGAAAAGTTTTAGAAAGCTCAAGATCTATTTTAGTTTCAACAAAAATCATTTTTGAAAATTCGAATAAAAAGGGAACCATATTTAGAAAAGCTATTTTTCAACTTTAAAATGTGTATTTTTCATTTAAAATGAAGGGATTAAGGAATAGATATCATAAATGAATGATTTTGAGGAGTAAAGTTAGATATATGAGTTTATAGTTTACTACCATGCATTTTTTTTATATTCATGTTCATATTATGTGTAGATCTTAGATTTGAACTTGAATAAAAATAGTGAAATTCGTATTTGGCAAAACACATATTTAAAACCCTCTTCTAAGTCTCAAATGGAAGTTTTAGTTGAGAAAATGAAGGTTTAGTGGATGTATATCATCAAGACTTCTTTTTACAAGAATCAAAGATGATTTTCAAAAGTTACTTTCAAAAATAAAAATCATATTTTCGGATTTAGGCCAAGACATGGTTTGAAAACATGTTTTATGACTCAAAAATAAAGTTTTTATTCAAGAAATGGAAGGCTCTTAAGATAGGATATGTAAAAGATGATTTTTCCTAAGTTTAGATGGA
>JAMXBD010001903.1:0-270543 GCA_024138025.1 Combretum micranthum
ATGAAGACTAATATCCAAATGATGCTCGACAACGAAATACTAAGATCTTAAATCCTTCGATGAATTTTAGAATAAAAAATTCAAATTTTCATCAAAAGTCAAACTGATCAACCCATAACTCTAGACTTGGTTAAACGATCTCGAGAATTGAAAAATATTAAGTAATCACAAATAAAATAAAATAAACCTAGAGTTGAACTAAAAATAATAATACGGGCAAAAAAACCCAAATTTTATGTCTTACGAATAACTTAACAAAACCGGAAATCAAACCGGAACCCTAAAAGTCACAAAGCTTACAACAAATACTATGTTTAAGATCGGCAATCTCGCACTCTTAAACCAAACAACGAAATGAAAAAAATGGTTGATAATAGTTCGTAATAATATAGGGAAGCTTGAAAAACATATTTCGCAAAATTCTAATATTTTTTAGATCCTAACGGGATCAATTTTCAAAAACCGTGCCTAGTACATTGGATGGAAGAATATTCCGTTAATACCAATAGACTCGTTAAAAATATAAGGTTTTCAAAATATCAATTTTAGAATTTTCGGTAGATAAAAATTATAGATATCGCCTTTATACGCGTATTTTTATTACTACCAGTATTTTATTTGTCTAGTTTACTATTCATAATACTTTTCTATATTCATTACTATTCCTCTATCTCTACCTTTTCTACTACCTATTCTTACACCTACATACCTATTTCTTACAATTTTCTTTTCCCATAAAAATTATACACCACATATCACCAAACTTCTCTTACACTTTTCTTCTAAAATTATTTTTTTATCACTTCTCTCTCTCTCTTGTCAAGTTGCGTCCACCCCTCTCCCTTCATTCTCATTTATTTTCTTTTTCAATTAATTTAATTCCATCTAATTTCCATTCCAAATCTATAAATACCCCATCCTCCTTCATTCTTTCATACAACTCATTCTATTACCAAAACTCACTCAAATTCTCACACAAACACTCTCCACAAAATTTTCTTATACAAAACTCTCTTTCACCAAATACTCACAAAATTTCTCTCTATATACAATCCAATTACCATTTCGCAATAACCATAACCATACATTCACTACATCTTCATTACCACATAAAAACTTTAGGAAAAATTTCTCCAACCATTTAGTTTATCCATGTCATATAACTTAACATGACTATGGTGTTGTTTTGAAACTCGCATGAGTAGTAAAAACAACATGTTCATGTTTGTTCTTGCATATGAAAATCCTATTTTTATCTTGATATTATATATGTTGTTGTTATTCGTTACTATCATTGTTATTATTATGCTAACTTATTATTCATACCTAACTAAATATTTTTATGTATTTATATATAATCTTTAGAGCACATAAGTTCACTTGTTATTTATTTGATTTCATGCCTTACAATTTATTTATTTCATATTATTTTTAAGACTAGTCTTTCTATCTTAGACTATCCATATCAAGTCAAAACAATTCTTTTCTTTATTTCTTTATTTCTTTATTCTTTTTGGGACTAGTCAATTCTTAGTCCAGATGCCTTGATGAAGCTAAGACTCCTAATACTTGACCGAGATACCTTGATGAAGCAAAGGTTTCCAATACTTGATATTTTTATTATCTTGCTTATTCTTATTTGTTTCTAGTATTTTCTTATATTCTTATTATTTTTACATGCTCATAATACTTGCATCTACATAATGATATTGTCTCAACTAAATTTAAAACTAGAATTTCTCTTTATTAAAGGAACTTAAAACTAAATTTTCTATTATGTTACTTATCATTAAATAATGGAGTTATTATCAACAATATAGAAATAGAGTAACAAGTTTTCTCAAAGTTTTCTTAAATAACAAAATAGCTTTACCAAAGAAATATAATAAATAAATACTTTCTTTTATATATATGGTAACCTAAGTTTTAGTAAAAATTTGTTAGTTTTCAAAGTTTTCACAAAAGCTTAAGATTAAACTCTTTTCAACTCCATAAAGCAAACTAATTTTCAAAGTTAAGATAAAAATCAACCTACAAAGTTATAAACACCACTTAAGAAAAATGATTTCAAGTTTCTAACGAAGAAACTTATTTTCAAAGAATACAAATACGAAGATCAAAAACAAATGATTTTATCAATAAAAGGATTCTTTTCAAATAAAATTTGTAGAGGAAATAAAAGACCAAGTTTTAGAAAACAAGAAGAATTTATATTTTAAACAGGAATATAAAAAGAAAAGACCCATTTTCTAAAACCATTCTAAATAAAGTTTATAAATAGGTTATTAACAACTTAATAGACTTTTGATAACATTGATCTTTTATCACTAGAAGTAGAAATTATAAAAGACCAAAGTTAAATAAAAAATTTACTTGTTTTGGAAAAATAATAGAAAAATAAAATAAAAATGCACTCATTTAAAATAACCTAGGAAAATATAAAGTTTCTTCAAAATACTTAAAAAGAAAATTTGTCAAATTAAGTTTTAACACTTCAAAATGAATTGTTCTATGAAATAAGTTGTTGAGATACTACCATTAGAATTTTTGCATATAAAGTGAGCTTATCTATATACTAAAGGGATTTATCAATATATATATATATATATATATTTTTTTTTCTTCAAAGGATTTTTGAATGAAGTTGAATTGAAAATTTGTTTCACAAATCTAGAAATATTCGTTTTACATCTATACCCTACAGTTTCGGAAGCCAAATGACCTTATATAATAAATATAACCTTAGAAATGGATAGATATTTTCGAATAGGTAGAAAATGGTATATTATATGTGAAATTCCAAGTTAAAATGAGCAAGTTATGGCTATTTTCAAATTGGAATTTCATTCTATGGCGATTTTGACAAACATAGTGAAATAGAATTAGAAAGTTTAAATAGAATTTCTATGAAATACTCATCTCGGGTATTTCTTTATCTAAGTGATAAAGAATCGAGATTACCTTTCCTGAGGATTTCTAAGACTAAGGAGATTGTGAAATGGACGAGTGAGTTATTCCTCTTAATTTAGTTACCTTGCTTGTGCTTGAAAGTAGCGGCATTAGTATACTAAGAAAAGATAAAAATATTGTATGAGAAATTCAAGGATATGTATATATGTGATTCTATGCTTAAGTATGAAATGAGAATTAAGAATATTGCAACTTCAATTGCCTGTTTAAATGTTTTGTTTACTTATTTATATGATTACTTATTGCTTGCCAAATTGATTGGTCGCCTCCTAATAAACCTTAATAAGGTTTAACTTAAGAAAAATAAAACACTCACACACAACATCCATCGAGTCACATCTCTTTCAGAAGGCTGCTACTCCTATGTGTAGAGTTAAATTGGCTATTATCATGGTGGGTCACGGCCATATTCCTTCCTAGAGAATCCAAATTGCTCGGGGAATGTGACTCTAGATTCAGAGCTGAGCCAACCGAACACTTTGAGTGGGGACCTGGGGACTAGCAGTAGAAGGTCGCAGATCTTCAACACCAATTCCCTAACCTTCGATACAGAGGGGTAAATCCATTATATATATGGTTTTTGAATAACTATATATATTTGTGTAATCACATGATTGTTGCATTGTGTGCATAGCAATGTGTGAAAATTTAAATGAACTTGTTTGAAACCATGGTGCGAATAAAAAGGAATACCTCACTAAGCTAGTTGTAAGCTTATACCCTATAGATTTTATTGAAATAGGTATACCCGTGGCTTAAATCGAAGATCATGACATTAAGAAAGTCATTAATTTATCTTGTGAGGTTCCTTATATGTAAAATATGCTATGTTAGTGTTTTGGAAATTTTAAGAAGTGTAATTATTTTGATTTGAAGACAATAGAGGGATATATCCCTAAGAATTATGATTTACCATGTTTATGCTTTATGATAAGTATTCTCTTTGCCTTGTTTCTTAATTATTATTAATTAAATTGCGCTACTCTGATGCGTTCCTTGTTGTGATGTACCCTTGTACATGATATAGAAGCCTTTGTGTGACTGAGGAAGTCATTCCTAGGCTTTAGTATTATGTATGGTGGATTGTCATGTTTAGGGTATCCCTTGGGCGTGATAATATATATATATATATATTATAAAAACATAATTTTAAAAATTGAAATTAATTTTTAATTATAAAATCAAAATTTTGAAAAAAAAAATAAAATAGATATAAATTTAAAAAACAAATCAAAAATTAATAACGACTTGTGTATAACCTAACAACTTAGTGGATTATCTAGCAAGTCATGACTTATACAACCAAACTAAGAAGATAAATCTAATCCGCTGGTGACAATTGTAGTCATGTCGCGAGTCAGACCTATTCTATATCCATGTCTAACAACAAATTCTAATGTGCTTGCTATTCTTATAGGAAGGCTACCATTAATTACTAGAGGAAATGAAATCTCTAACTTTTTTTTTAAGAATTTACTTTTTAAAGATGCCACCATGTAATTAATAATTACAATATGTTAATCTAAACCATTTACTGATGATATTTTACGATTCATTCTTACCTATCACGTAATTGAAAATTTAAATATATAAAAGGATATGTATATAGATTAATCTTAGCAAGAGCAAGAGGATCAAGAATGAAGAAGTGTATTAAAAACATTTCACCAGCAGTGTTCACAATCATTTTATGCTTCAAGTTGATGCGGATAGAAGCAAGCATAGATATGCACTTTACGGGAGTTCACGGTTTGGTTAACCGGTTTGTGGCCCTATTTTTTAATCCTAACCATAATGATCGGATTTTCAATATCCTAATCCTAAACCGATGCATTATGAACGGTTAACCGCCTTAACAGTTAACCGTTTTTGTCGGTTAATTTTTTCGGTCTTTTAACCGTTTAACATAATAGTTATGCAAATTTTGTAGTTAACCATATTTTTCAATATGTCCATAAAAAATTAGAGTATTTTTTTAATAATTATATTAAACTATAAAATAAGAATGTAAGACATGTAAAATAGTTGTTAATATATATCGGTGCCATCAACATAATCATCATAATAGCTTTTTATTCATGTGTCCTTATCAACCTTGATCGATTGAGCTCAATACAAAATCTCAATCAAACACCATATTCCAATTTTCAAACATATATGTATTTGTTTCTTCTTATCTGAATCATCATTTCAGCATAATTCTTATTGATTACACTAAAAAAAAATTATATAGGTATATTATAAATTTATATATTTATAATTACGAATCGGTTAACCGAATCCATAGGTTTCTAGTATCTAAAACCGAAATTGAAACAAAAAACCAAAAAAATTAAAAATGTTAATCCTAAACCAAAACCGGTGGATAGGTTAACCGTTTTTTTCGGATTGGTTTCCCGGTTCCAGTTCGGTTATCCTAAACATTTAGTTTTTTTTTCACACCCCTATGCACTTATAATTTTATGAGAAGCCTAAAGGAGCATCTGTTCAATCAAGCACCTACCATCTCTCATCTTCGCCACTAAACCCATCCTCAATACAATTTCATATGAAACTTAAAGGATCAACTGCTCCTCCATCTGGCACTAGTCGGTGCTCTCCTTTACCACCAAGACCATAGGTATCTAATCCCAAGATGAGATAAATATATAGCTATGTGTGTGTACAGTAATGAAAATGCCAAATCTCTAATAATTACTCTATAAATAAGGAGATTAAACAAGAAGCAAGTGTTATTACCTTAGCCTTCTAATTTGGATGTATTAGATTCGATAAAAAAAAAATAATACTTCTTCAGATTCTCTTTTCAATAAGTATTTTGTATGAGTGCAGATTCCACCAATTTATTACTTAGTTGATTTTGTAGTTTAATACTACATGTGGTTCATGAAGTTAGAAAGGAAATGATTCAAAAGCCTTTGAAGATTAGATGTAAGCGAAGGGTTTTCGAGAATTCTTTATTATTTTCTTGCCCTCCTTGAGCAATCTTTGAGTATAAAGTGAAAAAAGAAAAAAGGTAAGATGCACGAAAGGGTAAAACAAAACCCACATATTTTTAAATGTTTAGGGGTTAATATTAAATTTGACATGAGCTTCCGGAATAAATTTTCAAGCATAATTAAATTAACATCGTTAAAGTTAATGGGTCTGTTTGTTTTGGCTTTTTCCGGCAGAGACAGACACTTTTTCAAACTTTTTTCTAACAAATTATTTATTAAAAAATAGATGTAGATAAAAAAAAGTTGACAGTTCTCATCAAAAGATCAAATAGAACAAATATAGATAAAATTTAGATGCAAATCGGATATTTTACGCATATCATTTTAAAAAAGATACAGATACAGATGAAAAACAAACAATCCAAATAGACCCAATATCTTGATCAGCTCATTTAACTGCCATTAAACGTCTTAGCAAAATGATCAAAAGTGTTTGACAAGTATCATTTTTGCTAGAATAGAACAAAAGCTCCAAAAGTTTCGTACATCATTTTTTTTTTATTAACAAAAAAGAGAAATAGGTATCAATCGTGTGGTACCATGAATCTTTTTGATTTTTTGTTCATGGAACTTTGGAAAGATTAGGTTTAGTATGTCCGGTAAGAAGGAAGATTGAGTCTTGCATAATTATTAATCATGAGGAATAAATAAAGTTGTAAGAAAAAATTTATTTGTTAATTTTTTATCTAAATGAAGATATTTTTGAAAAACATTCTACCCAAACATTAAATTGCTACTAATAAATCTGGGTAATGAATGACTATCCTATATATTAAATAGGGGTGCCTTATGGAATTGATTATAGTCATATAAATACTATAATAGCTTTTTGTAAAAAAAAAAAAATACGACTCTAATAGAATTGTTATTATAATTAACTGAATCAACTAGAGATTTTATAGTCTTGTCAATGACACTATCCTACAATGATTAGATCATTAAAATAAATAATAATTAAAAAATTAAGGATTTGAGTAGAGTAATGAGGGTTGAGATGAACCTAGAGATTTGATACAAAATTCAACTAGGTACTAAATACTAATTCATATTTAAAATATGATAGTTAATGATGGAATAAATTAAAAGTTGGGCGGTGTTGAATATAGCACTGCACCTGTATATGATGTAGTATATTGGTATGAGTATCCATTTTAATTAAGCGAAGAAAACTGCCAAAGAGAAAAAGAAAAATGGAAAAAACAAGTAGTTTGGAGGAATTTATCAAGAAAAGTATTTGTATAGTGCTCATTATGATTCCTCTATGGCGGTAATAGTCAATATCGAATGTCCTTCTAATTTAACAATCAATATGGGATATCCTTCCAATTTAATAATCAATATCGGATATCCTTCTAATTTAATGATCAATATCCTTCTAATTTATTTCATCGTTTAGACCATTTTGTACTTATTACTTCTTTCCATTTGTATTTGAAGCACTATAGAATATGTTATTGGAATCCCTTTCCATGTTGCATACAAATGAGAGGTAAACATTATAAGTTCAAAACTTTAGAGATTTTCACAATAAATTTCTAAGATTTTCAATCAGATAATGCTAACCAGCATGTGACATGAGTAAAAAAATTATTTTCAAACAAAAATTTCAATCTTTTCCAATGAAAGCTAAAAAAAAAAAAAAAACTAAAATTTCAAAAAGAAATGAAAAATAAATAAAAAGAAAAAAAAATCGAGTAGACATGGGTATTGAGACTGAACTGGCCTGGCCTGGCCTGCCTTAAACTAGACCAGTTCATGGACTGTTGAACCTTCTAATATATATATATATATTCTAAAAAACATAATTCAAAAAAATTGAAATTATTTTTTAAAGATAAAATCAAAAGAATTGAAATTAATTTTTTTAAGATAAAATCAAAAGAATTGAAATTAATTTTTTTAAGATAAAATTAAAAATTTGTAAAAAAAATAGATATAAATTTAAAAAACAAATCTAAAATTAATAACGACTTGTCTATAACCTAACAACTCAGTGGATTATCCAGCAAGTCATGACCTATAACGACCAAACTAAGCAGACAAATCTCATCTGTCGGTGATGACTCTAGCATGTTGCAAGTAAGACCTATTCTATGTCCATGTCTAACAACAAATTCTAATATGCTTGCTATTTTTAAAGGAAGGCAACCATTAATTACTAAAGGAAATGAAATCTTTACCTTTGTTTTTGTTTTTAATAATTTACTTTTTTAAAGATGCCACCACATGAATTGATAATTACAATAGTTTTATTAATGATATTTATGATTCATTCATACCTATCATGTAAACCCCAAGAATTTTCACACTAGTATCGATAATAAATAGAAAATGTAAATTAGATAGTGAACTTAGAACCCGAAAAAAATCGTAGAATAGATCTGGGAGTTGTAATGAACTCATTCCTAGTTGAAAAACCCAAACAAAAATTTCTCTGACCTACTACATATTAGAAATTTGGTTCTTTGGTAATGCTAGGTTTTTCTAGGCAAGAGGTTATTAGTTCTACACAAGATTACCTTTGTTCCGTCGATTCTATAAGACCTAACTGGTAAGGAAGGACGTTGCCCATGGTATCGCTGTGAAATAACTAACACTTAGTAGAGTTTCTAAAGCTTAAAACAGCAAATGAGTGCTTAAAATATGATTAACATAGAGAGATAACTACGATAAGGATTGTGGCTTTCTTGTATACTTAGTCTCTCCTAGTTAGGTGGGTCATACATCGGTTTTCCTTCAACCCTAATGAGAGGGTGTAAATCTCCATCCTATTTAGATTTCGGATTGTCCAAGCTTGTAATTGGTCATATGCTTGAATGATGCATTACAAATGTTTGATAATAACGTGTTTGTTATGTGATATGTTCTGGTTATTCACTGAGCCTTTGGTTTATGCTCACACTTCTACAGTCCTTACAAGTTGACTCTTTGTCCTTGGTATGTTGCTTCTAGAAGCTTAGCACCAATAAGGTTCTAAAGCTGGAAGAATTCTCGGGATATGTTATATAGTGTTGACTAGTTATATGTATCAGATGATGTTAAAATATCATCTTTATAATTTGACAACTTTAGTTATATATGTAAGGACCCGCTATCACTCCTATATTTGAAATAAGAGATAATGGTTCCCCAACCACATATAACCCCTAAGATTATATGTAAGGTTGCTTAAAGGATTTGTTTGAGTAATTGTTTATCTAATTCCATAAAGATAATATACAATAGGAGACATAGCCTTTTTTTTTTTTCTAACCTTAAACAAAACTATACTACTACACTACCAACACATTTTGCAAAGGAGTACAACTTAACTTCTAAATAGCTAAACACATACAAATATACATACAATTACATCCAAAGGCTTCTACAAGCCTTAGCAAAAATCCTCAAAACACAACTCAGCTAACACTATAATTACATCATGAACCAAAAAGAATCACATCTAATCTATTACATTCATAGGGGTCCATTGAATCCATGGTCATCTCTAATCCTCCAACCCATCAAGAAAATCTTCAAAGTCAGTTCCGTACCCCATACTCGTATAGAACTCATCGGAATCATCACTTGAAATAGATAAAATATGAGCCAAATGCCCAGTACACAAGTAACGAATACAAAATGCGAAGTGGATCACACAATCTTAGGCTAAATGCATTATGCAACAATCACTTGTTTATTATTAAGTCTTTAGTTAGTAAAACAACACGAGAGTATTCAAACTCCGGACAACAAGGATCTAGTATTACGTCCGCCTCCCTGAGTGGTCCCTACTGTTCATACAGACTAGGCAGCCCCACCTTCCGACGTAGCCCGTAATACTAGGGGATCCTGAGTAACGTATCACGACGCTCAAGGGGTTGATATGAGCAACTCGGATACTCATATCTCTTAAACAATTCTATCCAATAACGAGAAAGTACCCTGCCCCCAATCTGAGCAGGGTGCTGCTCTCCGAACCAGATTCAACTGTAAACAACAACAATCAACACTCATATATCAATAGGATTTTCTTACTTTAAAGTAGTTTGATTTTGATGCCTATCCTAGCAAAGAGACAGGCAAGTTACTGCGTACCTGAGATAGCTTGGGAATTAACGGGGTTGACTGGGTGAGGATCTATCACTGTTTACATCAATATTAAATTTCACATTTAGCCTAAGTACTAAATAACTAATTGAAAAAACAACAAATCAAAGAAATTCAAATAAATTAATACAAAGTCATAATAAAGCATTTAAACATCCAATTATATCATAGAATACTTAACAAATACGTAATTGATCACATATCAAACTTTGAAAAATTTTAAAGAAAGTTTTTAAAATTCAAAAACGCAGGGAATACGCTAGCACTTAAAGCCGGTGGCTTTGAGCCGGTGTTTAACACTATGAAAATCAACACTGCCAACGCTGGCAGCTCTTAAGGGTACGCCGGCTGCCTTCATTCTATGCCGGCGGCTTTGAGCCGGTGTAGAATGTAAATCCAAAATTTTTCAAAACGTCCAAAGAGGTGCAAACCGGCCGCGTACATGGATACGCTGGCAGCCTCTCACTATACGCCAGCGGCTTTGATTCCCAGTAGACGGCGATAATGTGAAAGAATGAACGCCGGCTGACTTTTCCAGTGAAAGTCGGCGGCGTTCAATTGGCCATAAGAAATTTTGATTCTGTTGGCTTCCAACACCGCCTATAAGCCGGCGGCATAGAAGCCCCAGATGCCGGCATACGTTCTAATTTTAGCCTATACGAAAATGTTTTTGATTTCCCCTGTTTTATTACAACTTGTTCGTTTTTCAAAAATTCTCCAAACTAAATTCAAACTTCCAAAGCTTGTTATAGGATCCAAACACTATCCTAACAACATGAATTCTACTTCTAATCATCATAACACTAATCACACTTCCAATTCACATCTCAAATACTTAATCCTTCAATCTCCCAAAACATTCATCTCCTCACCTCAACACTCCTATAAGATATAAATTACCACTCCATTAGCCACATAATCTCATTCAAACTACCATCAATGCACCAAATCAATCACACACCAATTATCACATCAAAATCATTTCTATTCTAACATTTACAAACAACACAATATAGAACATAAAATAAAAGATAAAGTTTGCATTAAACTCACATGACTAAATCTTGGCTTGGAATGATGTTCAAATCCTAAAGCTTGTAATAAATCTTGGCTTAGGGTTTAAGATTTTGGGATGAGAAAAGAAGAAAGAAAGAAATGAAGTGAAAATTCGTATGAAAATAGGGCTGCCCAAAAAGAGGTCAAAAACATGTCTAAACAAAGTCAAATCTCATCCAAACTTAGCCATTAGGGGTATATTTGTCCTAGAATTAATTTGGGCAAATTTCAAATGCATTTGAGTTGTATTTAGGCATAAAAAGGGGTTTTAAAGTTAACCAAAATTCTGTCATAATTCTAAGCAATTCAAAAATAAACTTACTAAATTCTAAACATACCACATGCATATTAATTTGAAAAAGACACACATATTCATTACACTATATGCACATTTACACATATCAAACAATAACATTAATTTCATAATACTATACACATATAAAGTAACACATGTTTAACACATTCTCTAACTATATTAACCAAGCACGCACACACACACACACACACATATATATATAAATTTCATTTCAATAACACATTAATATATAATTTAAGGAATTCATGGCTATTTCAATATATCATGGTCTATAATATTTTATTATTCAGACAATAGTTCGAAAGATCTATTTATGGTGATGTATTTTTATTTATCTTCATCATTCTTGCAACAGAAAAAGGTCCTATTTTGTTAAACCTATGTCATTTTCCAAGGTAAATCTAGTAATAACATGCGTATGTGATATTGTCTGAGTCATCAAACTGTATCATAAATATGTGTTACTACTAGGTTAACCTTAAGGCGTGACACCATAGGTTTAGGAAATACACACTATAGTCATGTAATGTTGTATAACATGAAGGAGAAACATTAGGAATTTTTATCTAAGGTATATGTGGAGAGGAAGGAAAAAGGATTTTGTTGTTGGTTGTAAGGAAATAGCAATGGGATGGAAATAAAAGAAAGAGTTAAGAAGAGAAATTTAGAGAAGAAAACTAGAGACAAAAGTTGAGAAATGATTTTGGTAGAGTTTTGTTATGGTAAAAGAAAAGTGTGTAAAAAGTAAAGGAGGGAATAGGTATTTATAGATAAATATTGAGGGAATTTAGAGAAATGAAAATAAGTGAAAAATAAAATAAAATATGAAGGAGAGAGAGAAAGGCGGTCGACCACATGAAGGAGAGGAGAGAGAGAGTGATAGAAAAATTAATTTTAGTAAAGAAAAGTAAGTAAAGTGTAAGAGAAGTTAAATAAAAAGCAATATTGGCAATGTAAATATAAGAAATAGATTTATAGGTTGTAAGAAAAAGTAGAGATAGATGAATAGTAATGAATAGTAGAAATAGTACAATGAATAGTAAACTAGACAAATAAAATATCGGTAGTAATAAAAAGATATGTAAACGAGCTATATCAAATATTTTTAGATTCTGAAAAAATCTAAAACTAATATTTTTAGAATCCTCATATTACAATGAGTCTAATGGTGTTATCAGAACATTTTACTATCCTAAGCACTATGACACATTTTTCCAGAACTAATCCCATTTGGGTTCGAAACAAACTAAAATTTGATGAATCTAATCTTTTTAGGTTGTATTACATTATTACAGACTATAATCTTCAATTATCTCATTTTTATTGTTTTAGAGATTAAAGCGTGGGATTGTCAGATCTAGACTAACTCGGGTTCATTACTAACCTAGTTGACTTTAGGGTTTATGGTTTTGATAGTTTTGATTATAGTTTTAAGAGTTACTCGTAAATTTTTAAAATCTAGGTGTTTATGTCATACTTATATTTTTGGTTCAAAAGTTTAAGTTTTCCTTTATTTTTATGATTCATTTAATATTTAATGGTTCTCAAGATTGTGTAGTTGAGTCTAGGATTATGTGATGACTCGGTTTGACTTTTGGTGGTAATTGAAACTTCTTATTCTAAAATTTGTCGAAGGGTTTAAGATTTTAGTAATTTTTCATCGAGTGTTATTTGGATATATCGCCTTGATTTGCGTGTTAGGGATTAGATAGATATTTGTTTCATATACGTATTTCGATTCAAATGATTATTACATTTCTACTTTTTTTTAAGGTTTTCTTTTCTTAAGGTTTTCGAAATTTCATATTTTGACCCCATTTAGGATTCAGTTTTAACTTGGGTCGATTTTTAGGGTTTTAGTTTTTTACGCTTAACTCTAGAATTATTTTCTAAGAGTTATTGAAAATTCAAGGGTTTGCAATTATACTTATATTTTAATTCAAACACAATATTAGATATTTGACTATAAGTTAAAAAATTTTCAAGTGAAGGGAGCAACATTTGTGATCAAATTCAAATAGAAGATTCAATTTTCAATTAGTTAAAATAGAGAATCAATGTTATACTAATCTAACCTTTGGTATATTAGAATGGATCTTGAATGGAATCACAATTCGACTATTAAACTTCTTCAATTAAATAAAATTGAATATGCGATTTTTAATATTAACATGAAACCAAAGAAAAAAGAATAAACGTAAATAAAAAAAAAAAGTCAAATCTTCAAAGTTACCACTCTAGAGCTCAAGGTACATTTGAACTTTTAGGTTAGTCAACAGGTCAAATTTGGATCTTCTTTAGGTGAATTGGAAAAAAAACTATATGGAGACAGTTTTTCATTTATTTCAATTGCTTTAGTGATTGGCAATGCATTGAACAACTTCAATTGATAGTGAACCTATCATGTTGTCAATAGGTTTTACTCAGAACCCACTGTGTGGGTGGTGTTCGATTCCAAATGCCCAAGTATGGCTAATTTAGAGTCTTTTTGATCAAATCAATCTTCAATGATCCGAGGCTCAAGCTTAGGTTTTTTTTTAATCTATAAAAGCCTGTGGTTTGATTGATATCAAGAATTTGTTTCGATTTTGTCTAGAATCAAAGGAACTTTTGAGAGACTTAAGAATGAGGTTGCAAGCGTAGCTCGTGAGAGAAAATTCAATATTGATCTATTTGATGCAATTTCGATCATGATTGATTGTGATTTTATGTCCTTCAAGACTTGTTATTTATAAATGTTACGCTAGATTTGGATCAATGGCTTAAAATCACTTTAGATCTGCTCAAATCATATTCACATTTTCAAACTAAATTACTAATCCTATATCTAATATCCTTATTCAATTCAATTTTATTGATCCCAATCATTTAATCCCATCAAATCCAATTGATGTTTATTTATGGACTTAGACTAAAATGACAAAAGTTTCCATAACAAATTATTAAGATTTGAATAGGACTAAGAGATACGTATCTAGCTTTTACACAATCCCATGGAAAGAAGAAGCAAATTCTAAAACGTTGACCGCATGCATAGCATAGCGCATGCTTGAAAGGAAAAAAAAAAATTGCTTGTCATGCTCCAGCTCACTTAACTAAGCCAAGAGATTCAATCATGCTCAACAAACGAATTAAATTTACCATTCCTTTCGACCTAGCCTGATCTTGACCTACCAATTAAATTCAGGAGGCCACAATTGGGTTTTTGAATTTTGATATATTCATTTTGCATTGAGAGATAATTAAAGTTAATATGCATATGTGAAATGAATTTTCAAACGCGAATGTTTGAGCCTCAATTCGCTCCCAATCTAGAATGAACTTGCCTTTTAAATTAAATAATAATCTATTTAAAGTGGGAAAAAATAAAAGTCCATCCGACTAAATTAATCCTATTTTACACTTTTTAGAGTAGGAGACCTATAGTAGGCTCAGAAATTTTTTTTTTTTAACGAAATGTGTAATTTCTGACTGGAAACTCAAAATCCATCAGCTCACAAATGCACAATCTGACAATTAATTTCCTAGATTATATTATCAAATAAGAATATACAATATCTAAATACATTTTTTTTTGTAAGAAAAATCTACTAGTTTCCTTTATAATTATAGTTTTACACATAACTAAGAATTTAAATATCAAAATCATATCTTTTTTAGATCATTTTTATTAGAGTTGCAAATAAGTAAAGCTCTGAGTTTTCGAAAACTCAAATTTTGCTCATTTAAAATTTTATATTGAGCTCAAGCAAGTTGTTTACCAAGCCTAAAATATATGTTCAGTTTTTTAAATAAACTAATTTTATTTTAAGTTTGAGTTTAACTCGTTTATAAATCAAGCTTAAGCTTTACTCGAATAAAGTTTGAAGCAAATAAACAATTTAATCATCCTTTATGTATGAATTTATGTCACTTTTTTAGGTCGTATATGTAAGGAATAAAGAAAGACGAAGACGAAAAATAAAGATTGAAACGACAAAGACACAAAATTGTTTACTCAGTTCGTCACGGATTGTGACTACATCTGGGGGCGCTACTAAGCCAGGATTTTCACTAATTAAAATGAGAAAGAGAGTCGCTGTTACATTACATTGATTGGTTATTTATATGAAAAGTAACCCTAATAATAATTTTACGTGAACTGCCTGAAATACCCTTTAAAAAAAATTTTATCGGGGGCAACCAGCCAACACTCCAATGAGTTAGATCGCCGTACTCGTGAAAAAAGTGTACAGCATTCAGGCTCCCCAATCCAACAGTATATATCACCGTATCCACGCTATACAGATACGGCCACTTGATTTGAATTCATATATCTATAATAAGAGATGACTTTTGTTTTCGACCAAAAAAGATAAGATGAATTTTGTCGTCATGCATTGCAGAGGTCACCCATGTAAATTGAGATATTGTCTAATAATTATGCATGCTTGTGATGTATGATCAAGAGAAAAGAGTAAAAAATAATACTGATTTTTGCTACCATTCCGTACTTCCATTGCATTTTTTAATCCTCATCGACTTTTAAGCTCTTATAATAATATGTATACATATTATTATGCACGACAAAATAAATCAGGACAGCACAAACATAACAAATATATATAAACGGCGCAATTTTTTTGAGAAACAGAATATTTTTAGAATTAGAACTTAGAAGGCAGTTATTTTGCCCACATACCACTTGTTAAATGCTATAAAAATTTTATATTTTTATAATATTCTCTAATGAGCTTTTTACTTAGTTGCGCATGCTTATATAAGACCTGATGTAAACATGACATATAAATATTAATAAATTTTTTACTTAGATAATATGTATTTACATAATTCCTTCAATTTTGTTTTGACATATGATTACGGATCCATATTTCGATCCCACTTTTCTTTATTCGTCGTATTAAACTTGTTAAAAAAAAAATGAATTACTAAGATCTTTTAAAGAATATAGTGTCAAAATACTAAATGTTCCGTCTTACTTGACTGTTTCGTGGGCCAAAAAAAAAAGGAAAAAGGAAAAGGGAAAATCGACTATGCGTATATATATCTACTTTCCTTCTCCACTTTGTCTTCATCAACTAATTACTGATTGTCGGTTGAGTTAGTTTTGTTATGTGTTTTTTTTTTATTATTTTTTATTTTGGATTATCAATATGTTACACTAAAGTAATATATGAATATAACTGAGTAATAAAATCTATACTGACAATTACTTTTTGGTTATACTAATTACTCCGCGTTGTAATGACAATATAATATATATGTAAAAAATAATATATAAAAAACATATTGCAATTTATTTTTGTTGATATTAAATTAAATATATAAATTTAAATAGGATATTATTTTTAAATTTTTAAAAGTAAGGGATCAACGTTACAAGTGTTGCAAATTAAATTAACTTTTTAAGTGATTAAAATAATAGATCAACAAAGTAGTGCAAAAAAAAGGTCCCCTTTGTGTTTCATTTACCTTCCACTTTTTGATCTTTTATCTATCATTTAAAACGTTAATATCATATTTGCACCACATTATATAACATTGATCCATTTTTTAGGATAAATTTCATTAAAAAGTCTCAACGTTTGTGGATAAGTTCATTTAAGATCTCAGCATTACAAAAAAATTCAAAAAGGATCCCAACATTTGGAAAAGTGTCTTCTGAGTTTTAATTGAATATTTCTCCTATTGATATATGTCAATGGAGACCTTCGAAGAAAGATTCTTTTAGTTTTAATTAAATATTTCTGTTGTAAAGCATGTCAATAGAGATCTCAATCGACCCATTTCTCTAAACGTTAGGACGTCTTTTTAAGCCACCAAAAACATTGAGACCTCAATTGACCAACTTCTTCAAACATTGAGACCTCTTTTGAATTTTTCGAAACATTGAGACCTCAAATGAACTTATCTCCAAATGTTGGGACCTTCCGGTGTAATTTATCCAATTTTTTTAACCATTTAAAATATAGTAAATGTCGCAAATGGTACCTAAATTTTGGAAAAATATTCAATTAGATATTTTAACATTGAAATTGATCAATTTAGTACTTGAACTTTAAAATTGATCAATTTAGTATGTAAAAAAACTTTTTGTGTACACCAATAATACCCCCATTGTATTGGTTAAAAACACCAACTAAGATGACAATGTTAGTCAACTTGATGGAAAAACTGTTGATGTACACAAGAAGTATATTCGGGTAATAAATGATCAATTTCAAAGTTCACATACATAATTACATATTTTTGCTAAAGTTTAGATATTATCTGCAATATTAACACTTTAGAATATTAATTTCTTACTTGAATTTACCCCTAAATGTGTATTATCGAGCCTAGATTTTTAATTTCTAGTTTCATTTCTTTCAATTCAATCTATACCAAACCCTAACCCATTTGATACAAACCCTCGACTAGGAACTAAAAGAAATTTGCTTTATGAAAATTTTATAGGAGTTGCCACCTTATCAAAATTGAGAAAAATTCGTGAGTTAGAATCAATGAGTTAGTTGATCCCAACTTAGCTACTAGTCTGAAAAAAATTGATTTAAGACCAATTTTTTAAACCAGAGATTTTTGAATTCGGGGGCTATCATATTAAAATCATATTATTACCACTTAAAATTCATAAATTAAACTTTTATCCTTTTAATACTAAAAAAAATTTATTAATATACATACTATGATATTTAAAATTTATTATTAAAGTTTACAAACCAAAACAATATATACAATAAATAATTAATCAATTCAATATTTACAAAAAAAAAGGTTTTTTCATTTTTTATGTCGCTCCAGAGGTACTTATATACTTGCTAATCGAGATCAGACAATACGTAATTTTTTTTTAGAAAACTTTAGTGTGTTAGTATTTTTTTTTTTGAACTATTTTCCCTTTAGTTCTTTAATTTTTTCAATTTAATAAATTTTTTTGTATATGATTGTATAGGGTCCCTATATTGATTTTTATTTTAAAAAATAGGATTTTCTATATGTCAAAGCGATTTTTTATTATATATATATATATATATATATTACACTCAATCTACATATATATAATATATATACACCTTAGATTCTTCTATTTGACAAAATTATTTTATATTTATTTTTTTATTTTTTGTTTTCTTTTCTTTTTTTCATTGTTCTTTATCATTTAAATAAAAAGGGAAAAAAAAAGAAATAATCAAACTTACTTGGTTAAGGCACACGGGTTAGATCTGGTCAGATTCAGATCGGATTTGCAAGTTCGATCCGAGTCGAATCTTAGATCTTAGGCCCGATCTGCTACAGGCAACCAACGGAAACTACTGGTGGCACTCCAATGGCTTTGGGTGGCCAATATCGCGTCAGACAAGATGATCCAAGGATGGTGAAGACTTCAAAAGTGGTGGTTTGTTTCGAATGTGGCCAGAAGCGAGTGGTTCGAGCTCCCAAAAATGGTAGCAATCGGCGGTAGTCGTTGGAACTTTTGAGAAGCTTTAGACAGCGGAGAAAGCTACTACCTAAAGCTTTCACCACTCCTAAGTCCAACTATAGCTTCATTTTACTCTGATTTGGCCTCTATTAAGAGTAATCTGAAAATTAAAAAAATGAACCCTAGATTTTGAAAACCAATTCGAAGGTTGTTGGAGTCTTTTTGGATGAAATGGACTATTGTTGATTGTTTTGGATGGTTGTGGATGTTCTAAACTGAGAATTCAACCCCTATTTATACTGTTTGGGGATCGAATTAGGGAGTTTGATCGAGAGTGAGTTGGTGGGTCGTGCACAAATTGGTCTTCTAGAATGCATTCTACGAATTCTAAGCTTAAGGATCAACTTCTGGAAGACAAATAGATACGTTTAGATTTATACTTCTAGAAGCTAATATGGCAGTTCGAATCGAATTTTGAAAATTTGTTTCACACACAAAAATGAGTTCTTGGTGAACTTTGGATTGAAAATTAAGCACCAAATTAACAGCTTTGTGGTTAGTTTTTTATTCAAATCTAAAGTATCCCATGTCTTCATCAAATTCCCCTAATCAATTTAGGGAAAATCAGAACATAAATGGACAAAAAATGAGCTTGAAATGACATGATCGGGAGAGGAAATCTGATCGAGTTAGGGAAGAAGAAGACGTGTATGTCATACACGCATGCCATACACACGACATGCATAGGTGCGTGTATCACAAGCTCCAAACAAGAAGAAAAATTCGCCTCCAACATAATTTGAATCCTATTCCCAATTGTGCATGCGTGTGTCCTTAACCATTAGGCCATTAGCATATGCCTCGGTCATATGGTCACTCAAATAATATTTGAGTGATCTGGACCAAGGCCAAAATGTGATTTTTTTTTTTTCCTTTATGAATCATATTTTTGTATATATTTATTATTTTTTTCTTATTATTTTTTAATATTTTTTTTGAACTTTATTTTATATTTTTGTACATATATTCTATTTATCATATTTTTCTTTTTTTTTAATTTACTTTATAATTATAATCATTACATATGTTATTACTATTATTACTTCAAGCACAAAAATGGGGTGTCTATAGCTATCCCTCTTTATGACAATGTTTGGGTAAAACATTGCAATAAAGAAAAAGAGATACCCGATTTTAGCCCTCAAAAGCACTTACTCAAATTTGGAGCTTCTGGTCCACTGAGAAAACTTGATTGACATAGTGATGGTCTTGCGATCTTGAACCTTAACTAAGAGAGAGGTAGTAACGACTTTCGATGAAGTTACTATAACATGAAAGGCTACCCACCCTTTATATCCATGTTAAACCACTAGGATTGTCCTAGATGTTCCAAAGAATGAGGGATGACTTTTCCTTAGGTTTCTACTTTATGTTGTCATGCCCCCATGGTATCTTAGATGGGACAGTTATGTCGTACACGATACCTAAGCTTAAGATTAACTCACAAGTCTCTCTAAAGCCATGAATATCGTGCAAAAGCGTATCTTAAATAGATAACCAATATGCTTGATAGCATTAGATCAATAATTCAATACTACGACAACCGGTTCAAGAACTAACAGATAAAGATAAAGTAGTAGTAGGAATAATAATAATAATAATAAGAAGAAGAAGAAGAATAAAAGTACCAATAGACACATATAAGAGAGTAGTTTGGTTTACTGGTCTTACAAAATATTACAAAACCTTTCATAAAACTTCGAAAACATTCCTAAGATAAAGACAAAAGAAGAAAGAACTCTCTTAACCTTTGCTTCCTTCCCACAGTGCCCCATCTCTAAAAGAAAGCTAACCTGGGGGTAGCTTCGTCCTGGCTGGTACCAAATATAATCCTATGACAATAAACTATAAGGGGTTGAGTGAACCACAGGCTCATTGAGATATAATCCTCACTCCATATCATTCAAGGAAGAGCAAGCAAGTTGTTTAAATAGACATATATGCTACAGAAGTTCTATATTTCTATAATTTGGTACTAAAACTTTATTCAACTATAACTATTTCAATTAAACTCCATTTTTTCCCATATAAATATCGATTTAATACGATTTTGTGTGTATTTTAAGAATATGGTATTGTTTTTGTTAGAATAAAATTCTAAATAAACAATACGAATATATATATATCTTAAAATAAAAAAGAAAATAAATTAAATTTGAAAAAAATAAAAAAAATTAATTTTATCAATATTAAAATATTACATATAATTTACACACATATATATTTTTATTACATAATAGTTATATCCATATTCTATTTTAAATTTTTATGTAATAAATTATATAATATGATAATAAAATTAATATAATACATACATATTTGTTCATGTATAAGAACATAATATACATATATACACACATATACATACACATATATATAATAGTAAAAAGAAAACAGCTTGCAGCATAGTTGCTGCAAGTTGCCGAGGAGCACCCTCTGTGCTGCATGGAGAGCAGCACGAGGCGGGGCTAGGGCGCGCATCCGAGTGCTCACTGAGCACTACTCCAAGCACTCGCTGCGTGGTGCTAGCGACGAGTGAGCGATGTGTGTGTTTGTTTGTGCTTGGTGTGTGATGCTGCTGTAGTGATGCTCGTGTATGTGCTTGTGTTTGTTCATGTGTGTGTGTCGTGATTTGAAGCAGAGCAGCAGTAGTGTGTGTGTCGAAATTGTTGGGTTGTGGAGCCTGAATACTGTACACCTTTGAAAAGTCATAATTCTTCTCAATATATATGCGAAGGGACATGTTTCTTGTATATGAAACAATGTAACTTTTCTTGAAGGGGTATATAGAAGAGTTGTAACTCTTCCCAAAAGGCATTATTATTGTTAGTAAGGGTATTTTAGGCAGTTCACGTAAAATTGTCATTAGGGTTTTTTATAAATAGCCCATCTATGTAATACACATCTCTCTCTAACATATAGTGAATATCCTGGCTTGGTAGCGCCCCCAGACGTAGTCACAATCCGTGACGAACTGGGTAAACAATTTTGTGTCTTTGTCATTTCAATCTTTATTTTTCGTCTTTATTATTTCATAACAAATTGGTATCAGAGCACCCAGGTTCGGTGGGATAGATATGATGGGTGACGGAAAATTGCCGATTGAAAGGTTTGACGGAGCAGATTTCGGATTCTGGAAGATGCAGGTCGAGGATTATCTGTATGGTAAAGATCTGTATCAGCCTCTGGGTACAAAACCAGAGGATATGAAGGACGAAGACTGGAAATTGTTGGACAGGAAGGCGATGAGCGTGGTTCGCTTGTCTCTGTCCAGGAACGTTGCGCTTCATACAGCAAAAGCGAAATCCACTAAGGAGATGTTTGAGACGTTATCGGAGATGTATGAGAAACCATCAGCAGCAAACAAGGTTCATCTGATGCGGCGTCTCTTCAACCTAAAGATGTCAGAGAATACTGTGGTTGCCGATCATCTTAACGAGTTCAATTTGATCACAACCCAATTAAGCGCTGTGGATATTGATTTCGATGATGAGGTCCAAGCCCTAATTTTGCTGTCTTCCTTACCGGAGAGTTGGAGCGGAACAGTTACAGCTGTTAGTGCTTCATCGGGGAAAGAGAAGTTGAAATTTGACGAAGTAAGAGATCTGATCATTAGTGAAGAAATTCGCAAGAAGGAATTAGGTATTACTTCAGGGTCAGTTTTGAACACAGGAAATAGGGGCAGATCTGATTCGAAGGAAACGAATCGGGGTAGATCGAAATCAAGAGGTCGGAACAGGGGAAGAAGTGCATCGAAAAGGGACTTGAGTAAAATCAAGTGTTGGAACTGTCAGGAATTTGGTCACTTCAAGAATCAGTGCACAGCACCAAGAAAAAGAAGGAGGCAAATGCAACAGTAGATGAAACCGAAGATGCATTAATTTTGAGTGTGAGCAGTCCATTGGAATCGTGGGTTTTGGATTCTGGAGCATCGTTTCATTCTTGCAGTGGTGCAGAGTTAATGGAAGAATATACTTCTGGTGATTTTGGAGAAGTCTATCTTGCTGATGACGAACCTCTGAAAATCGTGGGGAAGGGAGATGTTCAGATCAAAACACCGAATGGATCTGTATTACAGTTGCATGGCGTGAGACATATCCCTGGGTTGAAAAGAAATTTACTCTCGGTTGGGCAGTTAGATGATGAAGGTTATGATGTAACCTTTGGCTGCAATAATTGGAAAATTACAAAAGGAGCCATGGTGGTGGCTCGAGGCAAGAAGGAGGGTACATTGTATACGACGACAAATCTCAAGGATAGTATTGCTCTTACAGGAGCATACAGTGATGCAGATTTGTGGCATTGCCGACTAGGTCATATGAGTGAGAAAGGGATGAAGGAGCTGTGTTCAAAAGGAAAACTGCCGGACCTCAAGACAACTGAAGTCGGATTGTGTGAGGAGTGTGTACTCGGGAAACAGAAGAGGGTAAGTTTCTCGAAGGCTGGCAGAACTTTGAGAAAGCAGAAGCTTGAGTTAGTACACAGTGACTTATGGGGACCAGCGCCGGTGACATCTCTTGGTGGTGCGTCATATTACATGACTTTTATTGATGATTCCACTAGAAAGGTATGGGTTTATTTTCTAAAAAATAAATCTGATGCTTTTAATATCTTTAGAAAGTGGAAAGCTCTGGTAGAAGTTGAAACAGGCCTGAAAGTGAAGTGTCTGAGATCTGATAATGGTGGTGAATATGAGCTCAGTGAGTTTAAAGAATTTTGTGCTAATAATGGTATTCGCATGGAAAAGACTGTGCCAGGAACTCCTCAACATAATGGCGTTGCAGAACGCATGAACAGAACACTTAATGAACGTGCTAGGTGCATGAGGCTGAAGTGTGGGTTACCCAAGATGTTTTGGGCAGATGCAGTCAACACTGCTGCCTTCTTGGTCAATAGAGGACCATCAGCCCCTTTGGAGAACGGCATACCAGAGGAGGCTTGGAGTGGTAAAGAGGTAAACCTGTCGTTTCTTCGAGTATTTGGCTGTATTGCTTATGTTCATGTTGATGCTGCTGCTAGAACTAAATTAGATGCTAAATCTGTTAAATGTACGTTTATTGGATATGGTGGTGATGAGTTCGGTTATAGATTCTGGGATGAACGTAATCGAAAAGTTATTCGTAGTCGAGATGTCATATTTAATGAGCAGGTTCTGTACAAGGACAGATTGGATGCACCAGATTCTAACAGTGTAGGTACCCAGATTGTTGAGTTAGATATTTCGAACTCAGGTGGGCGCAAGGCTGTTCAGAATGATGAGGTTGTTATTGAGGCAGAGCAGAGTACACCACTGCCCATAGCTCCGCTGCGGAGGTCTACCAGAGTGTGTGGTTCACCAGACAGGTATTCACCGTCAAGTTATTACCTGCTGTTAACTGATGGTGGTGAACCTGAATGTTATGCAGAGGCTAGCCAGGGACAGGATCGAGCCAAATGGAAGCTTGCGATGGATGATGAGATGGATTCATTGATGTCCAATGATACTTGGGAACTTGTCGAGCTTCCAAAGGGCAAGAAACCATTGCATAATAAATGGGTCTATAGAATTAAGCAGGAGGTTGATGGAAGCAAGCGTTACAAGGCAAGGCTGGTTGTGAAAGGGTTTCAGCAGAGACATGGTATTGACTATACTGACATTTTTGCTCCTGTTGTGAAGCTAACCACTATACGTATTGTGTTGAGTATGGTAGCTGCAGAGAACTTGCTATTGGAGCAAATGGATGTAAAAACAGCCTTCCTCCATGGTGATTTGGAGGAAGATATATACATGATGCAACCAGAAGGATACTTGTCAGAGGGTAACACTAACCTTGTGTGTAAGCTCAAGAAGAGCTTATATGGCTTGAAACAGGCACCGAAACAGTGGTACAAGAAGTTTGATGGGTTTATGCAGGATTGACTTTGTCAGATGCAATGCCGACCATTGTTGTTACTTCAAGAGATTTGACCAAAGCTATATCATTCTACTGCTGTATGTAGATGATATGTTGATAGCAGGGTCCAGTGCTCGAGAAGTGAGTAAATTGAAAAAGCAGTTATCCGAGCAATTTGCTATGAAGGAACTTGGAGAGGCTAAGCAGATTTTGGGTATGCGTATCATTCGAGACAAAGAGGCGGGGAAGTTGTATCTTTCACAGGCTGAGTACATCGAGAAAGTATTAAAGCGGTTTAATATGCAAGATGCTAAGCCAGTGAGTGTCCCGCTAGGTGGTCAGTTTAAACTATCTAGCAAAGAGTCGCCTAGGAGTGAGGAAGAGCGAACCCATATGAAGAAGATTCCCTATGCTTCGGCGATTGGAAGCATTATGTATGCCATGGTTTGTACGAGACCAGATATTGCGCATGCGGTGGGAGTTGTTAGCCGTTTTATGAGCGATCCGGGCAAACAGCATTGGGAAGCACTGAAATGGATCCTTAGGTACTTGAGAGGTACCACAGATAGGAGTTTGTGTTTTCAAGGCAAGGATTGCAAGTTGGCAGGATATGTTGATGCGGATTTGGCATCTAGTGATCTAGATAAGAGAAGGAGTACAACCGGGTATGTATTTACTTTGGGTGGTACAGCGATATCTTGGGCTTCTAAGTTGCAGAAGATCGTAGCCTTATCAACTGCAGAAGCAGAGTATGTGGCAGTGACAGAGGCAAGTAAAGAGATGGTATGGTTGCAGAATTTCTTAAGTGAATTGGGGAAAAAGCATAAGGATGGTACCCTATACAGTGACAGTCAGAGTGCTATTTTCTTGGCTAAGAATCCAGCATTTCATTCAAGAACAAAGCATATTGAGTTGAAGTATCACTACATACGGTATCTCTTGGAGAGAAAGATCTTGCAGCTAGTGAAGATTCAAGGGAGCGAGAATCCTGCTGATATGTTGACTAAGGTTGTGACCTTAGAGAAGTTGAAGCTATGTATGGCTTCAACTGGGCTTGAAACTTGAAGAGAAGTCTTGGCGCTACCATTTGGTGCAAGTTACTGATGAGAGATTGAGAAGTGGCTTACATGAGATTCAGTCTCCAGGTGGGAGATTGTTGGGTTGTGGAGCCTGAATACTGTACACCTTTGAAAAGTCATAATTCTTCTCAATATATGCGAAGGGACATGTTTCTTGTATATGAAACAATGTAACTTTTCTTGAAGGGGTATATAGAAGAGTTGTAACTCTTCCCAAAAGGCATTATTATTGTTAGTAAGGGTATTTTAGGCAGTTCACGTAAAATTGTCATTAGGGTTTTTTATAAATAGCCCATCTATGTAATACACATCTCTCTCTAACATATAGTGAATATCCTGGCTTGGTAGCGCCCCCAGACGTAGTCACAATCCGTGACGAACTGGGTAAAAATTTTGTGTCTTTGTCATTTCAATCTTTATTTTTCGTCTTTATTATTTCGTAACAGAAATTGCAGCAGCTTCTAATGTGCGTGATGGAGTCCAACAGAATGCCTGATTGTGCTGTGTAGAGTGGGTGTGTCTGTGCTGTGTTTGAGTGCTCGTGGGCATGCTAACCATGCATGTGTGTGGTGTTGTGTGCTAGAGTGCTCCTTGTCCTACTTGTGTGTCTGTGTGAGATTGTGATGATCAAGTGTGTGCTGGTGATGTTGGAGCTATGCGTGTGTTGGAGTGGTTGTGTGTGTGTGGCGTGTGTCAGCTGCTGCATGGTGGCTATGCTCGTGGTTATGCCATGATCAGGGTGTGTTGCTGGTGAAGCTTCCAACAAGCTCGCTTGTCACCAAGGAGGCCAAAAACAGAGGCATCCCAGCAGCTTAAAGCGACTTACCTGGTATCTTGTCGCTGCTGGCGCTGCTGCTTTTGTGGTTGTTATTGTTGCTGTTGCTAGCATGAAAGTTGTTGTTGTTCCAGCAAAGAAGACAAAGAAAGGAAGAGAAAAAGGAAAAAAAATGAAACAGAATAGAGAAGGATGTAACGAAGGAGAGAGAAGAGAAGAGGGAGTCGACCATATACATATATATATATATATAATAACATACAAAGTCAAAAGAAGCACATAAGCTGCTTAGGAAAAAAAATCAAAGATAAGATTTTATCCGTAACAGATAATAGGATTATCTTATAATGTAAACTCTAGGCGAACAATCGGAAATCTAATTTGTTAGTTAGTCCGTTAGTAAATTTGTCTTGTAATAATTCAATCAAAAATAATAAAGGTCAAAATAAATCAAGTTAGCGCGGTTCAAATTTTTAAATTGTTGATAACGATATATTTTTATCTTACATGATCAATTCATCAGATATAATTTAGAGTCAAAAATCTATAATTAAAAATTATAATTACTATTATTTAAAAGTATACTGTAAGTTTAATATTATAACCAAGTTATTGCGAAAATTATAATCAAATTGGTATTTCTAAAATTTTTTATCAAGTCGATTTAGTGAATCGATGATTGGAAATTTTTCAAGGCTTACATATGTTGTGAGTTTCTCTTCATTCTTAAAAAACTTGAATAGGCTTTGGGTTGATAGGCTTCGGTCTTTTTTCTTCTTAAAGATTCGGATGGACTTCGGTCTTTTTTCTTCCTAAAAACTCATATGTACTTCGGTCTTTTTTCTTCCTAAAACTCAAATGGACTTCGGTCTTTTTTTTCTTTGTAAAGATATGGGTGGACTTCGATATTTTTTCTTCCTAAAGATTGGGATGGACTTCGGTCTTTTTTACATTTTAAAAAGGGTCATTAAAGTCTTGAATTTCTTTTTTTTTTTTTTTGAAAGAGAGTCTTGAAATTTTTTTCAAATAGAAAATTCCTTTTGAAATAATTTGCTAATAAGTAAAGGATCTCATTGACTCCAAAATTGCAAATAAGCAGAAGCCGTCTCTTATCGTTTACCCACTCACTTCTTTCTTTGAAGATCATTTTTTGGTGGCCTCCTCCCATTTTGAGGGGCAACAACCTCTAATTTTTAGAACATTCGACTTTCTGCTTTCAGGGCACATGAATTCATATCATTCTCATCATTTCCTTGATCTTGAATCGGATATTTTGTATGCTTGATGTATTTAATTAAAGAGGACTTCCTCACACTCTCTTTGGCTTGTTTTCACACATGGTTCAGACTCCAAAAAATTACAGTCCAATTTGTAAATAATACGTCTTGGTTAATCCACCAAGTCTTTTCTTGGATTGTAACTTAGGCTTTTAGTCATTGGCTTGCAATAAAAAGGATATTATGTACAGGCTATTTAGCAAATTTTATATCCATATCTCTTCGAGTTTTACAAGTCACTTCGGGTTTTACAAGTCAAGAACTTTTTCAAGAAAACTAAAGTAGGCTTGCCTTAGTTTCAAAAGTAACTTTTATTAAGGACAATTTACTCTTAATGATCAAGAGAGCCTCTATAAGATGGTGATAAGTGAGGTTGTAACTCTTGAGTGTGATGGAGATGAGTAAGTGTATTTGGATTTGGAAGTATGTCCATTCTCCTTATTTTTTGGGCTCAAACACTTTAGACTAGCTTTTCTTTCCTCCTCTTTATTTTCTTCTTCCACCTTTTGTCTTTCTTTCCCTTATCTATGGTAAGCATAAATCATTCATTCTATGCCTTCTGATTAATGACCCTTACCTCCTGATAGGGTTTAACTTGTAAAAATCACTTCGTTTAAAAAGGTCCAAAGGGGTTAGCAAGGGGTAAGTGTACTTAGGTTATCGAAATGAATGTCTGGTATTATTTTAACCTACATACCAAGTTCAAAGCAAACCTCTTTTCAGGAATGAGCCTTATAAGTGTTTGTTATTTGGTTGAATGTCTGGTATCACCTCAATGTCACTCGACTCTCGTGTGTTTAAAGGTTAGTGTTTGGTATTTGGTTACCTCTTTTCATCCTAAAATTTTTAAGCAATAAACATATCTATGAACAAACATCCATTCAAATTGCCACTTGAGTAATCAAATATTTCAAATTAGTCTATGAAAGATAGTAAAAGACATGCTTTTAGCAAAAAGACAAAGATATGAACCATTATCAATCCTCTTTTTTTATCTTTACTGATCCCTTACAAAATGCCTACCTTTATTGATATTGGCCGATAAGTTCAACTGTTGTAGATGATATGCTATCTTATTGAGTGGTAACAACGAACTCTCAATACTTGAAGAGGACTTGCTTGAAGTCCTTGCAGGAGTTGGGACCGAGTTATTGCTTCAAGTTGGCTCAACAGATTCTAGGAGCTCAAGTTGGATAAGCTTAACATCAATCAAATCTTAGACTTTGTTCTTTAACCTCCAGTAGCTTTCTGTAAAATGGCTTGCTTGACCTACATGATATTCGCATTGGGCATTAAGATCATTTTTTTTTTTTTTTTGCCAATATCCTCCTTTTGGGATTTGACACGTTATCATTTTCTGATTTCTCAACTGGTTAAAAATTTGGACCATCAAAATCCTAAATTGTGTGAAATGACTTGACGGTGTTGAGCGAGCTTATTTGTTTAAGCCCAATGCTTTTAAAGTCAAAGGCTTCATCCCTTATCTCATCTCTTTTAGCTCATTCTCAATTTTACAGCTCAATGACTCTTCTTAAGTCTCCTGAGATGGTACTTAGCTACCAGTAAGGTCCAAAAGTTGGAGTTATCTAACACGTATTTCATAACCCATTCTAGGGTTTCAATCATTCCTATCATTGCTACAAGTCTCTATTCTAAATTCTCATGTGTCTCTTCCCTTTGGATGCCTAGAATTTTATCGTTCTCTTGCAAGTAGCTTATTTAGTTTGATGTATAGCCAACATCGTGCGTATGAAACATGTTGATGCTATTGAAGTTGGGTGTTGGAACATCCACGAATTGCAAATGAACCACTTTTAAGTCAATCAAATTGTTCTTTAACTCCCAACAATCATCAGTAGCATGCCTTAGTTGACCCATGTGATATCTACATCGTGCATTAAGGTCAAATTTTTATGGCTTATGCCTAAGTATTGACTCTTTTGGGTGCAACAAGTGGTCCTCTTTTAGTTTATAGTGAACTTGAGATAGAGGGATAAGGATTGGAGTGAATTGTCTCCTAGATGTCTATGTATACTTGCTATAGTTTCCTTTGCTCATTGTGTTAATGTGACTTCTCTCACTGTAGGTGTGCCATTAGCCACTTTGTGAATTTAAAGTTTTCCAAAAATAAGGTTAATTTCAATTTTGCACATACCTCTATTATTTTAGAAAAAGTCTCTACAGCATATCTAACAAAAGGGGAGAAGAAGGGTTCTTCTAGGGTATTTATGAAGGTAAATACCAGATCCTTCTTTGGAATAGGTATGGCAACCATAGCTACTAATGCCCTCCATCATTGAACATATTCCTTAAAGCTCTTGTCCTTTTTTTTATGTTGCTAAGGTCCCACATGGATGAGACGACTCCAACATTAAACTTATATTGGTTGTAAAATGCCCTGGCCAACTTATCCTAAGTATCAATCTCATTGGGGTTTGGTTGGGCATATTAGGTCAATGCTAGTCCAGTGAGGCTATCCTGGAAAGTTTGAATCATTAGCCGCTCATACTGGGTGTGTTGGCTCATCTCCCTCACACAGAGCCTAACGTGCAGTTTGAGGCAACCTATTTCGTTGTACTTCTTGGGCCACAAGTAAGCTTGTGATCCTAGATTGATCAAAATCATTGGCTTTCTCAAATGCCTTTAATTTTTTTAGTAAAATGAAGAACAAAGCTCTTTTCCATTTTCTTGCTCTCAACTTCTAACTCCTTCTTCAGTTCATTAGGGTTAAGCTCTGCTGTTTGGGGCACATAGTGTGCTTCTTTTTCTTTAATAGGCTGACCTTTGGCCCTCTTTTGACTTTTGGAATGTCCTTCATATGGTGGTTGGAGAGTTTTCAATAATCTAATGCTTTGGGTGAGCATTTGCATCTATTTGGCCATCTCAAGCATTGTTTGCTCAAAAGATTGGATTTTTTGCTCAATAGTTGAATTGAGGCTAATGTTAGTGTTGTTAGCCATTTTGGATGGATGTATTTAAGGGATTAGCTTAACCTGCTTAAAGACAATCTCAAAGTCTTGTAAAAATCTATTCTTGTTAGCAAATTACCTCTTTAAAAAAAAATTAGCTAAGCATTATTTCACGACTTGACATTTTATTTCAAAGAAAAAATTTATTGTTTCTTTTTTTGTGTTGTTTTTTCTTAAGAAATATTTACAAACGGAGAATGATGGACTCAAGACTAAGGGAAAAGAATACCTATGACAAAAATAATTTTAATTAGAAAGGACCTATAACTATCTAGAAGAAGAATTGATCTAATGGATTATTAGACTATATACAATCTAAGGATATTTACAAATTTATTATAAACATAAATGTCATTATTCTACCGAATATTTGCAAATCCGGTAAAAAAAATTTAAATGCTATATTACAAGAAAAATTAATTTAGACAAGGAAATATTTACATATAAAAAACAAAGAAAAACAAAATGGCTCATTAGAATGAACTTGTCCTTTATTTTTATTCAAGAATATTTGAATACATCAAAATACTATTTTTTTTTTATTTCTTTTTTTTTTCAAACACAAGATGTCAAGTTCATTTTTCTTGAGAAGGCTTTTGGGGGAGAAGAAAAGACCCCATAGTTAGCTAGTGTAGCATTTCTGCCATTTCATTTGTCAAAGACTCTGTTTGATCTAGACGGTCTGGTAACTTTTGTGTATCCTCTAACGCAATTCGGACTTTCTTTTCAATCGTGCAAGCCTTTTCCTCCCAAAGGTAAGCCTTCATCTCAGCCAGGCAAAGGTGTGGATAGAAGATCCCTAAGATGTGAAAAATTTTCATCACTTCTTCTGGATCCCTTGGCATTTTCCTGACAAGTTCATGCAAATTTATTATGAGTCATTTCATCATTTTTTTGTCTTTTTGAAATTACAAGACTAATGATAATTATAAAAGTTTTTCTTTTTTTTTTTAAGATATATACTATCTCACAAGAACAAATACATAGTATGAGCAAGATATATATGTTACATATTACACATGCCAATCACATAGATGCAGATATGCCCTACTATTTTTTTTTTTATTAACCAACCTATTCTTATGAATGCAATTAAGTAGGTTATAAAGGTTCCCTGATCTATTGCATTGCAGATCAACACTAAATCGGAGCAGAAGGCCATTTCGTGAATTAGTGGGTAAAAAAGCCATAGCCCTAAGATCATACTAGCGACCTCCCTGCCCAAGGTCCTAAGATGGTTTGGTTCTAACAGTATCTAGCACACATTTTTCATAACACTCCCCTCCTCCTGCCCACACACATGCCAAAGATAACATTTGCCCCTATTGGGGTTATTTACAAAATTTCATTTTTATCTGCATCACTCAAAGGAAAAGATTAGCATGACTATTTACGAATTAATAATTATAAATAATATACAAGAATAAACATAGAAAGGATAAACTTTTAAATTTGAGAATTTCAAGTGGCTAGCCCTCTAAAAAAAAAAAAGGTGTCCCCAGTGCAGTCGCTGCTGTCGAGCCTGGATTTTCCATTTTTGTTTTCATTTATTTCAGTTTAATCTGTACCATACCCTAACCCATTTGATACAAAGTCTCGACTAAGAACTAAAAGAAATTTGCTTTTCAAAAAATTTATAGGAGTCACCACCCAATCAAAATGGGGAAAAAATCGTAAGTTAGGATCACTAGATTGGTTGATGCTAACTTAGCTACTAGTCTACAAAAAAAATTGATTTAAAATCAACTTTGTTAAACTAGAGATTTTTGGATTTGAGAGCTACCCTATTAAAACTATATGGTTATCGCTTAAAATTCATAAATTAAAATTTTATCCTTTTAATGCTAAAAAAAATTACTATTATACAGACTATGATATTTAGAATTTATTATTAAAGTTTACAAATCAAAAAAATATTTACAATAAACAATGAATCGATTCTATATTTACGAAAAAAAAGTTTTTTTTCATTTTTTATGTTGCTCTGGAGATGCCTAAGTACCCGCTAATCGAGATCAAACAACATGTAGTTCTTTTTCAGAAAACTTTAGTGTGTAAATATTTTCTTTTTTTGAACTGTTTTCCCTTTTAAGTTCTATAATTTTTCAATTTTTATAAATTTTTTAATGTATTACCCCATAAGCTACCATATTGATTTTTTATTATAGAAAATAGGATTTTCTATATGTTAAAGAGATTTTTTAATATTTATATATATATATAGTATTACAATCACACTACATATATATACCTTAGATTTTATATTTTGACAAAATTATATTTTCTATTTTATTTGTTTATCTTTTATCTTTTTCCATTTTCTTTTCTTTTTTTCATTTTTCTTTATCATTTAAATAAATTTAAAAAAAAAAGAAAAAATAAACTTACCGAGTGAAGGCGTATGGGTCGAATTTTATGGGTCAAATTTTGGCATATTTGGGTCAAATCAGGTCAAATCTTGGATCTTAGACTCGATCTGCTACAGGCAACCAACGAAAACTACTAGTGGGGCTTCGATGGTTTTGGGTAGCCAAGATCGCATCAAACATGATGATCTAAAGATGGGGAAGACTCCGGTGGTGGTGGTGGTTTGTTTCAAATGTAGCCGGAAGTGGGTGGTTCAAGATCCCAAAAATGGTGGCAATCAGCGGTGGTCGTTGGAAGCTTTTGAGAAGCTTTGGACAAAGGAGAAAGCTACTAACTAAAGCTTTCACCACTCTTAAGTCCAACTATAGCTTTGTTTTACTTTGATTTGGCCTCTATTGAGAGTAATCAGACAATTAAAAAAACAAACCCTACATTTCGAAAATCAAATTGAAGCTTGCTAGAGTCTTTTTGGACGTAATGGACTATTGTTGATTGTTTTGGATGATTATAGATGTTCTGAATTGAGAATTCGAGCCCTATTTATATTTTTTGGGATCGAATTAGGTGGAGATTGATCGAAAGTGCATTAGTAGGTCACAAGCAAAATGCCAAGCTTAATGAACTTCTAGAAGAAGGATAGCTAGGTTCAGATCTGTACTTCTAGAAGCTAAGATTCGGATCAAATTTTGAAAAGTTGTTTCACGTACAAAAATGAGTTTTTCGTGAACTTTGGACCAAAAATTGAGCACCAAATCAATATATTTAGGGTTAGTTTTTTATTCAAATCCAAAGTATCCCATGTCTTCTTCAAATCCCCCTCATTAATTTAGTGAAAATCGACGCAAAAATGGACCAAAAGTGAGCTTGAAATGACATGATCACACGAGGAAATATGTTCGAGTTAGGGAAAAAGAAAACATGCATGCCATACACGTGCGACATGGTCAAGTGCATGTATTACATGCACCAAACAAAAAAAAAATTTGCCTCCCAGCACGATTCGAACCCTGGTCCTAACTGCGCATGCATATGTCCTTAACCATTAGACCGTTGGCCTGTGCCTCGGTCATATGGTCACTCCAATAATATTCAAGTGATTTGAACCTAGTCTAAAATGTGATTTTTTTTTTCATTTTTTTAATTTTCTCTTTGAATCATATTTTTGTATATATTTATCATTTTTTTCCTTATTATTTTTTATTTTATTTTTTTATATTTTTTTGAACCATATTTTATATTTTTGTACACGTATTCTATTTATCATCTTTTTTTTTTTCTTTTCTTATTTTACTTTATAATTATAATTATTACATATGTTATTACTATTATTATTTCAAGGGAAAAAATGGGGAGTCTACATGTATCCCTTCGAATGTAATTTTTTTAATTATTGATATATTGTATAACATGTATTGTAATTATATGCTTAATATTAATGTAAGAAAATATATTCAGCAAAAAAAAAATTACATATAATATTAAATTATAGATACATTGTAAAATATTTAATTTAAGGGTGTATATATATATAAACATATAGGAAAATTTAACTGTCTTCATGTCATAAGTATATATTATAAAGATTATATATTATAAAGATTTTTTCCCCCCTTATTACATTATTGACACGTTAATGAATATGAAATATGTCTTTTTTGGGTGAGCGGTTGCCTGGAATTTTGACCAATATGGATTTCCAACTCGCTTAAGAGGATTACAATTATTCACGTTAATGTTATCAAAATCTTTTCAATATGGACTTCAACAATTAAGAATGATAAAAATTATGTTAAATAAGATTTTTTTTTCCGTTAGATTAGCGAAATTTCACTCTTAGTAAAAGAAATAGCTTGTATCGGTTTTCTTGACTAGAACTATCTTGGTCTAACAAAAGAACATTTGTAGAGATTGGATTTAAAAAAGAAACATCATTCAGTAAAAAGATGTTCTTGAATAAGTTAGGGAGGTCAACATAACTTCCCCTACAAAAAATAAAGCTACAAAAGTCTTTAGATATTGTGAATCTACAATGAGCAAGATCATGAGCTAAGTTTTTGTTATTCCTAGGCATCCATGACAATTGGACCAAGTGAGTCATGTGGATATGTTGCCTACACAATAAGACAATGTTTGGAAGGAATTTAGTGTTGACGTCATCTGCAGTTAACCACTTTATTGTTTCCGTTTAATCCCCTCAATAATGATTCTACTTCTAGAAGCATGAGGTATATTGTTAAACCCATAATAGATGCTCCAAATATGAGCATCAAGAGGGAGCTCGTAGCTTGCCTGAATTTCCTTAGTGAAGATTCCTTGTCATGCTCCATTGTATCTCTCAAACATCCACCAATTATTGTCCATCGTTTGTCCACATCAATAGCAGCATCAACATTAAGTTTCAATCATTCCTGGTTGGGGGGTCCATAAATTTAGCTGCCATCTTGGGTTTTTGTGGTTCGATTCACATAGTTTTTTGGCCAAAACTCTTGTGTTGCATTTCAAACTGTATGCGTTCAGCTCAAATGGCATTTCTATCATTAAAGATCCTATCATTTCATTCTATCATATATTCCACATTGCGAAGTCAAAGAGAGTTTGTCGTGGTAGCTTATTCATTCTATGTCTTTTCTTTTTTGGTTTAGCATTTTTTTTCTATCCATGTCTCAAAGGGGAGGTTAAAGGCTCTTTAGAAATCAGGTGACTGATTCAACTATTGCCATTTGTTGCATGAGCAACTTTATTTCATGAACAAGTGCCAACCATTTTCCTCTTCTTCATTACAAAGTCGGCATAATATTCACAATCATCCCTCTTTGAAGCAAATTTCTCTTGTTAAGATAGAGTGCTTCCGACATCTCCAAATAAAGAACATGATCTTTAGGTATGTATGCAATTTCCATATCCATCCACATTTACCCCTTTTCTATCGTTGCATTTTTCATCGCGTAATTTGGAATGTGTAGATTTCATTGAACTCACCTCCAACCCCCTCATTCCAAGCCCACACATCTGCGTCATTTCCTTCATTGAGTAGAATGAACCTAAGTCTAGTTACAACATGGTCATCAATGGGGTATCCAATCTTTGATTCATCCCAACTATCAATGCCTCGCCATACTACTTTCAGAGTTACATACATCATGTTCATTGTTAATGGAACATGAATGAAGGATTGTGGTACTCCGTGGTGCATCCAATTTATTGTCTAGAACAAGCAAGATTTATCGTTCTTTAGTCTACAAGTGTAACATCATTCAATCCATTTACATATGTGTGAAATCTGTTTCGTTGTTTTGGTTCCAGTGAGTTTTCTTCTTGTGTTGATTCTGTTCATCCTTGTTTTTTACCAATTCAGTCCATATGAGTTCTTTTATCTTCATTTTCCAGCTCAATTTTTCTATACATGCCTTATTTCTCAACCTGAGGTTCCATATTCCCATTCCTTCTTCCTCCTTTGACTTAATTACTTCATTCCAATTTAATTCATAGATCTTCCTCTATTCTCTCCTTCCTCAAAAAAATTATGAATAATTCTTTCTACTTGCTCAATGTTATAGCTTGGTACCATAGTTGTTTGCATGTAGTAGCCAAGAATTCTTTTCAAGGTAGACTTTATAAGCAAATGTCTACCGGCCATGGATAAGAATTTTGTTTTCTAACCCGCCAAATTTCTCTTAGTTTCTCCAATATATTACCCAAGGATTCCTTACTAATGTTCCCACATCTCCCTAAATCAAAGCCTAAATAAGTCCCCCTCTCATCAGTTATTTTGATCTTCACTACTTGGCCAATATTTTGCTGAACTTCTAGACTCACAATAGCCAAAAAGTATAGCTGTGGTTTTTCAAATTAATTTTCTCTCTCAAGAAGTGGCCAAATGAGCTTAAAATGTCTAGCATTAGTTTGGCATTTTCTAATGTGGCTTCCCCCATTAGAATGAGGACATATATAAAGAAAATATGTGAAAAACCTTCATCTATTCCCCTCACTTGATGGGTTTCCACCACTTTTTTTCTACTAGCGCTTGAATCCATCTACTTAACATCCCCATTCCCAAGATAAATAGATATGATGACATGGGACATCCTTATCTAAGACCACGTGAACCATCAAAAGTATTGGACATCTCTCCATTGATGATGACTGAGTAAGAAGAGTTGAAGAGATAGGAAGAGATTAAGTTTGTCCAAGTCTTAGGCAAGTTTAAAGCCTCCCTTGAGTTTCGAATGAAATCTCATTCCATGAGATTGTACACCTTTTTCTAAATCAAGTTTATCATTAATTTCCATCCTCTCCTCCCCTTTTTTTCAATGAACATCTATGAAGAATATCTTACATAAACACCACATTGTCTGTTGCCATCTTCCAAGAATGAGCTTGATTGGGGTGGGGTAATAAGTTTGTCTAAGATAATTTTGGCACAAGGATTTTCACTATTATCTTGTACACGATGGTACATAAGCTGATGGGCCTATATTCTTTCAAGCTCTTAGCTCCCACTTTCTTTGGGATGAGAATAAGAAGAATTTTATACAAGTCCTTTAGATACTAAGTGGTGCAAAACAACTCTGCAAAGTCTTGACTACAAAATCTCTATCTACAAATACTTCTATAAAAGCTAGCATGAAGGCCATCAATGCCTAGGATTTATGTGAGCCAATACAATTTAAGGCATTTTTTAATTCCCTAATATCAGGGATGGTAGACAAATTGTCCTTCACGTATCCTTATCTGGGCCAACAATATCCTTGAAAGAATTATCCAAAAGGGCTTCAGATTTGTTAAAGGCAAAAGATTCTTGAGTAATAAGATATGGTCATTTTCTCTATCTCATTCTGATCTATCATACTCCATCCTATTTTTCTTCTAGATATAAGATTTGGATTTTTCTTCTTGCCAAGTGTTGTCAAATAGATGAAATGTGTGTTTGTATCCTCTTAACAACCTATTATGATCTTTGCTTTATGTGCCTAGAGATCTCTCATCTTCAAAGCGTCTTACATAATTCTTGATTGGCAAAGTCTAGCTAGTTAAGAGTATCCTGTGTAGGCTAATATACCATCGATTCTCTCGTTCATCAATTATTTTCTCTAATCTTTCCTTCCACTAGGATATTAAACCAAAGACATTTTTGTTCCACCATTGTAACTTTTCTTTAAATAAGTCAAGTTTGCACAAGATTCAAAGGTGCCACATGGGGCTAGTTAGTTTCCATTAAACCTCTGAAAAGAGGGTGTTTAGTCCACATATCTTGGAATAAAAAAGTCTTGTTGTTTTGCCTTCCTAAACTTAGACATGTGTTAAGTGGGTTAGGCTTATGATCTGACTAACTCTTGATCAAGTGATATAATCTTGTTTCTAGGAATATATCTTGCCAATTCCAATTTACCTAAGCTTAATCAAGTCTCGTCTTAATCAATGTAATAACTTTATGCTTTTTATTGACCATGTAAAGGGTGTTGCAACCAAACCTAACATAAAGCAGGTGGCGATCATTCATGCATTTTCGATAAGGTTTGCTCTATACTGACTGAGTGAGATCCTCCTCACTTTTCATTATTCCCTCAAGACTTATGAAATCATCTATTAAAACCCAGGGGGTAACATCCCTATTTGATAAAGATCATAGACTATCCCCTGTCGCCTTTCTTTCAGTTAACAAGGTACTAGCATATGTGAGAGAAATATAAATTGAATAAGAACATATACTAACTTGTACATTCAAGTGATCTCTTGCCAATTAGTGAACAATGCCCCCGGCCCCACTTAAACCCATCAACTCTGCACAAGCCATTTTATTGAAGCCTAGGATGCCCTGGAGGCCATTTACAGCATCCCTATGGAATTTAGTCTCCAAGAGGACCACCAGATGGGGGGCATGAATTCTCTTTAGTTCTTCTAGTGCCCTCTACTATTCTCTTAGCCCTTGGTTGCACTACCTAACCCTAGTGGGTCAGTGATGGTCAAGTAGGTCATCGCATGGATTCTCTAACCCGGAGTTACAAAGGACATAAATCCATACCATATATGATATATCCAAATGACTGTATATATTTGCTTCATGAGGTTGTTACATTGCATTTGTTTAATTTAATTTGCTTGATAACCTGCTTAAAAGTGTAATAGGAGGACTAACTTCACTCAACTAGATGTAGTTGATTCCCCAACAATGTTTTACTTTTGCAAGATCACTTATGAAACACACTAGGTGAGGTATGGCCCAGATTAATACTCGGCCTTCGAGGATTTTATGGTCAATCAAAGTAACTGAGAGTAGGAACTTCCCTAATTTGGAAAACTTTTACTTTTATGTATATGTTTATCTTAGACTTGGAGATCCATGGTTTATAGTTAGTGTATTGTTATTGGATCTTTTATGATATTTGTAGATCTCTTGAGATACTCTATATTGTGGGTCTGATGCACCTATCTTATCTTTGATAAGAATTTACATTATCATAGTAATTGGAATATTAACTATTTTAGTGATAGGATCACGGTTGAATATGATGTGAACCGCTAAATAGTAAGAGGATTGGTCCTATATGATGAGATCATAGAATTTTCCTAAAAGTTAAAGCGAGCTATACTTTGAAAATACTTTTCATGCTTAAAGAATTAGCATTATGGAACTAAAGACAAGGATGAATAAAGACAACATTAATACTACTATTCAAACAACTTATACGGTGTCAAACTACATGTAATATATTATTATTGAGGCTGTCTAGATTCATCCAATGTCCTATTTTAAGAGTAAATAGCATATTTGGCAAGTGTATTTTTTCCATTTTTCTTTGTCCCTTATAGCAAGTACCAGTAAGTATCTTTATTTATTTATCGTACACAATTCTCCTTCTTTATCACCGAACAAAAGTTCAAACATACAATAGTCAAAACTCAGAACGACAATGGTGCCTTTTCTTGGCAAAAAATTATTTACAATATTTATGGTTGCGACAATTTTGAGCTTGAGCTTGAATCTAGTACAAGCAGGTAGGGTTTTGAGCAAATTATTGTCCGTGCATTTTGGTATGCTATCTAAGGGAGCAGCGGTTCCTCCATCTGGCCCTAGCCATCGCCACAATGCGTCTCCTTCTGTGTCCAATCCATAGCTTTTATCAAAACATCGTGATGCATATCCATAATAATTGTATGTTGTTTGTAACAAATCAATATGGCTTCTTTGCACAAAATGATAGCAATATTATCATTTCCAATAATAAATTGAATGCTTGATGGATTATATGTATATTCTATTTTTTTTTTTATTTTTATTTATTATATGAAAAGAGATATTTATTACTAGCAAAGTAGTAGAAAACAATGATAATAGTTACCTACTAGTGATAATGGAAGTGATTAAATAGCTAAATAAATCAAAGTATCATATATAGATGAGAATTAAAGGGTAAGCCTATCTTTGGCAATACCCTTCATTGAATATACCAAATAGGATGAAGAAACCACAAAAAAAATAAAGAGAGAGAGAGAGAGAGAAGAGTCTCAAATTGTCATATCAAAAAATAAAAATTTGTCTATCTCATCACTCTTTCATGTAATGACAAAGATAAAACATGGTATTTCAAAACTAAAATTGTATTATATTTTATTGTTACTTTTACATTTGAAAAGTAATTTTCACTGCTAAAACTTTAAATTTTACATTTTATAATTTAATTACATATGTCTACACAAAGAGAAGAATTAACATAAAGTTTTTCTCTTTTTCTTTTTCTTCCAACAAATTGGACACATTATTGGTATATTTAAGATAAGTAATTTTTTTCCTCTTTTTTTTCTTAAGAATATTTAAGATAAGTTATTGACATGTTAAGTTATAACTATGACATTAGACTTGAATAAATTTAAATACAAAAAAAAATTATTTGTTTTTTCTTTTTTGCCATTTATTTTTTATTAATTTAAAAATGAAAATTAAAACACATGAACCAATTTAAAATTTATCTTTTAAGATATTTTGAATAATATCTCAACAAAAGAACTATATTTTTTAATGTTGTTAAAAACTAAAAGTAATATATTGTAAAATGTTTTGCTAAAAAATATAATATATAGTAAATATATATCATATTTTATATTATCTTGTATAATATATAATACATGCTATGTTACATATATATTATGAATTGAATAACATAAAATATGTCATATATTTTCAAGGAAAACATGATATGTATATATATATATATATATATATATATTCAAGGAAAGCATAACAGATATATTATATGCATCAAGTTTTTTTTTTTTTTTTGTGGGCCACAAGAGCTATTATAACGTGGCCATATAAAGCTATTACAATGCGCTAACACTGGAAATTGAACTTGGTACCTTAAGGATGAGAATCTAAACCGGATGCCACTAGGCTATAAGGCCATTGGCTATATATCAAGATTTATTGCTTATAAAATGAGAAATTTAGCCCACCTTATCAATTACCAAAGCAATTAATGCACCGTTGGGAAAAAGGAACAAAATTAGAGTAATTGCCACAAGCAAGGAAAAGAAACTTACCAAAATTAATGTACTGTATGGTGGTGCCTCCGAAAAAGAAATGGACTGAATGAATCAAGCTAATTCACAAATTACTCAAACTCAATAATGTACTATCTTGAAATACCCTACTCTAACTAAAAATAACCTGAATAAATAAATAATTTGATAATTGTAGATTCCTAAAAATTCCAATCATCAATTTGGTGAGTCAACTTGATCATAATCCAAATGTTAAGCTCTGAACTTAAATTGACACTGTCAAGTAGTAATCCTAAGCTCATATTATATATATATATATATATATATAATTTCAAAGGATTTACTTTATATCTATATAAAAGAAAAAACTCCTTTTAAAAAGACTTTTCACTTAGCACATGATTGCATTGCCCCAAGCCTAGTAGGTCTATGATGGTCAAGTAGGTCATTGCACAAATTCTCTAACCGTAAGAAATGGAGGATACAAATCTATACCCTATAAGATCTAGTTGGATGATTGTATATGTTTGCTTAATATGCTTGTTGCACTGCATATGTTTGATTTAATTTGCTTAATAACCTGCTTTGAAAGTGTAATGGGAGGATTGATTTCACTCAACTAAATGTAGTTTACTCCAAAATAGAGTTTTACTTTTGCAAGATCATACTTATGGAACACATCAAGACGTGGTATACCCCATATTAATACACAGTCTTAGAGATCCATGATTTATAGTTAGTGTACTGTTGCTAGATCTTTTATGCTATTTTTAGATCTCTTGAGATACTCTATAGTGTAAGGTCCGTTGCCCTTATCTGATTTGTGGTAGGAATTTATATTATTTTTCTTTTCATAATTCTTTTTCATATCCCTCTTATCACTTGATAGGTGCCAAATCCAACAAATATATATTCCTACTCTCAAAATTAATATAACTTGTATATGGCAATTAAGAGGGTCGTATCCACAAGGATTGGTAAAACTTACTTCTATTTAAAAATCAGATGAAGAAAAGAAGAAAGGGGGATTTTTGTGAACTCTAAGAAAATAAGAAAACTAATTATATCAAAAGAAAGCAAAGAAAATTCAAGGATTGATTCAATATCAAGGTATTCCTAACCAAAGGTGTCATTACAGCCCAGTCCATGGAGTTAATCATTATTGCAAAGATTTCCTTTTTCTTTATCTTGGATAAATTGGTTATAACCATTAACAAACTCTAACAACCTATCTCTCCTTACTTTTTCGATTATCAAAACAAGCTCTTTAATTATTTCCTTATTGATTAAACAGCCCTAAACAAGCTCTTAAGGTTTAATTCATCGATAACATGAATAATAGAGAAACTATCAATTCAAGCCAACAAATCATAGATGATATATTTAGACTAGATTATGTATTTTTATAACACTAATCAATTATCTATCTAATCACAATTATGTTATTGTGTCACATAGATTAAAACGATCAAACAATTACGAATTCAACATTTTAATTAACAGTGTATTACCTTTCTAACAGAACAAATGGGCTCTAATTTGTATCAATCGAGCAAATAACAAATTGTAACAATCAAAGACATATAAAATACCCAAGTGCAAAAACAAAACAATATAAATAGATCTCACAATTCTTGAGGAACCGAAATTTGTAATAATCCTTTGGCTAGAAAATTGTTCTAGCTACTCATAATCATGAAAATCTCTCTAGGGTTCTTTGGAGTTTTTCTATTACAATAGATGGATAATTTTGATTGCACAATAGTAAAAGCAAAAACAAAGGAGATCATCCATTACAATGTAGGCCGGCAGTTTCACTTTGTACATTGACAGCCTACCTTGCCGGCTTTGAAGTTGTAAATTAAATCCGAGACAAGTTGGCTACCAGCGTTCATGTTTACACTACCAGCTTTGGGTCTATACCAGCGTCAGTGCCGATGGCTTAAATCTATAGATGTTGGCAATCGTTGATTGAAGTAATTTCTAAGAAGAATCACTAGCAATGTTGAAACAAAGTTAAGGCAGCTTTAATGTTTTTGCTACTATGCATGTTCAAGGCCGGCAAAACGCCAGCAACCTTTCTCCATGAATAGCCGAGGTATGTTTTAAAACATTGAACGTTGGTGATGTTATCTGCTATAAGCTAGCGGTGTTTGGACAAGCGTTTAAATTTCTGATTCTGTACATGGGCAAGGTTGGCTCAAAGCCGACAGCGTAGAATCTAATTTTGCCAGCGTATAGATGAATTTCAAAAGCTAATTGATTTCTGCTACGAAAGTTGGTGGCCTTTGTTCTATTTTTTTCCTATGTTGATTGTCTCTTATTAAGGCCAGTAGCTTTGATGTTGAATTGGCCAGCTCACATTTTGTTCCTCTCCTTGGTTGCAAACAATTCTCCTCTAAAATTCTTATATATGCACTCTATTTCTTCAAAGACCTGAAATATCACATTAACATAATTATGTACCAATTCCTTATGATTTCTACAAAATCAATAACAATTTAGCATGATTCCTTCAATGAAAATTGAGTATATAATCTTACTTTTCATCGCTGCATCTTTAGTATAGACTATGATTACCATGTTCCAGTGGTGTCTCTAAATGAGAGTACTCCTCGTACATGATATTGGAAGCTATTAAGTGATAAGAGTCATTCTTTAGCTTTCTATCATAAATAGGGTATTGAGGCCCTGTATTTTTGCAATGACCGAAGTAGTGATTTAATAATTGATAGGCAACTTAATTATTGATCAGATCTTAAAATGCCCAAAACCTAATTTCGTTACCCTTAAACCTTAAATCATATTAAATCGTATCAGATAATTAAGCTAAAAATTTGGAACTTCAATTGGTGATTCTAAGTATGCAATTGTGATCAGGGCATCTAAATTTATAGGCATGTAGGTTTTTGCAAAAAATATTATCGGATGTATCATTATAATAGGATATTGTACTACGCATAATCCAACCTTTGCAAAATTTATTACACGAGCTCACAACCCATTATCATATTCAAAATTCATAGTTATTGATTCTGGTCTTAGCCATGGCCACAATTGGGTTCCTTCTCCATATAATCCACAACTTTTATTAAAAATTGTGATGCTTATCCATAATAATAGTATGGTGTTTGTAACAAATCAATAAGGCTTCTTTGTACAATATGAAGCAATTTCATTTTCCCAATAATAAAATGAATGCTTGATGGATTATATTTGTATTTTCTATTTTTTTTTTTTTTTATTATACTGAAAAGCATATAATAACTAGTAATGTAGTGGGAAGCAATGATACTAGTTACCACTTAGTGACTTATGGGAGCAATTTAATAAATAAATCAGAATATCAAGGACCAACTCAGATATAAAGGGTAAGGCGGCCATCATCAAAATTACTTTTATATTATTTTTTATACATATAAAAAAATACAATCTTACATTTTAATATTGAAAATAATTTAATGTCTAACTCATCAATCTTTCATGTGATCACAATGGTAAATAGCATGGTATTTCCAATATTTAAAATTTTATTATATTTCATCGTTACTTTTACATTTGAAAAAGTAATTTTTACTCTTAAAAATTTAAATTTCATTTTAACAATGCAATTATATATAGAGAGATAGAGAGAACTAACATAAAGTTTTTCTTTTTTTTTTCATCCAAATAATTTTTTTTATTTTTCCTCTTTTTTCGCATATAAATTTTAAAGTTAAGTATAGACATTGTAGTATAACTATGACATTAGATTTCAATAAATTTAAAGTAAAAAATTATTTTGAAATATTTTTCCCATCTTGTTTTTATATAAAAGTGAAAATTAAAACATTTCGGACCAATTTAAAACTTTTCTTTGAAGATACTTGATAATTTTCAAATCTCAACAAAATAATCATATTGTTGAAGGGAAAAATACGTAAAAAGCACTTAAGTTTTATAATTTTGCTCATTTCAGGACCTATGTTTACATTTTTTTTCATTTCAAGACCTCTATTTTAAAAAAACAGGTCATTATAGGATCTATTTTCAACTTTTCATTAACTTTTCATCCATTCCCTTGTTAAAATAAGTTTTTTTTTTTTTTTGGCCAAACCATTGTTAAAATAAGTTGATGTGGACCTAATTGCACTACTGGAGATCACACGCTATAAAATCAACCCTATACCTAACCCTTTCAAACAATTAATCTGCTAACAAATGCCTAATCAACCAAATTTTTTTATTAGACAAAGACTCAAATCCATAAAAACAAAAAGGGAAAACAACTAATCTAAAATTTTCCAAAAACAACAATAAATTTCTAATCCTTTTAACCCCATTATTCTCAAAACTATCATCTGTCACGCCCCAAGGGTATGTTAGATGGGACAGATCCGCCATACATGATATCTAAGCTTAAGATTAATTCTCAAGTCTCTCAAAAGCTATGAATATCATGTAAAAGTGTATCCTGAATAGATAACCAATAGGCTTGATAGCATTAAATCGATAATTTAATACTACAACAACGGCCCAAGGACTAAACTGATAAGGCTAAGGTAATAATAATTAAATAAAACTACTAGTAGATAAATATAAGAGAGTAGTTTGGTTTACTGGTCTTACAAAATATTATAGAACCTCTCATAAAGTTTTGAAAACATTCCTAAGATAAAGACAAAAGAAGAAAGAACTCTCTTAACCCTCACTTCCATCCCACAATGCCTCATCTCCAAAAGAAGGCTAACCTAGGGGTAGCCTCGTCCTGGCTAGTACAAAATATAATCCTGTGACAATAAACTATAAGGAGGTGAACGAACCACAAGCTCAGTGAGATATAATATTCACTCCATACCTTTCAAACAAGTACAAGCAAGTTGTTTAAACAAACATGTGCAATGTAATTAAACAAGTGACCAAATATATATAGCCAACCGGTAACCATATATATATATATATATATATATATGGATTTATGCCCTTTGAATCCGGGGTTGGGGTACATCCACACATCAGCACTTAGATCACTAATACTTTGGGAATCAAATTTATTCAAGGAATTTTACATATATAGAAAATAATATACATATAACAACATCCCATTGAAGCAAAATATCAATAACAATGACCCAACGCAATCCTAAGAGATGGGTCGTCTCCCCAGGATGACTTAGTTCCCATTCCTCTAGAACAAGGCCCATGGTACACACTAGGCATATACCACTTCGGTCCTCTATGTTCACCATCCTCACGGAACACTGTGGCCCATCTGTGTCAAAGCGTAATGGTGATGGCCTTCCACATGCAAACATGCAATGCATGAATATATTTAATTATCATGCCAAATCCATTTTAAATTCATTTATTTAGCATGCAAGCAAGTATCAAACACTTTCATATCTATTCTAAAAAATCCAATTCTTTGCAATAAGATATAATTATGATGTTTTAACAATCAAAATCAATTATGAGCAACCACAAACAATTTCCCATCCCCATACAGATTTAATTATTAATCATTATATTCTGCAAGCACAAACAAGTATAAAGATGGGAATATACTCACCTGTCCATATCTCCTATCAATCGTATAATCAACAGGCAGGTCAAGCTCAGAGTCAAATCACCTAAATATATTAGGGAATAGGAATATAGTATAAGAATCAACTATAAATGTTTAATAAACTATCTATGCTATAGAAGTTCTATATTTCTGTTTTGGTAATAAACCTTTAATCAGCTATAACTGTTTCGTTTATTTAACTCCATTTTTACATATAAATATTCGATTTAATACAGTTTGTGTGTATTCTAAGGATGTGGTATTGTTTTTGCTAGAATAAAATTCTAAATAAACAATATGAATATATATCTATTAAAACAAACGAGAAATAAATTAAAATTGAAAAATAAAAGAACAATTAATTTATCAATATGTATATATATAATTATAATAATTTACGCATGTATATATTTTTACATAATAGATATATCCATATTCTATATTAAACTTTTATGTAATATAAATTATATAATATATGATAATTAAAACTAATATAATACATGCATATTTTGTATGTATAAGAACATATACATATATATATTCACACATATACATACACATATATACTTTATATGTAAAAAAAAATCAACTTGCAGCATAGTTGCTACAAGTTGCAGGGGAGCACCCGCTGTGTTGCATATAAGGCGACACAAGGCGAGGCTGAGGCACGCATTGGAGCGCTCACTGAGCACTTGTTGAGCACTACTCCAAGCGCTCCATATGTGGTGCTAACATGTGTGCTGGGCATACGTGTGAGTGTGCTGTGTGGATGCTCAGTGTGTGTGTGTGCAGGTGAGAGTGATGGAGCAGTTGCTGCTTCCCAGCAGCATGTGGGCGCTAGCGATAGAGCAAGGCTCTATCTATGTGTGCGATTGTGCGGTAGAGATGTGTATGTGTGCTGGTGTGGATGTGCGATCAGGTGTGTGTGGTGTGTGCATGAGCGCTGGGGCGGCCTACGTATGTGGGTGTGAACAGCGGTGTGTGTGTTGTGATGTGCTCAAGTGTGTGTGTGTGTGTGCTGTGCGACGGGGCATGCGTGAGCTGCTGCCTGGTAGCTGTGCTCGTGGGTGCTAATGCTGGAGTTGTTATGCATGTATGTGTATGCTAATGTGGCCAACAAGAAGAAAAAAGGAAAGAACACTCAAGTTACAGTAGCTTACCTATTGATGACAGTGGCTGTTCTTGGTGTTGTTGCTGTAGCAAACTTCCCAAATGAAAACGGCGGAAGAAGAAGAGGAAAAAAAATAAAAACAAAAAAAGGAGAAATGAAAGGGAGAGAGAAAGAGAGAGAGAGATATAGGTTATAGGTAGGGGTGGGTAAAAAACTGACCAAACCAAACCAAACCAATCCGTAACCGAACCAATCCAAACCGAAAATATGGTTTTTTTTCATGGTTTGGTTTGAAATTTTTCAAATCCGAACCAATCCGTAAATTTATGGTTTGGTTTGAAAGGTAAACCAAACCAATCCAATCCGTAAAACCGAACCAAACCGTTTTAGAAAATATAATAATATTTTACTATATGTTTATATGATTTCATTTGATATTTATTATTTGGTGAATATTAAAATCAACTTGTCCTTTTATAAAAATTTTTTGAGCTCATGATATGTAATTTTTTGTTGATGATGAATTATTATTTTTTTTAATAGCTTTTAGCTTTGTAACGTATGAAATTTATTTATTCAGTTATAAATTTTCATTATGTATTAATTATTTAATATATTTTGTCTGCTGATCATTTTATTCATTTATGAATTTTGTTGATAAATGATTTTTTATTTTAGCTAAATTATTGGTAGATAATTGACATGATGATTATATTAAAAATCATAAATTATTACTTACTATGTATCGGTTAGTGAATGTATTTTATTGGTGGATAATTGATTTTATAGAGAACTATAGATTAAAAGTATGATGAATTTATAAAGTATTTTGTCGTGGTTTATAATATCAACTTTGTAAAGTGATATAAATATTTAAGAATGTACACAAATGTAAAAAAACTAAAACAAGAAAAATTTTTAGTTAGAATTTTTATTTAAACCGTAATCCAAATTGAACCAAACCGTTATTTAATGGTTTAAAAAATTTATAATCCTAACCAAACCGTTACTTAATGGTTTGGTTTGGGATGAAAAAAAACCAAACCGTAAATTATGGTTTGGTTTGGTTTAGGAAAAACCGAACCAAAATGATTCGTGCCCACCCCTAGTTATAAGTAGATTTTAAGCCAAAAAAAATTATAAGTCTGGTTTTGTTAATTTGTTCATTACTCAATTTGTCATGTAGTAATTTAATAAAAAATAATAAAAATCAAAATAAATCAAATTAACACAGTTCAAATTTTTAAATTGTTCATCATGATATATTTTTATCTTACATGATCAATTTATCAGATAAAATTTAGAGTCGAAAATTTATAATTAAAAATTTTAATTACTACCATTTAAAAGTATACTATAAGTTTAATATTATAATCAAGTTATTACAAAATTTATAATCAAATTAGTATTTTTAGAATTTTCGATCAAGTCAATTTAGTGAATCCACGATTGAAAATTTTTCAAGGTTTACACAAGTAATGAGCTTAAAAGAAAGCATGATCGGCCAAAGAGATGGAAAGGGTAGAAAGGCCAAGGAGCAAAGGGAAGACAAGCCGTGGAAGAATAAATTAATTTATGGGCGTCTTTTTCGAACTTTTTTTTTCTAGTTATGATGCACAGTTTTTGATAGAATTGTATAGAAGAAGCTTTCCTGTATTTTTTAACTTTTCATAATACTGGTTTGTAGTAATGATAAATTTCTTGTTGATGTGGCATACACTATTGAATTATCATATTTTTATCTGTATCGGATTAGTATAGATTCGATTTAGTCAATTTATAAGTAAAACTTTTGGTTTTTCATCAGTATCATACTGTATGAGTTCTCTATATGTTTAATATCTGCTTGGTTTGAAAACGATGCTAAAACGACTATTTATCGACTTATCTAACTTACATAATCTGCAGTAGCTTGATAAGATTAAGACGATTTACCTCGTTGGTTTTGTGGATTCGTTAGGCACTGAGTTAAGATTCAAAAATTTTTAAAAGAATGATTCTAAAAATTCAATAAACTAATTTTTGAGTTTACGTATCATATAATAATATTTTTTTCATTTTGAATTTTAAGATTGATAATGTCTTTTCCTAATTTTGGTTTACACGAGGATTATTTTAAGGTTTTATTAAAAAAAAGTTGGGTCTGGAGCTAATTTAACAGGCAGTTACATGCTCGCCAACTGCATAATTGGAATGCCATGTCATCACATTTCAATGGAAAGATGGATGGAGACTATTAGATACTAAATTGATATAAAACACCAAACAAAATGATAAAACCAAAATTGATCCAATTTTATGTTTTTTTCGCTATTGTTGAATGCTGTTAAAAACTTCGATTAATATATTGTAAAATGTTTGGCCAAAAAATATGATATACAATAAATACATAACACATTTTATATTATCATGTATAATATATAATGGGTAAATTACAGTATAAGTTATCAACATTTTTGGGTAAGTTGATATGATGTATCAATATTTCGAGTGATTAAAAAGAAGAACCAGAGTTAAATAAGGTATCAGTGCTTGAATTAGTTTTCAATTAATTTTTCTTATTGTCAATTATGGATATCTTATTTGACTCATTAATTCCTTATTATAACCACTTGAAACGTTGATATTTAAATGAATATACTCTAAACGTTAATTCTTCTTTTTAACTGCACAAAATACAGATATCTTAAATAAGGCGAACCCCACCCCCCCAAACAAAACACAAAAACCTAAACATTGATATAAGGTCTGTTTGTTTAGCTTTTCTGGATAGATACAGACGCTTTTTTCAAAAAAATTTCTAATAAATTGTTTATTAAAAAATAGATATAGATAAAAAAAAAGGTTGGCAGTTTCATGAAAAAATCAAATAGATGTAATATAGATAAAATATAAATATAAATTAGATATATTTACACATATTATTTCGATATAAATACAGATGAAAAATAGACCATTCAAAAAGACCCACATTTAAATGTGGTTCACTCAATATATAATACATGATATGTTTAATAAACCACATTATTAATTATATGGTGTAGATATATCATGAAATTAATGTTTTATATATAATATTTTCAAGGAAAAGATAACAACATGTAGGGTTTGCTTGGATTGTGGGATTTTTGTATGTATTGCATATATATATGATATATATCTATAACTTATCTGTATCGTATTTGTATTAACATATATCATATCTATTTGGTTAGTTTATGAGTAAAATTATCAATTTTTCAACATTACTAACATGGACGTATGAACAAATTATGTCATGACACGTGTCATCTAACATGGCATTGTTATTAATTTTTTATTAATTTTTATCTTATTTCCTCTAATCACAATTTCTAAGACCATCAACTTAAGCCTAACCTCATCTCAGGCCAAAAAAAAAAAAAAAAAAAAAAACATAAGCCCAACCTCATCTTAGGCCTTCTACCAATTCATAATCTAACATACACTACTTCTAGGCTTAATAACATATAGAAGGTTTGATCCTTGCACTTTACCATTGTGGAACATCAATTTCATAGACTTCTACCATCCTCCCACTGAACACAAACAAGTCAGTGACTTTCAAGTGTGAAACTTCATAGACACGGATATCGTCGGTTACAATACCAATGACAACTGCAATTTTGTCCTGTTGCAAGTAACACAATCAAGAAATTAAACACATTAGATTATTCAAGGAAAAAAGGAACAAAATATATTTATCTTAATTTTAATATAGAATGAAGTAAGATGACAACCTTTCCCTGCATGTAGCGGATGAGTTTGGAGAGAGACAACAAAGGCTTGTTGACCTTGCTCATGAACAAATGCTTCAAGATCACAGAATTGAACATGTTTCTAGTTCTTCAGACGAGGAAGTGATACAATCGCAAAAAGTTTTCAACTTAAAAATTAGATTGATACACACACATTAATATGTCTCTTTACTCTATTTTTGTATTCCCAAAACAGAGCATGTCAAATTCCAAACTCGACCAAGTCGGATTTTCTCGAACTAAGTACAACTAATGATTGTTAATTATGGGAATCTACAAAACAAAATGATGTAAGAAGAAACTTCTTGAAACAAACATCATTGGAGCTTAAACGGATCTGTCTCCTAGCTCAAAAGTTCTATTCTTGTGGTACTGAGAAAAATCAGGAGGTGGTGAAGGTAAAGTGAGATTCAAAGTTAGAGGGAGAACTTGAGAGAAATATTTTAGAGAGAGAGATTCTTGGGAGATGACTAGCGAGGGAGATGAAGTGGGTAGGAGAGAAAGGGAGGAGTCGAGAGAAGTGCTTGAAAGGCTTGTCCCACATTCACATAATTAACTTGTTCCACATTAGCAATATATTGAAATTCAACATTCTATATATTATCAAATCCAAAAGTGGCGCTTGAAAGGTTTTGAACTGGTGAAAGGCTTAGGGATAGGAAACTTATGTAGGCCTTGGTCCAGGATCTCTAAATTTCTTTTAAAAAATTAGATAATAATATTAATTATAATAAGGAAAAAAAGAAATTGTGACGAAAAATATACATATCACGTAAGGGAAAAATAAGATAAAAAAAAATATTTTAGTATGCCACATCAAATGACACATGTCACAACGTGATTCATCCTTTGTTGAGGTATCGAAATTAAACTTTCGAAAGTTCAGGTACTTAATTGAATTTTCGGGCAAAGTTGAGATATTAAATTTGACATTAACCAATTTTTCATTGGTATCTATTTCTTAACAAACATCTATTTGAAAAGAATAAAAATCTGATACCCAAATAACCAAAATATGATTAAAAAAACAGACTAATTATTGCTTATAAAATGGGAAAGTCAAGCTACCTTATCAATTACACCGATGCAATTAATACATGGTTGCTATGTAGCATCCATTTAGAACAATTGTGACATTCCAACTACTTGTCAAGGAAAAAGGAACTTAACAAAATTAATGCAGTGTATCATGGGCTGTGCCATGGAGAAAAATGGACTGGGGGACTAGAAGTTGTTACAATGGCCTATTACATACTATTATTATTTCTCTTTCGATATTCAAGTTTCAGCCCATTTTTAATCCATTGGGGGGTAGTATTTCGGCCTGAGGGGAGGGTCTGGAGCCTCTATGGCCCCTAGTAGACCCAGCTCTGCCTATATGCCTACTATATATAATTTGCTATTTATTTTGTTAAACAAAAATTTCTTGTTCAAAATTTAATTTTAAGTAAATACTTGTACGTTGGCCAAAAAAAACAAAGTAAATACTTGTACGGCTTTTCACCTTTTTAACTTTTAAAAAAGTTTAGAGTTTCAGGTTCTACATTTTACCATAGTCATTTTAAAATTTTCAATTCATTGGAAGTTTACTTCTCCAGAAGATGAACAAATAAAATTACATTTTGAGCTGCGCTCTATTTTTTTACATCTTAGCACTGACCTCTTCTCCTTAACTACAACAAATAGCATATAGATAGTGGTTGTGAGTCCCTTATTTCCTTTAATTTACAAATGTATAATTGTAATTATCTCAATTTTTGAAATACTTTATACATCATCTTTTTCTTTATAATCCCAACCATTGATTATGAGAAATCAAGGAAAAAAAAATAAAAATGGTCTCTATCCTTTCTAACATATATATTGTTGCTTGCTCGAATCTAATAGAGATTGGATATGGAGAATATGGGTTTGACTTCGATGGTAGAGAGCTTACAAAACAGAATCTCGATTATTGGCACACCATGTGAGTTCAGCATGGCTACTTCAATGCTTAAGACAACCATCATGTTGAGAGGCAGGAAAATTATATGTATAAAGGTGGTGTTTGTGACCTTGCCAATCCCATGAAAAGAAGAATATTTATAATTGGATGAGCCCTGACAATTGGATGTGTCAAGGGATCATAGGATAGTGGAGAGTGGGCAGTTAGCAATAATTGTGTTTGGACACGGGGTAGACCCACTAATCCACTTTCAAACGTGCCAAGTCCAACCGAGGAGAATATATGCTGAGAGACATCTAGTAAGGCCCAATCGAGTGCTACAGGAGCTAGTTGGATGCCGAGCTAGGATGAAGGATGATCAGCTGAGTCTCAAGCTACTACTAAAGCGAATGGCTCTTGTTCCAGATTAAACTATCAACACACATGTTTATGAAAATGCATATTGCAGGAACAAGCAACCATGAATCATGTATTTTAAATTATATAAGATAAAATTGCTTAAAATTTAACTCAAAATGGCTTTAATAAATAATATAATTTTCATTTGGCATAGAGATATAATTCACGCTATATAGCTCATCTACTCTCTAAGTATCATTAATTAGAAATTATATAATGTTGATGGTGCGAGTCGCTTAATAATATAGATAGCTATGTTAAATTTGGTAGGCAGGAATGACACAAAATGGAATCATGATTTTGGGTTCTATTCTCATCCCCATGTCTTTCAACTTTTGATATCATTCCACGTAATATTAATTATTTAAATAACCTTTTATTCCATTACATATTTATTATTAAGAATGCATTATATATATATATATTATTGATATTCAATTTTATTCTTGAGATATTCAAAATAATTTATCAATACATTAATCATTCAATTATGATATTCTTTTCATTTCAAACGATTCTTATATTCAATCTATAACAAGGTTTATTTGTTTGATCTTATTCTAGTTATTTTGATATCATATTTTATCATTTTTAAAATGTTTGTCACAAAATGGATACAATGAAAAACTGCATAAATAGATAAATAAATAAGATACAGATATAACCAATAAGTAATAGATATGAATCTGATATAAATACAATACAGATAAAAATCAAACAATCCAAACCAGAACGTATAACATCTTTATGCAAGTTGCTAGATTAGAAATCAAGGCTTAAGGAATTCCTCCATAAGATCCTTATTCATTAAGTGCCAATTCTTCCCCAAACAGGCAAACACCGTAGTTCTGCCAAGAATTGGTGCTTAAGCATCCTTTTCATCCTGGTTAAATTGCCGTCCGAAGCAATGCTGTTGCACGCGACATGCTTTCTTTTATATATTTAGTTAATTCATTGTCAATAAATTAAAAATAAAAAATGGGTATATAATTTTCATTATTTTAAAAATATTTTATTACTAATAAAAATATATTAAAAATGGATTATCACAATGTGGATCTTATATTTTTAAAAAATTCTTTTAAAAATTTACAATAAAGTGAAAATATGGTCGAAATAAAAGGTGGCACAAAGTGATGGTATAACATTTTAAGGATCTAGATAAGTTCCATATGGATAAAAAGACGGTCTTACAAACTAAGTTTTTATTTAAGCTATCTTCTTCTTTCCACACAAATTAATAAGGTACAAATTTGTTCGCAACTGTCAACTTAGCTGACGGAGAAATATATTCTGCTGAGAGAGAGAGAGAGAGAGAGAGAGAGAGATTTTCTATGCAGATATGTCCAATGAACGGGAAGATTATCAAAGCTTCTTTTCCAAAGAATGATAGAAGCCTGATGAAATGAAAAGTTACAAAACTACTTTATCTTCTATATACATTGCATATATCCTCCACAATTAGCTCATATAACAAATATTCCTCCAGTTCCCTACCCATTAGCTCAATTTCATTTGCTAAATCCAGCCAATTGGAGTCGGAGATACAAACTTCCATCAGTGTCTCCATACCAACTCTCTTCTGGTTGGTACCCAACGATTCACATATATGAATTTGGAATCTTTCTCTATTGCAGACTGCACCTCTAAATGCAGCTGCCATCCCCATTCTACGATGTTGAGTGGCAACTCGACGGTATAGTTCTTGGATTTCTGAGTTAATTCTGTCAAAGAGCAGCTTTCTTTCAGATCTCGAAGGACTTTGATCATCATACTTCTCCTCAAGTTCTTCAAAAACTATAGGATTAATGGGAGTTAGAGGGGATTGACATATAGACATGAATGTTTCTGGATAGGCACACTTGAATCCTGAACTAGCAAGGACATCATTTATGTAAAATGTCTCCCATTGCTTTTTCGCTCTGTCATCTTCTGATAAGGCAAATGAAGCTTCCTCAAGAACATGATCACTCAATGCGTCCACACGTTTTTCTTCAATCTCCTCTTGCTCTGACTTGACTAAATGACTTTGCAAGCAAATGCCTGACAACAGTGGATTCTCAATTTTATTAGGATAGGGAAGAAAAGGGGAAAAAGAAGAAGAAGATGAGTGAAGTTTTTTCAAGTATTTGTTTCTAATAGAGATCCTTTGTTTTCAACAGAGTCAATTTTAAAGCAAATTCGTAATATATGCCATTTGCTATAAACCAGTCTACTTTCATGACAACACTACCCGACTTTTTTGTCTTTTATTGGACAAATGAATATAGTATCATCTCTTGTTTCATGAGGAATTCCAATTTCAAAAGTGTCATAGGGTTGGCAACTTATAAAAGATATGCAGCCTTTAGTTACCATGAGGGCCAGGATGGAGATCCTTGAAACAATCAGGAGCAGATGACGCGTCATCCTGGAATGGAGCATCAAAAATGGAAACTGGACTAGACTGGGCAGCTTCCTTGGAGCTTGAAGACACCTCTATCTCAGCTGCAGGACAATGCATAACGCTTTGACTGTCTCTATGTGGCCCATCCAGTGATTCCTGAAATATTGTGTAGTAAGGGTGAGATCACAACAAGGCCTCCAAAAGCCATTCTTCTCCTACTTGTCCAACACACACAAGAATGTTTCTAGATCACATTTTCTGCCCATTCAAATATATTCTACATATTTATTAGATCCTCATAGGTATCATCTGCGTCAACGGGCAATATTACCAAAGAACATCCTACACAAACCAGCAGGATGCTGGATAAAGTTACAAAACATTTGCAAAGAAACTGAACTACAAACAAAACCAAGCCAGCCATAAAAGGCAACAGCTAATCATAGATAAGTTCATAGCTTTTCAGAATCAAGAGTATGTGATAAAAGGGTATGCTAAAACAAAAAGAACAAGAAATAATTCTTAACATTGCAATCATGAAAAGATGCTGGCTCTTTAGTCATCCTGAATAAAAGGAAAGGTATTTTGATTCTTTTTCTCTATGATAGGATGGACATATGCAAGCTCATATGCAGCATGTGTTGCATATGGAGAGGAACAGGAAAAAAATGCTCTCATGCTATCATTTAATTAAATGCATACCTGCACTGGTATGTCTTGCAACTCACAAGAAAAGTTGCCTTGAAACAGCAAACTAGTAGATGTTTCTGAAGTAGGCTCTGAAGTTATAGTCCTCTTTTCATGTTCAACTTCGAATACTTTCAGAATTAGTAACAGGAGCCACAGAACACCTGAAATGCTGTCGCGGCATATTGATATCTCTAAATCTGCTTGCGAGTTGATCTTCTGTACAAGGGGTTTCGGCTGAAGTTTCGCAATGCTCTTTCTTAAGGCAACAAGAAGTCTGGCATTTGTCATTGTACCTCAATTTCGAAAGTGGTAAGCCATCGTTTTGGGCATAAATCCCCTTTACACCTTTATTCCTCTCCCTAGGTACTTTGGACATGTTACCCTGGGAAGTCTTATAGTGGGTGGCAGATCTAGAACTTTCAAACACAATGGATGAGGGATTTGCTACACACCTTCTCGGCAATCCCTATTGCTAATGCCAAAGATCTAACAGATTTAGCTGCATCAGACTTAACTCTTTCAGTATTAGATCTCTCTGGACGAACCTTGGCATCTTTATTTAAAGGTCGTTTACCCTTATTCGAAAGGATAGCATTTCACCGAGTGTATTAACATGAGCTACTTCTATCTCTTCAAATATGAGTCTTCTTCCACCTGTAGATAATTCTCTTGGCTTCTCTACTAACGGATGATTCACTAGAACGTGTCAATGAGGATTTCTGTCTGGTATTATGTATAGATAATCTCTTGGGATTCAGTGCTGCCAAATCTGATTCTGATTCATTACCAGACATGCTGGATGAACTCTCATCCCCACAATATCCTTTTAATCTGGATGGCGAAGAAAAATTAACAGAACCAGAATCAACGATATTTCCCATTCGTCGGGCCAGTTTTTTGGTGGTTTCCCCAGGTCCTCTCACGTTGTGTTTCAATCCCATGTCAACAGGGATTTTCTTTCCATTTACTCTCTCATCTCGTGACTTTGTAGGGTTATGGCAATCCAAAAGGGTATTAGGAGAAGATGAAACAATATTTGAAGAATCCTGTGGTTTCCCAAGGTTAGGTTTCAGAACAATAATTCTGGTAGTTGACTCGCCACTCCCTTTTGAAGTAGTAGAAGAATCATGTGCAGCATTTCTATTGTATATTTTACGAAGCGGATTGTTTTGTTGCTTTTGGAATGATCTATCCATTCCCAGAGAGTTTCCTCTCCTAGATTGCCGGCACATCCCATTGTGTTCACCAGGAGCATTTGATGATACCGCACACATTCTTCCACGATGCCTAGAGTGACAAGGTGCAACTTGCACTTCTTTTAGGTGTCTTTTAAAGAGTGAATCTGGCTCCTGAAGAAACGTTGTTGGAAAATCATCACCGGATTCTAGCACCTCAAGGACATCGTAAAATTCCTTGGAATCCCGGAAATTCTCATCAGTTGAAAGACACGTGGCATCCATAAGATTCTTTTGAATGAATCTGGTTTTATCTGAGGTTAGATAGCAGCCTGAAGTGTTCTCGTGGAGATCACTATCTATTCCACATTTTTTTGCCTCTAGAACCTCGTAGACATCTCTAAATTGCTGTTCATCATTTGAGCTTTTCCTTGGTGATGTATGCTTATTTTGAGTTTTCTCTACATTACTGTTCCGATACTTATTAACTTCAGACAAAATCTTCTCTTCCCGGACAGACTGCTTTCGAGGTAATGTATCTAGACCCATTAGTCTAGCAATCAAACACGGGGATTCCCCCTGAGGTTCAACTTCACGAGGCATCTTCTTCAACGAGTAACTTCTTCAGGACTTCCTAAACTTCTAGTTTCAGTAACTCCACTCGACAACAGGGCTGCAAGAAGAACAACTCGCATGAATAGCCGCTATCTCAGTGCTTCCCTTAGTGAAAGCAACATAAAAGATGCATTATGAATAAAGGAATACAAGAAAGCCTAATACAGACAATTTTCTGTGTCTTCTAGTCTGATAAATAACAAAAACATCAACTATTTTGGACACATTCAACTTGAAAGTACCAAATCTATATCCTTAATTGATCGTTTTCTCTTACTCTATGAAATCACTATCTACACAGCTAATGTTACTCTCTAGATCCAAAAACTCTATAAAATTGCTCAATTTCATGAAATCTGTTACTTGTGCAAAGCGATGGGCTCCGAACATCTTCCTAAGCAAATTAAAACAACATGAAAGATAAAGGAAGTCTGTTATGATTTTAATCAACATTGAGCCAGAATCCACCACCAGAACTAGCTACAGGATGCCAACAGCTGAAGACTTTCAAATTATAAGAATATCCTTCAATAAAATGAGTAATTTAACATGACAAAGTGATAACATAAATCAGCTAATTGCAGTTTCAGTTCAAACTTCATAAATTAGGCTCATCAGACATTATCAATCCTAGGGAAAAAACACAACAGCAATCAGCTGAAACTCTACACGATCACAAGCATCAGAATCCGCTACTTGAACTAGCTACAGGATGCCGATACGACGACCTTCTAATTATAAAAAAAAAAAAAAACCGTCGCGAAGCAATAACATGGATCATCTAATAACAGTTTCACTTCCAACTTCATAAAATTAGGCTCATCGGACATTATTATAACTAGGATACGAAACTCAACAGCAATCAGCTGAAAGTTTACACGATCACAAGCAACAGGACAATGTGTTTGATTTATATGATTTTCAGTGAAATATAGGAGGGAAGAGAGACACACAGAGAGAGAGAGAGAGAGAGAGAGTTGTTGTGGTAATCACCTTGAAGGAAGACTGGTTTCGGATTCAGCTCCAATGGACAATGACGATGGATGATGTCTCTGTTATGGAGAATGCAGCTTGAATTTAAGAAAGAATGGAAAAAACCTAGGTGGAAAAAATGAAATGGTTATGGAAAAAGAAAAGTACCTGTAAGAATGACGCTCCTGCAAAAATCCAAAAGAAAAGATAACACCGAGAAAAGGAAAGAGATAGAAACGGGTCGTGCCCGTGTGATATCGTGTTTCCTTTGTCGAGTTCGGAATAAAAGCAATCACGAGAGAGAGAGAGAGAGAGAGAGAGAAGGGTGGTCACGTAATGAAAGTGAAGGTTTTGATGGAGTGTGGTGTTTTTTTTTTTTTTTTTTTTTTTTGAAATTTCAAATTAGAGAAATAGGAGGGAAGGCTATGAGAGGTATAGGAGTGCGCGCCCGCTGGGGAGGTGCAGCCGGCTGTGCCGTGGGGTACTGCGATTCGGCGCGCAGTTTCTCATTCTGTCGGTTATGATGGTGCCTTCATAATGAGACGGAAATTGAGACGCCTTACGCAGGCCGTTTAATGATTTAATCCATTATTGGCGGACAAAGCATATGGGTCCATAAAGTGTTTAATTCATTATTTGCTCATTTCAAAATAGGTAAATGGTTCTTACACCACCTCTCTTTAACAACATCTAGAGTACGTGAAATAAGATTATAGGACCTCATACAGTACCACATGTATATCGCATGTAGTTTCATTTGCTTATATGATATACCTTGGATGTTGCCAAAAATAGGTGGCCTAAAAAGTACCTATCAGGTGTTTAAAAGTCACTATCCATAATAGTAATTTTATTCGAGTTAGTTGACACGAAAACCTAGGATAAGCACTCTTCTTACGAGTTTCTTAACTAATAAGAATAATTATTTAACTTTCGCGGGTTACTCTTCCAAGCAACCTAAAAAGTTGATTTTTTTTTTTGAATTTTTTAACACTAACATTATATAATTAATACAAGATCCATAAAAATTTTTAAAAATTGTTAAATATCTTATCGAAGTAATCTATGGATAAATGAAAAGTTCTTTACTATGAAGAGTTGCTTAAAATGATAATATGACATGTTAAACAACTTTCTAAGTAATTTATTGATAAAAATAGTCTAACTCATCCCTATATACTAGTAAGATCAATTAGTACAATTTTAAAACAAATATATTATAACTGTTGTGAGCTTAAATTCACGGTAAAGCTGATTAAATGTTGGTCTAAATGTAATTGGACTAGGAAAACAAATATAAATTAGCGAATAAAGGGGTCTATCCAATGCAGTGAGGCTCATAAGAGATATCCTAGATGGTATTTATTGATAATTGTGAGCGGTTGAGATAATTAGAGATACATCATAGAGATTATGGAAACTTATAAAAGGTACCAAGAGAATAAATATCAAGATTCTCAAAATTAGAGTAAAGAGTGTTGAGATTATTGATGATTTGTTGAAATTGTCAAATATTAAATACCAATTAATGTTATTTCCTTATAAATGTGTGAACAGGTTAAAGACATTGAATGGAAGATTGAATAGGTAGATTTCTGGGGAACTAATTGGAAATTCTAACCATACATATATCTGTATGTTTCAACTTATAGTGAATAATAAAAAAAAAATATACATTAGTTTATCATATTTGTCTTCATGGTATCAAAGCTACATAAGGTTCTGAAAACCTATGCCACCCAAATCCAAAAATTCATCCCAAAATTCCATTAAAAAAATTCAAGCTTTTGCCATGGTTTCCTACCATCGATATAGTCAGACGTCCTAGGACCGACCCAAAGCCACAAATCAAAAATCTCTAATAATTCAGACAAATCTACATATAAATGCACTCATTGCAATCAAATAGGTCATTCAAAAAGTCGTTGCTTTAAACTAATTGGATATCTAGATTGATGAGACCCAACACGGCATCAAAATTCCAAGCACCTTTCCACTGCTGCAGGTGCTCAAACAAACGAAGATAACGCATCTCCCACATCATCAGTATTACTTACCACTATAAACATTGGAAGTAAGGTCTTCACCACTTCTACGCCTGTTTTGAATAGTATACGGATAATTGATTCTATTGCTACTGATCATATGACATTTGATGTTAGACAAGTCAAAAATCTTAAATCATGCTCCCAAAATTGTGTCTACACGATCAATGTTAATACCACCCCGGTTGTTAAGGAAGGGTCATCACATCTTACTAATACTTTACATCTTGATTCTGTGTTAGTTGTTCCTTCCTTAGATTATAACTTGTTGCCAGACTCTCAGATCACTGCTACTTTATCTTGTGTTGTTATTTTCTGGCCTAATCATTGTGTGCTTAAGAACATTCAGACTCGACAAATGATTGGTTATGGTATTAAGAGAGAGAAGATATATTACTTGGACTTGGAGTTAGAAAATTCCAACATATTACAACAGGCTTTAGTTGTAGAAAGCATTGGTTCTCTAAAAAGATAACTGAGATTTCACTTTGGCATCAACGTTTAGGACATGCCTCATTTGGTTATTTAAAAAGGTTGTTTCCTAGTTTGTTTATAAATGTGATATTTCTATTTTCAAATGTGATGTATATGAACATGGAAAAAACTATTGTGCTTCATTTCCTTTGATTTTAAATAAAAGTCCTGCTCTTTTCATGGTTATTCACTCTGATGTTTGGGGACCATCCAAAGTTCTCAAATTGGGAGGGTCACATTGGTTTGTCACCTTTATAGATGATTGTACTCGAATGACTTTGATTTGTTAGATGAAATTCAAATCAAAAGTTAACTTGCTGTTTTAGAAATTTTATAATACCATTTGTACACAATACAATGCCCGAATCCAAAAGCTACATAATGATAATGGCGGGGAATACCACAGTTCTGAACTTCAAAAATTTTTGGACTCTCATGGCTTAATCCATCAAAATACATGTCCAAATACACCCCAACAGAATGGTGTGGCTGAACACAAAAACAGACACTTATTGGAGGTTATTCACGCTTCCCTCATTGAGGCTCACATGCCTTTATGTTATTGAGGTGAAGCTCTTCTTTCTACAGCATACCTCATCAATCATGTTCCATCTCACTCTATCAACTTCAAGATACCCTTCCAAGCACTTGCAAAAACAGTTGTTGCACCAACAATGTCAAACCTTCCACCTCATGTCTTTGGATGTGTTGCCTACGTTCATCTCCCTGAACACCAAGACAATAAGTTAATGCCTCAAGCCTTAAAATGTGTATTTATTAGATATGTTATTTATCAAAAGGGATATAGGTGCTACCATCCTCTCTCCCCCCCCTTTCCCCCCCCCAAACGGATGTTTATCACTATGGATGTTGTCTTTCATGAAGATACTATGTATTTCTCTAAGTCTGACTTTCAAGGGGAGAATATTGGGGAAATCTAGAGTCTTATATACAACCTTGAGGAAGATGGAGTGACAGTATCTGATCAAAATGTAGGTGACCCTAGTAGTCAAAACTTGTGACAGTATCCTACACAACGAAACAATAAGGATAGAAGTGGATGAGTTGTAGAGCTGGGCATACGGGCCTGGCGGGCCGGGCCGGGCCGGCCCACTTCGGCCCGCGGCTAAACGGGCCAGAAATTTTTGGCCCGTTTTAGAAACGAGCCAAAATCACTTGGCCCGAGCCCGGCCCGCATTTAGCCCGCGGGCTAACGGGCTGGCCCGTTTGGCCCGCATTTTATGTCCCTTTTTTTTAAAAAAATTTCTGAAGTTGTTAGTGTGAGACTAAGTTATTGAATTAGGTCAAATTGACCCTAAAAAACTTGACTTAAAGATAAATTGGGTCAATATAGACATAGGGCGTGTATATATATATTTTTTAAGTTTTAACTCTTGGCCCGCGGGCCAGCCCGCTTTTGGCCGCGGGCTAACGGGCCGGGTAAATTTTGGCCCTTTTTTAAATGGGCCAAATTTTTTTGGCCGCAGCCCACTTTTTTAAGTGGGTCAACGGGCCGGCCCGCGGGCTTTGGCCCATATGCCCATCTCTAATGAGTTGGAGCCTAATTGTCATACCTTAGATCAAACTGAAAATGAGTCTCTCTTAATTGATATACCAACCCAATCGTTGTTTGAGGATACTCCTTATACGGTGCCAAAGTCATCCAGGAGATAGTTACCATAAGGTCTCACTAGAGGTATTCCAAAACCTACATATGAACTTCAGTTGTCTAGTAAAGTAAGATATCCTATGAATCATTATATGTATACACATTGCTTGTCACAAAAAAAAATAGTCTTTGTCATCAATAATATATTGTATATATACCTAATAGTATACAAGAAGCCTTAACCAATCCGAGATAGAAAGCTGCGATAAATAAAGAGATGGCCTTCTTGCAAAAGAACCAAACTTGAGAGCTAGTTGACCATCTTATAGGAAAAAAAAAATTGGTTGTCGATGGATCTTTACTATAGAGTACAAAGCTGATGGTGTGATCGAATGTTTCAAGGTAAGATTGGTGGCAAAAGGATATACCCAAACTGAGGAATTGACTACACTGAGACATTTGCACCTGTGGCCAAAATCAATACAGTTCGGGTCTTGTTATCTTTAGCTGAAAATTTTAATTGGCCATTACAACAGTTTGATGTAAAAAATGCATTCCTTCATGGTGAACTCTCTGAAGAAGTCTATATGGATCTCCCACCAGGATACATGATAACAGAAAGACAAAAACAGAAGGTGTTTAGATTGAAGAAATCACTTTATGGATTAATATAATCTCCTAGAGCATGGTTTGGAAGATTCACCAAATCCATGACAACCTTTGGTTACAAAAAATGCAATTCATATCACACATTATTTTTAAAGAGACAATATGGGAAAATTACTACACTCATTGTATATGTAGATGACATGATTGTCAAGGCAACAACCTACAAGAACTGAAAGCTTTAAGGGAGTACTTATCAAAGGAATTTGAAATGAAAGACTTAGGCCCTTTAAAATGCTTTCTGGGAATTGAAGTATCTCGATCAAATAAAGGTATCTTGCTATCTCAGAGAAAGTATGCCTTGGATCTACTTCATGAAAGCGGTATGTTAGCCTGGTAACCAATTGACACTCCAATGGAAGAGGGTCTAAAGTTATGTATTGAGAAAAGTCAGGTACCTATGGACAAGGGGAGATACCAAAGATTCGTTGGAAGACTAATGTACTTAGCTCACACAAGACCAAATCTCGTCTATGCTCTAAGTCTCATTAGTCGGTTCATGCATAATCCAAGTGAACAACATATGAATGCAATCATGCGCATTTTAAGGGACCTAAAATATGCTCCTAGAAAGGGAATTCTATTCTCTAAAAACACAAACAAGCAAAGCTTCGAGGTATATACAGATGCTGACTGGGATAGAGCAGCTGATGATAGGCAATCAACTTCGGGATACTTTATCTTTGTAGGTGGAAACTTGGTCACATGGAGGAGCAAGAAACATAATGATGTTGCAAGATCTAGTGTAGAAGCTGAGTACAGAGGAATGGTCTTAGGAATTTGTGAAGTACTATTGTTAAAATTTCTCTTACAAGATTGAGGCTATCCCTTAAAGCAACCAATTTAGCTTTACTGTGACAACAAAGCAGCATGTGATATAGCCCATAATCCAGTTTAACATGACTGTACAAAGCATATCGAGGTAGATAGGTTCTCCATTAAGGAGAAACTAGATAGAAAAGTTGTGGAATTACCAAAGATCTGATTGGAAGATCAGTTAGCTGATATCCTTACCAAAACAGTATCCAATCGGATATTCTCAAAGTTCTTAGACAAGTTGGGCATGTGTGACATATATGCACCAACTTGAGGAGGAGTATTGAGATTATTGATGATTTGTTGAAATTATCAAAGATTGAATACCAATTAATGTTATTTCCTTATAAATGTGTGAATAAGTCTTAGACAATGAATAGAAGGCTAAGTAGGCAGATTTCTAGGGAACTAATTGGGAATTTTAACCCTATATATACTTTGTATGTTTCAACCTATAATGAATAATAAAAAAATATATACATCAATTTATCATATCTGTTTTCAAAGAGCTCCAACTCCAATCAAGCTTAGGGAAGTAAATGCCAAGCAAACCAATCATGCTTGACAAGGCTTAGGACCTAGTTAGCTTAGAACTCGCATCTTAAGTCTACTTAGGAGGTCAGCCCTTGGGTGATTAGATTAGATTGACTCATGCTCAAAATAGGTTGGGTTTATTCAATATATAGCCATTGGCAATAGGCACATTGCCCATGTGACGATTGGAATGGAACCTATGGCAGGCATGATTGGTCGGTGCATGACTTTCATATCTAAACTTACACTACGCAATAAGCATCCTACGTATTCTACCTAGAATCTGGCTATTTCTTGCCCATTTCTTACTACGCGCGTGCAAGCATACGCAGCTCTCATTAAGAAAATTTTTAATCCTGAAAGCTGTATTTAAAATCGCCATATGCTATATTAGTATTTGATCAACTTTCATTTTTTAAGAATCTTTACACTTTATTTCTAAAATTCTTATGAAAAATGCTTAAGATTTATTTTGTAACATAAGTTGTCACGCATTATGTATAGTATGTATAAATAAATAATTTGTAAGGAGACGTTAAAAGTAAATCTCATTTGCTTCTCTTTGATGAGCAATGCGCTAATGTTACTAAAAACTCATCAAAATAGCTGTGGTCGATTTGATTAATGAGAAGAAAATTCTCAAAATTACTCTAAAATTTACAAAGATTAAAAATAAAAATAAGTAACTCCTACTTTTATTTCAGTCATTAATAATGTTTAGGCATCCCAACTGGCATATTTATAGACCTTCTAAATCAAATAGAGACACAATCCTTCAAAAAACAACATATGAAATAAATAAAAAAGATCATTTCATCAATGACAAACTATGCAATCCCTTCCCTAGTCCTTTATAGTATGAATATTTTTAAACTAAAACTAAAACAATTGGTTAAAATCCCTTCCCTAGTCCCTTATAGTATGAATATTTTTACACTAAAACTAAAACAATTAGTTAAAATCCAGCGCCATACATGGATTTTCATTTGAAATGGATTGTATTCAAAACGAAAATAGATTTAATTAAAAATTACCATGATTAATATATATCAACATTTTATGTACAAAAATTGTTTTCAAATATGGTATAATTACTATAATTTAATTTAAAATATTGATTTTATTCAACCGTTAATAGACTTTGTACATTTTCATATGTGACACTATATGATTTAGTAGAGTTACAACTCTTTATAAAAAATTTTATTTTATATTAAGTCATATGAAAATAGTAGCTCTTGCCATTTTTACACAAGGAAAATTTTTTAAAAAATATTGGTTTTATATAATTATTGGTGGCCTTGCTATATTTTTATACGAAATACTATGTAATTTAAAAGAGTTACATCTCTTGTTTTAATGAAATGTTTTAGTGTAATCTAGAATTGTGTTATGTTATATTAAGTGATGTAACAACTATAACTTTTGCAATTTCAGCCAAAGGATCCATCTCTTTTAAAAGCTTCCAAAATGATATATTGCGATTAGAAATATATAAAAACCAGTAAAATCCTCAATGAGACTAGATTTCAATATAGCAACAACATATTGATGGGTTGTTTTGGGAATGGGCTCCTTAGGCCTATTCATGCCTGTTTGAGCATTGACTGACCTGTTTTGAGTCTTTTGACCATTGGCCAACCTTTTTTCAGCCTATTTCCTAGACAAACAGATTGAGACCCTAAACAGTAAGTCGGTATGCCAAATCACAGCATCAACTCAGCTATGCTTGCCAACCTTGCTCGTCATTCAATAATTCGCCATTACACCCACAACTGAGAAACTTAGGACATAATCGAATGCGTGGTTACGGGCTCTTATAAAATCAACGACACTCCCATGACAGAGCTTCACTTTTATTAACCCCCTTTTGTCCTACCTCCATAGATACCATCCAAAGGAGTCCTTGAAAGGATATCTAATACAAACACTTGCACCCACACTTTGTCTGTCGTATCATTTGTCTTCCTTCATCACTTTACTAATTTGACTGTCATAATGTCCTCACCAAATAATAGAGGTGGATAAAAAAACCGCTCAAATCGAACCAATCTGTAACCGAATCAAACAAAATCGAAACTATGATTTTTTATTAAATAATTTAATTTAAAAAATTCTAAATCCAAACCAATCCAAAAATTTGTGGTTGGTTTAAAGAGGTAAACAAAACTATATATAAAATTTTTTTTGTTCAAAATATATTCTTTCATCGGTAATTTAATGTTATTTTTTATTAATCGCTTGAACTCTATGGAGTATGAGTTTTGCTACTTAGTCATATACTTTATTGTGTATTAATTTTTCATTGTATATTTTATTAATAGATCACTTATATTCATAAAATGACTTTTATTAGTAGATTTTTTTTTTTGCCAAATTTGCTGAATTATTTTTTAGACTATTAGTTATATTTTACTATATATTAATCCGTAAGTGTAATGTGATAGTGATTAAATAATTTTATGATGGATTATTGATCATTGATCATGAATGTAATGAATTTATAAAGTATATAAACTTTATAGTGTGATTTCAATATTTAAATATCCATACAAATATAAATATTAGAACTATTTTTTTTATTAGAAATTTTATTTAATTACTAATATGAACTGAACCAAACCGTTATCTAATGATTTGGTTTAAAAAAGAAAGAAATCTAAATTATATATTATGGTTTGGTTTGATTTTAATGAAAATCGGACCAAACCGATCCGCACTCACCCCTGCCAAATAACCTCTGATACCCATTTACTTATGATCATTTTACAAGTTGACACAATTAACACAAATAAATAGTTCAGCAGAAAGGAAAACACAAAAACAAAAACAAACGAACAAACAAACCACATTGTTTATTCCCTAAGACAACCCTTCATGCCATTTAAATGATTTCTTCACTTCAATATTCAACTAATTTCCTCTCACATGACCCTTTAACTCCACGGTCTCTTACTTCATAATCGATGAAACCCTTAGCATAATGCTTGTAACTCCTTGCAATTGTCATATCATGATGGATATTACAATTCAAATGGTAGGACACTCTTCTCCAATCTGGATTCTGCAAACGTCGCAAATGAATTCAAGGACATATTCGAAGAAATTCTAACCACCATTCGGAATGGTTTGTGGATTACGAACAGCTTACAGACAATTACTCTCTGTTTTTTTTTTTTTTTTCCTTCTTCCTTTGGTAAAAACAGAAAGAGAAAGAGGAAGCTTGACCTTGCGGCTGCCTTCCCAAATTCCAAAAATTGAGGCAGACCGTCATTGATTTTGGAAAGAAAAATTCAAGAGCAATATACCTTTAACACGATTATATACAATCCACAAGGTCATTTATTGAAATTTATCCCAACACCTCGACAACAAATTGCTTTTACTTGGCTTAGCGTCAACGTAAATTTGGAGCAAGTTTAATTGGCACAAGACCATTCACTTCATTTATCCGGCATACGATTAAGACGCATAATCATTTATTTTTATAATTGCCCTTTTTATAAATCTCGGGGTTCATAGCTTTACTTTGTCTTTTCCAATAGAATTCGGAAAGACCATGCTCTCTCCAGGACAGGCAGCGAGGCTGTGTGGCCAACTGACGCCTGAGAGAGTCAAGCACCATCACCCCAATCTCCCTCTTACGAGATGTGTCTCCCCAGTGTACAAATAAACAAGGAACTCAAACCATAGTGTTCATGGGAAATACTGATGAAAAATGAGAAATGATGACATAGGCACAATCTCTAAAACCAAATCCGCACCACGCTCAATACATATTCCCATTATTGTAAAGCTTAATTACAATTAGATTGAACCGTATTAGGAAGAAAGTCAATTACTGAATGAAGACCTATCATCAGCAAGAGATATATATCATATATACTGAAAAAATTCTTCCTTTACAGTGCAGTCCACAAAGATGAGAGACAGATGCACCAAACGATTTACTTGAATAGGAAGAGGAAGGAGAGGAGAATACTTAAAAAAAAAAAAAAAACACCAAACGTTCACTTGCAAAAGCCTGTATAGCTTATAAGCAGAAGTCACAATGTTGAAACCGTGACCTTTGGATTTAGGAAACGCATTTCAGGCCTTCTTAGTTAATGAACATTACAACAAGATCAAGGATTGAAATTTGAAACTGAAAAGAGAAGTCTCAACTTGGTGGACATCTTGACGATGAGAATCTTGTTGAAAGTTGAAACCATCATCCAACGAACACAATCATATCAATACTCATGAAAAACTGGTACATCCAGTTCAAACTCAATTAATCGAGATTGGCTTTTATCAAAAGCAAGCATAATGATACGTACGAATATGATGGCTATTATACTAAATGACAGCCCCATATGTGCTGGCGAAACAGCTTAAACAAGGAATCTCATGACAGAAAGAAAGACATCCTTCAGCATCGCCAAGATGATTGATAAACTTATACAACAACAAAGCTCCACAAGTAGTCAACTCAACAAAAGCAAGAGCTAATTCCAATCCAGTTGTAGTTCACATAACAGGAACAAACACAAGTTTGCACAAGCAAGCACATGCTAGTTACTTGCATTCAACAACCATAAAGCAGCATAACTGACAACCTTTGTGCTGGCTTGTTTGTCTAAACAACTTGATCAAGCATTGTTCAGCAGTTGGCTACATTTGATTTTGAAAAAAACATCTGCAGGGGGGGGACGAGGGGGTTGGTTTTGTGTGGTTAAAAAAAGCCCTGATTGTGCCAATTTGTTGAATGTTCAATAAGAATCAAACCTGCTATTTTTACTTAAAATTCAATGCCTTACAACCAATTTATCAGATTAACAAACTTAAGGAAAAAAGGAGACATGGAACTACATACACACACACGACATAATGTATACCTGTCCGATGCACCCAGGGAAACACCAGCCAAAGTTTTGCCATCTTAATTTTACATGGTTTATAAAACAAATATCAATCTTAATAATAAATGCATACAATAACAATGTACTCCTAACCAGCTTCTTCATAATGCAAATGCCAACAAACATGAATGAATACAACCACACTTTAACAACTAAAACTCATGAAACACAATGCCACCACTGACCAAGATAGATTGAAAAAGAAGAAAACTATCTCTGCATCTAAAACCTGGGTAACAAAAACATGGAAATGGAAATTTTTTATTTCTCCTAGAACCTAACATATCAAAGATATATTGAACGTAGCCTCTAAAGTTGAAAAGGCAAATGTACATCCATAAAAGACAAATTTCCCATAACATGACAACCTTGGCTGCCGAATATAAACATGGCACATCAAAACACGTCTGTTCGAACAAAACTAATATCCAGTTTGGACATAAATCGTTCTCTGGTATATACTTATTTTACTAATATAAATTAATTATGACAGACAAATTGAGGAGGCGGAACTTATAAAATCTCATAGACAAGTAATAGAGGATCCAAAGACAAAATAGGAAGAAAACTGACATCTAACGTCAGCTCAAAAGAAGGGAGTACTTGACCACCATATCTTTTGGCAACTACAAAAGATGGGATTATGGGTTCTGCAAAGCACCCAAAATGACCCATCAGTCCATATCAGCCTTAGCTGCAAAATGTTTGCTATGAGTAAGAAACTTAAAGCTTTACACGAATGATTCAACCATCAACTTCCACAAAAACTGAACTAAATATAACAGTAAACCAAAATAAAATCTAGTACTGCTTATTTGAACACATACTTTGAATTTCAACAATTCATGGACCACAAATACAGTTCATGCAGATGTAACCAGAATTTGCACCACAACATTCAATTTCCATTGGTCAACCAAACGTTCTCTGCTTTAAGAAACCAATACATTAAAAAGCATGATACACCAAGGTTACCAAAATTACTATGGCTTAAATTACTACACTCACACTTAAGTTACTATGATTTACATCCAACTCATCAGATTAACAAATATTAGGAACAATACATGCTACACATATACAGACACAATATACTCCATATCCATCAAATGCACCAAGAATGCACTGATGTGGCATTTCTACCTTAATTTACATGTACAAAAAAATCATCAACTTCAATCAGTATTGCAAGCAACTCTGTAGCAGCTTCCTCATAACGCGAACGCCAATTTCCATTTAACATGAATAGTGTACAACCAAAATTTTAATGGATTATACATGGAGGACTTATGATTACAAAGTCAATCACTGACAAAAATAGATTGTAAAAGAACATAATCATCACTGCATCCAAAACCTGGGTAATGAAAACATGGATACAAAAATTTTCAATTCTTGCAGAAAAATCTAGCATATCAAAGAATTAGCCACTAAGGTTGAAAAAGAAAAAAATGACATGAAAGACAAACTTTGCATAACATAACAACCTTAGCTACTGAATATAAACATGTATGTCTGTTCAGACAATATTATATCAGTTTGGACATAAACAATTCTCTGGTATACGCTTCTTGTACTAATAACATGCAGTATGACAAACAATTTAAATAAGAACTAACCGAATATCAGATTCGAGTAAAAGAGGATCCAAAGACATGTACCACCCCCTTTTCTTGGCAACAAAAAAAGATGGGAATACGGATTCCACAAAGCATACAAATTGACCCATCACTCCCTATTAGCATTAGCTGCAAACTACTTGCTGTGAGTAAAAATTTAATGCTCTACACAACTTTTTAACCATAAGCTTCAACAGATATTGACAATAATACAGTAGCACTAATATACAATCTAGTACTGCTCATTAGAACACGCATTCTGAATCTCAACAATTTATTAACCAGGAGTACGGTTCTCGCATATGGAACCAGAATTGGCACCACAACATTCAATTTCCACCAACCAACCACAAGTTCTCTACTTTAAGATGACAATACATTAAAAAGCATAGTACACTAAGATTACCAAAATGCATTTTATATTCAACAAAACTATTAAATCCCAAGAAACCTTTTATCTTAATCGAAAGTATGAAGAGATTATTTCTGGACTTCCCTCCCATCTATTTGCATCTCATCAAGTTCTACCATGACTAAGTACAACCTAACCGAACCCTCCATCCACTCTATCGACATCGATAACCATATAATCCAACACAAAAACCACCCCAACACCGGGATAACAAGTATCCAAAAAGTGCATTACAAGTACTATACCCGCCACCCAATTGTTAAAATTCAACTCATTCCCTCTCTACTTTTTGAGCAAATAGCTTAGTAGCAAACATATTATCATCGAAATACTCAGCATAAGGATGATTCCTAGGAACAAGCCTCCTGTATTGCTTAAACTGTTTCTCAGCCTCATCCTTCTTCCTTAACAAAGTGTATATGATCCCTTGACATAAATATGGCCGAAAATCCCTCGGCTCTTCCTTAACAAGCTCTTGATAAACCTTCAATGCCTCATTATAATTCCCTTCAATAACCCTAACTTGAGCTACCAGCAGCTTAAAGTCTCTCAAATCAGAATTCCTCTTCTCCTTCTTGCATCTCTCCATTGCAGACTTAATTCTACTCATCACACCATCCAATTCGCTCCCCGTCTCCGACGCCGCCATCACGAGGCCGTGGTAGGCCTCCACACGGAGAGGATCCTTCTCAAGGATCCCCTCGAAGCACGTTTTCGCAGATTCGAAGTCTCCGCTGTAGGAATGGAGGTTCCCTTTCATCAAGGGCCACTCAGTTTCGTCCGGTTCAAGCTCGATTAGCTTCTCGACGATACGAATAGCTTCAGGGAGCTTCCGGGACTTGATTTTGGCCTCCATGAGAGACCGGAGGGAATCGACGTCGTCCGGGTACTGAGAAGGATCCTCTTCGGCGGTTGTTTCTTGGTCTTGGGATTGGGTTTCGACGAGAGGAGCGGTGTTTGGGGTGGAAGCTAACGGTGCGGCGGTTGCGGGTTTAACGTGGAGGCGAATGAGGAAGAGGGCGGCGGTAGTGGATAAGGTGAGGAGGGTGGTTTTGATGAGAGAGAAAGGGATGGGAATTGAGGAGTTAGGGTTAGGGTTTTGTTTTTGTTGGAAGGATGAAGAGGAAGAGGAAGAGGAGGAGGCTCTGATGGGGGGCAATTTGGAAAATGTGGAAGAGAGAGAGAGTGGGGTTTTGAAGGTGAGAGAAGGGAAGGGTTTTGGGAAGGAGGATGGGAAGCGAGGAGTGAGAGAGAGGTGGAGAGGTTTCTGAGTGCAATGAAGCTTGGCCATGGACTCCATCACTGAACTGCGTTAGAGAAGGGGAGAGAGAGAGAGACCCTTCGTCTGGTAAGGTTTGAAGAAAGGACCCTAGAGAGAGAGAGAGACCTAAAACCCTTACTCAATCCTAATCTATTTCATCTTTCCTTAGGAATAGCAACTTTGATGAAAAAGGATATAGTAACTTTATTATTTTGGAGATAAATTGCAAATAAGTCTTAAATATATGTGTGTATATATTTAAAATTTTCAAATTATATAAATTGCATTTTAAATGTTAATAAATTAATAACATTGAAGATATTTTATCTTTTAGTTCAATAATGATATCATAAATCAAAATTTAGGGAATGTTAAAGTGTAATTTGTTTTAATCTTTCGGGGTTATTTATCAATTTATCATAATTTAAAAGATAATTTGCATAAATTAAAAGTTTACCACATTAAGGGATTGTTTGCATTTTCACTTTTTTTTTTCTTTTTGCTCTTCTGGTAAAAGACCTATGACATAAGTACCTATTCATTTCCTCCTCATTCGATGTAAAATTGTTATTATTGTGTTTACTTGCAGAGAATGAGAATTCATAATAAATTGCTATTATATAAAATGATGAATAGCAATTCATTCACAGCCCGTTCACTTTGTTGAATGGAATAAAGAGGGAATAGAATTTCAATTCAAAGATAATGTAATAGAGCTGTAATGATTATTACAATGTTCACTTGGTGTAAAAAGTAAAACAAGTAATTATTAGAGTAAAAAGTAAAATATCTATAATGCCCCTTGTATTTATTACAGAAAGAGGATAATTGCATAGGTGTCATTTTTAAGATATGGGGTATTCATGACAAAGTTGAAAAATAAACTATTGAATGGCAATTCATGAGCTAGAAATATGAATTGCTATTAATTCATTATGAATTATCATTCCTTTTAAGTGAACACCATAATATCAGCTTTACATCGAACGAGGAAGGAATGAATAGCCATTCATATAAGTAAACGGACTGTCAATGTTTTATTTTTCAACTTTGTCATAAATATACATGTATTGAAAGTATCAATTATATAATTATCTTCTCTTTGTAATAAATATAGGGGATATAATGGATTTTTTATTTTTTACTTCAATAATTACTTGTTTTACTTTTTTTATACCAAGTGAACATAATAATATTCATTACAATCCTACAACATTCCCTTTGAATTGGAATTTCATCATCACCTTATTCTATACAGTAAAGTGAATAAGCCAATAGTATCCAAGTTATTGTGATTTCTAGGTACACGAACCATTAAAAGCAATCAAGCTAATAAATATAGAGGTGCAACATCTAAAATTTGCAACTTATCCCTATGATAACTATATGATTAATGTGATTAGGGAAATACATATATGTAAGAAGAAAGATGAATTTTTAATAGAGTAATATATAAGACAATTCATTGGCTTTTTAATGACTTGGGCTTGGATTTTATAATCACACATCCTATTATAAGGAAGTAAGGATTCTCTTATTTGCAGATGACATAATCCTCTTGGGGGAGGTTTCTAAGGAAAATGCAAAAATAATTAAAGGAATTTTTTTTTTTTAATCTCTTTTGTTTAATGTCTGTGTGGGTATGAATCAGGATGCAACGATCACGTGCGTGTCGCGTGACTATCGCGCTACGCGTGACCTAGGGAAACAACACGTGATAGGATGATCAAGAGAGTCTTGTGTAGGGAGGAAGAGTAGGCAATCTCAATAGGCTCTAACACACGTGTGACAGACGAGGGAGCTAAATAGCATCAACCTCACTGAGTACTGTGTTCGTGTATGTTCTTGAGTAAATTAAATGTTTGATTCACCAAGACGGAAATCCGGCAGCACGACGGCGTTTGTCCAAGATTTCACCCCGTCCAAATGAGGTAAGGACTAAGGTATTTATAGAGAATCCAGCCGTCGATGTCGTCCGTCAGATCCGACAGACGACCAACGGCTAGGATGAGTCCCTCTCATTATGGATATGGTTGTGGGCTCCCTTATGGACCCAGGCCCATTGAGGCCTTCATAGCAATGTGTGTGAGCCAATTTGAGAAAGGTTGGAATTGGGCAGGCCAATTCCAACGGGCCCTACTCCAAGCCTTCCATGCCAAAACTCCCATGATCATCCCAATTGAATTGGGTTTAACTCTTTAAGCCCTGTCACATTGGCCCAAAGAGTTAAATCCAAATAAGAATCAGGCTCAAGGCCTTTGTAATCAAACTTGTACATCTACATTTTGCCCCCTGACCAAAGTCTTTCGAGCCATGTCGAAAGGATTTGGGCATTAATCAAGCCCTTTTAAATGACAAAAGTCTCATCCAGCGCATGTGTGCTAGCTGCACTGCTGCTTGGTGTGCTAATTTCTTAATGGCTTGCAATGTAGGAATCTGGTGCAACATTGTCAAATAAATCTCCTTCTTTAGGAACAAAGCCTGAGATACTCGACAAGCTGCAGCCTGTAATAAAGGCTCTTTGTCGTTTTCGAACCAACTTTCCAGTAACTGTTTGCATTTGAGAACTCTGTTGCACCCTATAGGAGTAGAATCTTGATAGAAGCTTAAGACCATCTGGCCATGACTTTCACGCCCTTGCTATTCACCGCATTGTTTTCGTTCGTTTGAGTGATCCTGTTCCTTTACTCCCAAAACAGTATGTTATGCCCGTGACATAAATCTTCCTCGCTTACTTTGCATGAATAGTTTATACTATCATAAATTGAACCCGATTGAGCCTGTATCGATTTTTTTGAATCTTCTAATAAAAACTTTGCTTGAGTGAAGAGCAATGTATATCATTCCTATAAGGTAGGGTATCGGAGCACTTCGGGATTCTTCCAGAAAAATGATGTTGAACATTGATCTTCCATAACATATAGTCCCATAATATGTAAATCATAACTTCCACCGTTGATGTTCGTTGGAGAAGATTATAGAACCTTATCGTAAAGCCCTAGAATGTATAGTATGCTCTTTTTGCCAAAAAAGGAAATTTTTACCAAAAAAGGAAATCTATTTTAGAGCGAAAATAGATGAGCGGACGAGATTAATGCCACAGACGGCATATAAAAAGGATTATCCTATGAAAAGATATAACATGAAGAAAAGTTACTAAAAATAGTAAAAACGCGGTTTTGAAGGCATAAACGAAGGAATTTGGCCGAAAACCGGCTTGGGTCATGAGCATAGCTGATGAGTATTGCTCGTTGGGCCGTTTCCCTTCAGAATACGGTCTCGCTCCGTAAAAATTCAAAAATCCCCAAAATTACGAAACTACCATCTCAAAATCACGAAACTGCCATCGACACAATTTTTCCTTTTCTGCTAACGTTTTCTTTTTTTTCTTTTTTTTTTTTTTTTTTTTTTAATTATTTCTGAAACATGCACCCCTGCATGCTAGCATGCGAATTTGGTACAATGTGGTACTATTTTGTACCATTAGTGAGGTGTTCGCTTCTGATTGGTTCATGAGGCCCATTCCTCCTTTTCCATTTTATCTGTTAAATGAGGTACAACATTTTCTCTCCATTTTTGCAGCGTCCTTGTTTTCATCTGCAAAATATAAAGCACCACAACCACATTCCATTTTTGCAGCGTTCTTGGTTTTCATCTGCAAAATATAAAGCACCACCCCCATTTTTCTCCATTGAAACTACTCTTTCTTTCTTTCTCCTACTGTGATCTGCTCTATATTGTAGTGGTCAATCTCGGAGGTCGGTCGGTCAGGACAGCTGACAAAGAGACCCTTGAGAGTCAAAAGAAGACACTTTTGGTTGCGGTTAGCTGCCACTGTGCCTCACTTGACCTCTTGGTATACTCTATTCGGTTGGAATGAGACCGCTCTGAGTCGACTGCTGCTGCTCAACTTTGAATGAGAAGCTCCGTTCCTATCTCTTGGAAGGATATCCTTTGTCAAAGAATGGACAATGAAAGGTGAGCCAGGACTTGGACGATGCACTGCAAAGTGTAGACCGTTTTTTTTTTTTTTAATATTACTCTTTCCAGATGAACATGATCCCTTCCTGACCTTTTTTTTTTTAAAGACAGGAATTTGGAAATGAGAAATGAGGGAAGAAGCTGATGATATCGTCCCCTGTACTTTTATTGCTGTGGAGTACTTTTATTGCTGTGTGTGAGTGCATAGACAGGAATTTGGGGTCTATGCACTGCTCCGTATGATGCTAAAAGATTAAGTCTCACTAGATTTTCCAGATTTTCCCTTGCTTCTTTCGTGGCTACATCAGTTGGCAAATACAGTGTCCAATGTGGTAAATATTAAAGATCATCTATTGTGTGGTTGTGTATGCGTATGTGTTATTTATTGAGGACCATATTGTGTGTCTGGGTGTGTTTGTGCGGTTTAGCTTAAGATTTATATTGGATTTAGTTGGATTGGAATATTTTTTTTAAAAAAAATGTAGATTTATATCAGTAGTTTTTTTCATTATTCCCAGTGCTAAACATATACTGCCATAGTGCATTTTCATTGTCTTTTCGTATCAAACTTCATTTTGTATTTGCCTAGAAATCTCCGCTCTGCTATCCTGGATCCACAGAATTTTCTCCTGCCAACACTTATTTCAAAAGAGGAAGCCAAAGGCTTGACTATGGTTATGCAGCTGGGGGTGGAACCATGGAAGTCATTGGAAAATGAAAGCCCTGTGGCGACTGTGAGAAAGAGTTGTTGACTTCTTGTGGTGCAGCGAGTAAAGTAGGTATTCAGTGAGATGTGAGAAAGAATGAGACGATAATTTGGGTTTTCAACTTTTCTATTTATATTTCTAAAAAAAATGTAGATGGAACCGTGCAAGAATCGCTGTTCGTATTTTGTCATGGATTTTTGCTGAAACATAAACATGACTTCATTGTTCTGCTTGTTGTCATGTCGAGAGTATGGTAAACATAAACAGACAGTCCTCTGAAAGGTAGGAGAAAACGAAGGACTTCATTTTTAATTCGTTTTGGAGCAAGGCGATAGTTAGGCTTTTAGGGTTTTTCAAAATGAGTCCAGTACAGAACTTCGAGCAGCACTCTCGCCACCTTATCGAGCATGACCTCCCAATACAGCAGAGTACTTAAATTTTTTTTGAAATGTTACTTCATAGCATTTTCTGTAATTTTACTTCAAATTACTAAACCCCAATTCACAGATAATCCAGAGCACAAAATCCGTAATATTGTTGTACAAATCCTCAACCGTCTCCCTCATAGTGAAGTCTCACTACTGATAATGAAGAAAACGGTCTAATTTGCATACGCATTATTTTTTTGTCTATTACGGAATTTTAGACCTACATTGGAAAATGAGGTGTAGCAGTTAGAGCAACAGTTGGCCATTTTTTGAAAATGGGGCAATGGCTGGTGAGGATGTGAGCTGAAGGGTTCACAAGTTAAGGCGGTGACTTATTTGTTAAAAAAAAAAACTTTGCCGATTAGAAAGTATATGTAGAAGTATTATCAATCTACTTGTGACATGCTCAGACTCTGTATCAATCAGAAAGGAATTGCTGGTGGCCTTAAAGCATGTTCTAGGAACAGATTTTAAGAGGGGTCTTTTTTCCTCTCATCAACACCTTATTAGAAGAGAGGGTGTTGGTAGGAGCAGGTCGGGCATGCTTTGAGAACTTAAGACCATTTTTTTTGCATTACATTACCTAAATAAATGTGTTGTGAATACTATAATCTATATGCTACATTTGTACACTTTCCTTCGTCATTCTCGAGTCTATGAGCATTCCTACATCTACTTTATAGCTCACCCCTTTTGTTTCATGAAACTAACTCATCTTTAATTTTCTTGCAATGCAGGTACTGAGATTACTAAATACTGGGTGATCTTCATATTTCCTCCCTACTTTTGAGTGATCGTATACTGATAACTTTAGCATCACACATTGTTTCAAGATGGTTAGGAGGACTAAGAAAAGTAAGCCAAATAGTGCTAGGAGGAATGAAGTATTGACACAAGTAGATGGACATGTGCTGATGTTCCGTTACCGCGAGACGAATGGGTTGATACAACAATTTCAAAAGATTTCTTCTGGGCAGATATTCGCAAGCGGGATTTATTTCCACGCAACCTATAGATGGTGAATTACGCTTTATAGGTCAAGAGCCTCGCATAGGAGATAGAGCGTTTGTAGATAGCTCTTCGATATTACGATTCAGGAATGAGAGAAAGGAGTTGCCCTTTCAGAGAGCCAATTTCTAGTCCTAAGCTATTCATGCAAGTATGGGTTCATGGGTAGAGTACATTGTTGGGAAGTATGGCAGCGTCCTTCATCAAGGCAGGGGTACATGATCGATATGGGTCACCTCCAAGTTGAGTTTCATTCGTGCTACGGAGATTGAAACATGGCGAGCTATCATTTGCCGTTGGAGCATTCAGACGCACAGTTTTATTACTTCATGGGGTGAAGTTACCCCTACTTTAGAAGATGTGTGTATGCTCTTATGCCTACATGATGTAGGGTTGACAGATATCATTAGTGGTGAAATTTCCGAAGAGGATGAAAATTTGATAGCCTCGTTAGAGTGTCACATGGAGGCTGCAGTGGACAGTCGCAGACAGCTTACATTCGCTTCATGGTTCAAGTATTTCTTCAAACAGGAGAAAGGTGGTGAACCTATCAATGGTCCTGGCTACAATAGCAAGTAAGTTTTATATTGACTTATTATTCTATATGATCTTCTTTGAAATTTTAACTTAACTCACTCATATTGTTTCATTATTTCAGGGAGGAGCTGGTGGCCTTTCTCTCCTTATGGCTTTCATTATTTATATTTCCTGGGGGTCCTGAAAACAGCATCAGCCCTCGTTTCTTTCATTAGCGATCCGCATATCACGTGGGGAACGCTTTGCACTAAGCCTATTCTACTTGGGGTCTTTGTATCGAAGACTAGATCTTTATCACAAGTCTTCAGTGCGCTCAAAAGGTCGATATGTAGTGATGTGCTATGCGGATATGATTTTTGCAATTGTTCTTTGCTGAGCGCTACAAGAAATACTATGATCCCCCATTGGAGAAACCTGATGTTGTTGAACCCCGAGCTTGGGCATGGGTGAATAGGAGACCATTGGGATCATTGATTGATGTTATTGATAATGTTCAAGAATTTATCTTCCGCCCCTATACCAAAGAGTTAGCAGGTTATGAATGGTATCCGGATTTCTATCCTCAAGGCTCTAAAGATCTAGTGAACCTGTTAGATAAGCGTGAAAGTCTTTCCACTGCTGAGGTAGGATTCATCATTTGGTGTACACCCGGCAATCTCCCATCACTCCATGACTGGTGTGATGCTTCCGGTGATTTCCTCGACTGTGGTGTTGTGGCATATCTACCTCATCGAGTTGCCCGTCAATTCGGATTTGATCAAGGCGTTCCTCGTACTATTAGGATATTGAAGATTTTGAAGAGTGTTGTAAGGAACTTCACCCGGAAAATTGTAGATATATCTACCCAAACATCAGACAAATCTTCTTTCCTTCTAGTAGTCGTGTCGGTGTTATTTCTACTGGATGGATGACCTATTGGACACGTTGCTTGGAAGAGTTCAAGAACTATGTTAACTCTGAGGTAGAAGACATGCTTCCAGAACCTTCTGTCCGTAGATTTGAGTTTTATTTCCAACTTTCAAACAAGAAGGTTTCCAACCAAGTTCAAAACCAAAGAACACGATCTCCTACCAAGGTCGTCAGACATATTAAGCGTTCACGTTTTCATGAGGTATGGTAGTGACTAACTATATTACCATTTCCTTACATACTATTGATATGTCATTAACCATGGTTTCCACTCCTTCTTTCCTTTTCAGGACGAGTTGAGGACAAGCCAAGTCATAAGCCAAAGTGAGGTTAACAAAACATTTCTGGCGATGGAAACACCAGCATTTCTAAAATATTTGATTCATCTAAGTCTTCTTCGCCGAACACTCACCCATATCCCAGTCGATATGGTGTTGGGAAGGTATTGCAAGCAAGGGGTGATAATACATCTGCTGTGATGTGATGATGATGATGATGATGATGATGAGGACATGGCTGGTGAGGAGCAAGCTTCTGATGGCTTTGGAAGTGATAGGAGTGATCATGGAAATGAAAGTATACAGGAGGAAGATATTAATGCATATGCAGAAGCGTTGGCTGCAGAGATTCACAGTGAGGGAATTGATGATGTCCCTTGTAATGATGCCTCCGAACCCCTGGCACATCAGGATACTACTCTTGCTCTTCCAAATAATGAAATACCAGAGCGAGTTGGAGGGGAGAACACGCACCCGCACGTGATAACTTCAGGGGAGAGCGTTTCATTTTATGAATTCCTGGTCCCCCCTATTTACTTGGAGTCATTAAAGAGGTTGCATGCACGTGATGGGGATTTTTGGGCAGGATCAATTTGTCCTGGCTCTGAAGTCACAAATGCTATGGTTGTGATGTTAGGTCGGGCTTGTATGCTGCTAGGTAGACCATGGAATTCATTTTCTTCAGCTGACTTGGAGTTATTGGTACAAGCTTTTAATAGTGCTCGTGCCTTGGGGTTTAAAATTGATAGTTTGGAGAGTGTTGCTAGCAAGGCGCAAAAGATGTTGCACCATCAACCATTAATCCAACGTTACGAGAGGCTCAAAGTTGAACTTGAGGCGACACAACTCGAATTGGAGAATTCTCTTGAGGGTCTTGATACTGCTTCTATAGCAGAATAGATTATTACATTGGTCATGATACCTCTTTTTTTTTTAGGATTGCGTTAAGTTATGTAACTTCATGAACTTTGTCTTTGTTTTGTTTCATGTTTCATGCGCAATATTTCACATGATGCTACTTTCTCTTAGTTTTGTTCCCTTCACTTGGTATCGTAACTCGTGCGCTTTACAAATGTAAGATTCATGTAGCGGCACATTATTATGTTATGACTTTGCGCGTTTTAATTATTATTTCTTTCGCGAGCAAAGACTTCTTGATTTCACAAGAATTGTCAAGGGGGTATTACCCACTACTTGACCATTCCATCAAATATGATGGTTAACATAGTTCATATTCCACGCGCTTAGTAAATTTTAATAATTACAAGCTGCATGTTGTAACAGAAATAAATGTCGCGCGCATAGGAGACAAGTCTCTTACTACGCAGCAGCAACATACAAATATAATCATATAACCAACCCGACTGATCAAATAATTATGTGTAAGCAAGCTCATATTATTCAAGCTATCATCATCACGATCATGCTATTACATATGAAACTTCTTTACATATTGAAAATTTATAGGAGCTGTAATAGCATCAGTCTTCGGATTGAGGAGCTTGCAATACCCACTATCATGAACTTCATGTATAATGAAGGGACCTTCCCATTTTGGCGTGAACTTTGGTGCAGGTATACTTCGGCGCACATGCTCGGCTGCACGAAGTACAACATCACCCACTTGAAAGGACCTTTTCCTCACCAACCGGTCATAGGCCAGACCAAGCTTGTGTTGGTAGTTGATCAAATTGTTTTTGGCCATATCTCGTCTTTCATCTAAGGCTTCCAAGTCTATTATGCGTAAAGCATCTGGCTCAAGCTCAGCATTGATCGCTAATCGTGCTGAAGGGATCAGAACCTCTATAGGCACAACTGCTTCGGCACCATATACTAACGAAAAAGGTGTTGCTTGTGTTGGTCGCCGCTTTGAAGTCCTGTAAGCCCAAAGTGCTAGGGATAGCTTATCGTGCCATTCTTTATGGTTATCGTGTACCATACGACTCAGAACTTTTAAAAGAGTCTTGTTCGTAGCTTCCGCTTGGCCGTTGCCCTTAGGGTAATAAGGGGTTGACTTTACATGATCAATACCATATGATTCCAACAGTTGTCGAACATGTGAATTGATGAAAGGAGTGCCATTATCTGAAAGGATGCGTTTTGGAATCCCAAATCGGCATATAATGTTCTCCTTAATGAAGCTTGCAACTACCGGTCCTGTCGCCTTTTTTAAAGGAATGGCTTCTACCCACTTAGTAAAACATTCAGTTCCAGCTAGGATCCCAAATACAACCTCTAGATGGTGGGTGGAATGGACCGATTAGTCAAACGCCAAGTGTGGAAAGGCCATGGTGTTGTTAAGCTGTGAAGTGCAACTGCAGGAGCATGAATCACATCTCATGTTCTTGGCAAGGAACGCACGCTTAACAAAATTGGAACTATCTGATTCCATGGTTGGCCAATGTACCCCATGTCTAGTAAGTTGATTAATACAACTTCCTTGCGCCTTGGTGCTCACCGCATTCTCCGCATTGTACCTCGGTTAATATTCTTTCTTTTCAGGAGTGTGCAATGCATCTGAGAGGCTTCCCATGAATGAGACTCTATACAACTCATCCTCATGCATTAGGTACGTTTGCGTGCTTCCTTTTTACTAATTTGGCATCTGTACTATTAGTCGGTAGACGTTATTCTTCAAATAGTCAATATACGGACGACGCCAATCTCCAGCACTTGCGACAAAATTACATTCTTTTGCATCTGGTAACTCAGAGCATTTAGGACAATGCATTTGTACCTGAGATGCATCCTTAGCCATTGAGGGCCAGTAATACCCTGCACGTTGAATGCGACGATACAAAGGAGGTCCTTCTTCCCCACACCAGATCTTATGATACTTGTCTAATTTTAATCGAGCCTGTTTCGCGCAAATGCATCGCGATAGAACGCCCTCCGGTCCTTTAAAGTACAAAGCACCATTGATACGAATAAAATTCTTCAAGGTTACGATGGAGGCTGCATTGGGTTGCGCTAATTGATTCTTGATACCAACACGCCAATCATCTCCTGTTTCATTCATCATCTTCCTCCAACAATTGCAAGGTTGTGCAAGGAATATTTTCTTGATAACTTTGACATCTAGGCTTTCATCTGAAGCATGCATTGGAATCTTAGATGCCAATGTTGCCAATGCATCTGCGTAACGGTTCGTAGATCGTTTGGTATGTTCATACCTTACGACTTCAAACTTCCCAATTAGAGCTGCACTGCAGCCCTATAAGGCGCAAGTGATGGCTCCTTGAGGGCATATTCACCATTGTCTGCTTAATGATCAAATTCGAATCGCCACGAATACACAAGTGGTTTGCTCCAGCTTCCAAGGCAAAGACGATCCCGAGTAACAATGCCTCATACTCGGCTTCGTTATTAGTGCAATGAAAGTCAAGCTTAAATGCCAAAGGTATTTCTTGGCCATTAGGTGATGTTAATACAACTCCTGCTCCCCACCCTTGACTTCCTGATGAACCATCAAATTGAAGTGACCATTCTCCTTCTGTTTCGATCATGAGTGAGTCCTCGTGAAATTCTGCTGGTATAGTATCTGTGATCACATCTTCACTTTCGTTCGGAAAATGAGCCAAGAGATCAGCTAAGGCCTGTGACTTAACAGCTTTAGGAGTCTGTATTGTAATGTCGAACTCTCCAAGAAGCAACAACCATTTTGCAATACGCCCAGACAACGCTGGTCGTGACAATAAATACTTGATAGGATCTGACCGTGTGACAAGGTTAACCTTATGTGCCAGAAAGTAGTGACGTAATTTTTGAGTTGCAAACACCAGCGCGAGACAATGCTTTCGCAAGCTGGGTATTTGACCTCACTTCCTTGAAGTGAGCGACTCAAATAATAGACCGGGCGTTCTTGGCCGTCTATTTCTTGTGCAAGTAAAGCTCCGATTGATCTGCTGGTAGAAGTGAGATATATATCATCGGTACTTGCTTCACAGGCATAGTCATGGTATGAGAAGAAGTGAGAATTCCCTTAATTCTTTGAATCGCATCTTCATGGACTTGTTTCCATTCAAATGCAATTCCTTTCTTCATAAGTTGATGTAAGGGATGCGAAATCTCTGCAAGTGCAGGCATGAATCTCCTAATATATGAAACTTTCCCCATGAAAGTTTTCAACTCTTTCAAAGTAGTTGGCGAGGGCATAGACAATATAGCTTGTATTTTTGCAGGATCAACATCAATTCCCTTCCTATGGACCACGAATCCAAGGAATTTTCCCGAAGCAACTCCAAAGACACATTTCAAAGGATTCATGCGAAGCTTATACAATCGACATCGTTCAAAAACCTTCCGAAGATGGACCAAGTGGTCTGGTGCATGTTTTGATTTCACGACTATGTCGTCCACGTAATCCTCCATGAAATCATGCATCATATCGTGAAAAATGGCTGTCATTGCCCTTTGATAAGTAGCACCAGCATTCTTGAGTCCAAAGGGCATGACAGTATAATAGAAATTCCCAACAGGCGTTCGAAAGGCAGTACGCTCAGCGTCTCCAATTGCCATCTTGATTTGATTATACCCGCTGAAACCATCCATGAATGAAAATAATTCATGTCCTGCCGTGACATCCACTAAGGTGTCTATATTTGGTAAAGGGAAATCATCTTTAGGACAAGCCTTGTTCAAATCTCGAAAATCTACGCAAACCCTTATTTGGCCATTCTTTTTCTAACAGGTACGACATTTGCGAGCCAAGTAGGGTGCTCGATTGGTTTGATAAAGCCCGCATGAAGCAACTTCTCAATTTCGTGTTTGATTTGAACCTCAACCTCAGGACGGAAAACTCGTTGTCCTTGCTTAATAGGAGTCGTGCCTGGGGCGATATTTAGTCTGGTACTACAAGACTAGGATCAAACCTGGCATCTCATCATATGCCCAAGCAAACACGTCCCTATATTCTCTCAACAAATCAATGAGAAGACTTTTAACATCTTGTAACAAGCCTTTGCTGACAAAAATTGGCCGCGGCGACTCCCCTGGACGCGCTAGATCCAATTCCTCAATTTCTTCATTCTGTGGCTTTATTTGATCTTGCATTTGTTGAGGGGCGGGTTGAATTTCTTGAATTGGTACAGGGTCTGAAGAAGAACAAACTTCCTTAGACCCTGGAAACCGTCATAAGAGATATACTCTTCGCCCATCTTCTCTAACATAACTTTCAACAGCGTCAGCTTGCTTGTTCTTCTTTTTACCTCCTCGACAACCACGCATTTTTCTCTTCTTTTGTTGGCCTTCTTGAATTTCTTCCCAAGTGGGTAATGGTACCTGAAGCTCTAGCAATAGCTGTCTCACCTTCATCAGAGTACTCATTGAAGAAGGTAGATTCAATGAAATTTGCCTCATCGTGCTCGAAAGGATTCTTTGTAGCAGGAATAAATATATCCTTCCCTTTCCAATGTCCTTTGATACATTGATGCATGGTCGACGGTACTAAATTGTGATCGTGCAGCCACTTCCTACCTATCAAGAGATGATAGGATACAGGCGCATCAATCACATGGAAAGTAACGATACCACGAATAGGTCCAATCTTAAGATCAACATTAACTCTTCCGATGTCTTTGTTATGGTATGACTAAAGCCATTAACTGAAATGGGTTGCTTCACCAAACGACGATAGTCAATACCAGCAGCTTCAAATGTAGTCTTAGGCATGATGTTGAGAGAAGAACCAGCGTCAATGAATGTTCTCTTAACTGGATAGCCATTAAGTGTGCCCTCCATATAATGGTCGATTGTGATTTGGACCGTCTACACACATATCTGCATCAGTGAACAAGATTGCATTTTCATGTGCTCGAGCCATTCTTTTGACTGGCTGCGCTGCACTACACTCGGCATATTGTCCCTCGGAAATTTGCGCAAGTGCAGTTGCTGCTGCAAGCTTCGCCTTTTCATCAAAACCAAGTAGATCAAAGAAATTTCTGAAATTAGAAGTTTTCAAAAGTGCCGCAGCAATGGGAGCACAATTATTTTCCTCAACTTCATGTTGTTTTCCTTTTGCGTTACTTGCCTCGGCGAGTGGTGCACATTGGCTTCTACTGTGGCCGGATCATGAATAACGACGTTGACAGCACCACGCTGATTGTTATGGGTTGGAAGTGGATTGTTCCTAACATCGTTATTTTCAATAACAAGCTCTCCACTCTGCACTCTTTCGTTGAAAATTCTCTTCAAAGTAAAACAATCCCTAGTAGGATGGCCTACAATCCTGTGGAACCTACAAAACTTGGGATCATTCCTCTCCTCTTGAGTTGGTAAACGCTCTACCCTCGGGAGCTTAAGATTTCCATCTCTCAACCATTGATCGAGCATAGCATGCACTTTTCCCATCGAACAAGGATATGTTGGCACTTCCTTTGTTCTCTCACGTCCAGACTTTTCAACTCTTCGTTTCTTCTCATCTTTGGGATCCTCACTTTGAGTTGCATTCACAGACGGTCCTCTTTTGTTAAAATTCACGCTTCCCTCTTGTCGCATGACAGAATTATTAGTCCTTCGCGCATTCTCAACCAAAGTGGAGAATGAGGCTAAAGAGAGATTTTCCAGGTGTACCGCATATTCGGTGAACATGCCTTGGATGCAAATTTTCACCAGCTCTCTTTCGTCACATATGTCTTGGATGTCTAGTGAACGTTCCCTGAAACGCTCAATATAATCCATCAAGTCTTCCTTGGGCTTCTGGCGAATCCGTCCCATATCAGTCAAGGTCACTCGTTCCTGTGTGGAGAAGAACTTCTCTAGGAACATCTTGCACATAGTTGCCCATGAATCTACTGATCCAGGAGGAAGGTTAACGTACCATGTGTACGCTTTCTCTGTAAGGGACTTAGAAAATTCTTTCAACTTGAGATCATCATCAAATCCGTAAACCTCTAGCGTTTCAATGAACTTCAACAAATGTTCCTTGGCACTTCCTTTCTTACCATTAAATAGCATGAATTTGGGACTCACATAGTCTTGAGGTATGGCTTAGCAGCAATACGTTGATTGTATGGGAGTTTGAGATCCAATACTCCCACATCAGACTTAGCTTGTATTTCCCTCAAGTACATGTCTAGATCTTCCTTTGTGACGAAAGTAACTTTAGGAGTTGAAGTAGTAACTTCAACTGGTGTAGCAGGAGTGACAGTCTGGAGTGGAGTTGTATTTGGTTGAGCAGCAGGTCCACCAATGACAATCTGTGGCGTAGTCTGTGAGGATGAAGATCCTCCGGGTTGAACATGTACTGTAGGCTGGGAAGTTGAGGGTCCTCCTAGCTGAATTCCAGTGTTCACTACCTGAGGTACAGGCAATTGTGTAACTATAGGCTCCAACGGAGGGGCTTGCTCCCTATTCCAATAGTGTCATGTTCAGGAGTAGGAAGAGGATCAACAGGTCGAGCAACTTGAGGTGCCTGAGAAGCGCGTTGTTGCGCAACAACAACAGGGTTCGACGAAGTCGCACCTTGTTGCGTAGCAGCAATAGCAGCTATTCCAGGCAGGTACTGAGCAAATATTGTCATGAATTGTTGGAATTGTTTTGCAGACTCTTGCATTGATTGATTGACTTGCTTGGTATTTTCTTGCACAGCGCGTAAGATCGCGGCATTATCGATTTGAGCACTAGTAGGTTGGTTCACATCCTCAAGTGCTGGCATGTCATGTTCAGTAGCCTCGGGATCAACATTAAGTTCTTGAGTTGTACCCTCAGTGGGATCGGTAGGTCTCTTCCTTGGAGGTGCCATCACACAAGTGTTGATTTCCCTATCCCCAGTGGAGTCGCCAAAAATGTGTGGGTATGAATCAGGATGCAACGATCACGTGCGTGTCGCGTGACTATCGCGCTACGCGTGACCTAGGGAAACAACACGTGATAGGATGATCAAAGAGTCTTGTGTGGAGGAGGAGTAGGCAATCTCAATAGGCTCTAACACACGTGTGACAGGCGAGGGAGCTAAATAGCATCAACCTCACTGAGTACTATGTTCGTGTATGTTCTTGAGTAAATTAATGTTTGATTCACCAAGACGGAAATCCGGCAGCACGACGGCGTTTGTCCAAGATTTCACCTTGTCCAAATGAGGTAAGGACTAAGGTATTTATAGAGAATCCAGCTGTCGATGTCGTCCGTCGGATCCGACAGACGACCAACGGCTAGGATGAGTCCCTCTCATTATGGATATGGTTATGGGCTCCCTTATGGACCCAGGCCCATTGAGGCCTTCATAGCAATGTGTGTGAGCCAATTTGAGAAAGGTTGGAATTGGGCAGGCCAATTCCAACGGGCCCTACTCCAAGCCTACCATGCCAAAACTCCCATGATCATCCCAATTGAATTGGACCTAACTCTTTAAGCCCTGTCACATTAGCCCAAAGAGTTAAATTCAAATAAGGCCTTTGTAATCAAATTTGTACATCTACACCCTTTATATAAACCAAAACAAAAGTCCTTGCTTGTATTAATAACACGGTCATAGTAATTTTTTTCTCTTACGGCAAACAACTAGAAACGATTCACTCAATTTATTTTCTTTCATTTTCTTTTTTAACCTTTAAAAAATATATCATAATAATATCATAGAATATATTGAACTTTTAGATTATCTCATGTACATTAAAAAAACTTAGAGATGCAAATCCATGACAAACTCATTTAAAATAAGGCTGCCTTTCTTGTTCCCACCAAAAAAGGTACCGAAAATATTTATATATCTTCTTTTATTTTTGAAAAGCTGTAGTAGCAAAAATAAAGTAAAAGGTTTAGCTACAATAAAAATAATGAAAATCTCTTTTTATAGAATTTAAGAATAAAGTGAGAGTTTTTAAGGAAATAATATTCTAAAAATATTGGTATGATATACTTAAGATCTATTTCATTTGTTTGGCATGATGGAATGAATTAGGATGAAAAAACTGAGAAAGAAAAGAAAGTGAAGATAACAAAGTATTAGATAATTTATATCCTTTTATGTGTTTAGATAATGAATGTAAGAAAATGGATAGAGTATTAATTATTATAAAATATAAAATACGATAAATGATAAATTATTTATATATCCTTATAAAATAATAAATAATTAAAAAAAGGGTACATGAGTAATTTTAAAAAATTTCTCATTTCCCTTATATTTCTTTCCGTTTTGGAGGGGCAAAAAGTGATGGGGCCAAGAAAAATATTACATCAATTTTCTCTCCCTTTGTCTTTTTCTCTCAAGGGGATGACATTGAATTCCTCCCCTCAAATTTCCTCTCCTCCCAATCATTCCCTCCTAATTTCCTAGGCCCAACATAATGTTACATTAAAGAGTTTCTTTCGAATCTTACATTAATATTGCAGGTGTATGGATTTGAACAAAGTGATGGCGTTAATTAAATGATACACCTAGAGACAAATATGCAAAATGGCACATAAAGGATGATTAGATGAAAGGGAAATTCTATGATCCATCATTAATATTACGGAACAGGTCATTTTCAATAGCTCATATCACAACCAACCGTGATGAATTGGACAATCCAGTTGATGGGACTGAAGAATATCCCTAGAAGAAAAATGGAACAGGAAGGAGGGATAAACAGTTTGGATTATCTCGGATGCACTAATAACAAGTAGAGTAGTTATTAAACATCAAATCTGGCTAGTAATATGCAAAGTATATTATTGATTATACACAAATGTTTCATCTTTTAAGGTAGAAATTTAATAGGACAAGCTTATTTCTATAAAATCTTGAACCTACAAAGTGGAGAGATTAATGTATATATAGATCTTAACCATCAATATTATCTGACGAATTGTGTTGAAAATCAGTTGCCAAGATAAATTTCTTTCAGGATGCTAGTCATATTTTGATTAGAATTAGATAGACAATTCAATCAAACCATAATCTAAAGCCATTATATTAATCTCCTCTTCATTATCTCATTATATGAATCGAACTTTTTAGAATCTTACCTAGTCTATAAATCAAACCCGATATTTAATAAAATAATTTCTAGCCTACCATTAGATTTGTTGATTCTAACTTCTGGTAGATCACTAATATTCAACCATGTTATAATTCCTCTGGTTCAATATATTGTAATGAACTTATTACTCTTATCAATTTCCACACTATTTATACATAATAATTACTTTAAAAGCTATCTATTTCATCATTATATATATATAATCATATATATATATGATGAATATATATAATAAAATTTTATAATATAACTGATTGATTTCCCAAAAACACAGATAAATTTGAAGGCCGCTGATCTAAGAAATCATTTGATTTCTTCACAAAAGACAAAAAGGTTTGCAAATGCTAAGAAAAAGCCCAACACATCACTTGATCTCAATCTCCTTAATAATCCTGTTGGGCTTCTCAGTCCTTGGAATGGTAATAAACAGAACACCATCCTTCAACTCAGCCTTAATTTCATCAAACTTTGCATCCTCGGAAGAACAAGGCTTGCTGTGTTGTAATATCCATACCGATCCCACACCAATTCTCATCCTCATCACGCTTCGGATCAGATTTATTCCGCTCTACTTTGATTGTCAATATACCATCATGAACCCTAATCTTCACTTCATCTTTGGTTAGTCCGGCACCTCGTATCGCAGCTTGTATTTGTCATCTGTTTCCTTTAATTGGCCAGTTAGTTGCCTAGGTAGAAGGTTCAAGGTGTCAAATAGCCTAGTTAGGCTCCTTGTTGCTTCCTCCATTGCACTGGCCATTCCTGAAGGAATAAGTTCTGCATAGAGTAAAGCATATGATCATTAAAAGAAATAAGACGAGAGTGAGCAAAGAATTTCTTGATATACACCTATATTTAATATTAATCAGAGCTAGTTTTAGTAAGAAACTTATGACTTCCATGACTTTGTAGCCATATTGCTTTTTTTTTATTAATAAAAAACTAAACAATAATAATAATAATAAAGCAACTTTAATTCATAATACCAATTTGAATTAGGGATGTCGGATAAGGAGTTAATTTTAAGCTTTCATCTATTTGGCTATATGCTATATTGCTCAATAAGAATATAGAATTATAGTTATAAGTTAGATGGTGCTTGGTGAGCTTTTTTATGCTTTTTTATTTTTATTTTTGGCCTTAATTTTTTTTTGCTTGTTATTAAGTGTGTCAAATTTAATTATATCAATTAATGATATATATATATATATTTAAGACCACTAAAGACTTTGGTGTATCCGCACTAAATTGTCATCTTATCTTATTGTATAAGAAGAGTTCCTAAAAATTTTGAAACTCCAAATTGACCTCAAGTCACTTAATTATATCGTCTTCCTTTTGTAAATTTTGGATAACCTAATATTTTTAATTTTACTTTTTGGTTTGCTTTTAGATACATACCGGTTAAAAAATATGCACAAAATGACATCAGCACCAACTAATGATAGACAATTTTAGAATTTTATATCGTAGATCTTTTTATTATATACTATTTAGATTCACCGTTTATACTGTACTGTTTCCATAAGTAAAATAATTATTTAGGAACTTCTTTAATACTATTAATTGAACCCATTATCTTACCAAGACAATTTCGACAATTAGATATGCAATTCTAAACTAGCTCATAAGATAATGATAGACCAAAATCAACAACACAAGATAAAAGAACACAGTATCATCTGCTATCTATGTAGTTCAACTTTTGTGTACTTGAGAAAGATGGTATACCATAAAGATCAGCAGGAATAGCATCCATTTCACTATTCAAATAAAGGCTCCTCCTGGGGTTGTCCCCTTAGAAAAGGACCTGAACCTACTGCCACTGTCTTTATCAGAAACCTCTTTTGCTAGTGATTTCCCATCTGATGTACTTTCACTGCTAGCCATATCTGTTGCCATAAACCTTTTCATAATCTCACCCTTCCATTTCCATTCTTGGGCACCTATTACAGGACTAAGGGCTTTGTTTGCCCCCACAGGGATCAGTTTTTGCTTTAAGTTTTTCAGGACCAAACTGCTCAGAGCCATTGGAAGATAAAAACACTAAGCCTATTATGTTTTGTGTAATATTTGTGTTACGTGGAAGCTAAGTAGTTGTATGTCTGAGAAATGGGTGATGGTTGTTTTTAAGGATGTCTAGGAAATTTGGAGAAGCATCTATTTGCTTTTTGGGGCTGTTTTTGAATTTATGTTTATGATCCCAACAAGATTGTTCTTGGTCCTTCTCAAAGGTTTTGTAACTTTTATTTTTATTGTTGTAATTTATTGTCTAGACTTGTTTATGAGAATAAAAAAAAAAGAAAATTAAAATCAAATAAAAACAAATCAAATTAACAATATAATTCTTATTTTCTAATTTGTTTTGAGAAACTTTTGACCCTGAATTAAATCGAATTTTTAGTGTTTAGATTCCTAGAACAAATCTCATGATTCAACTTAAAACAATAAAAGGTTCAAATCATATGTTCGATTTTGATTAGAGGGAAAATTGACCCTGTCCACGTGTCAGATATTTTAGTTAAAATAGAAGATTACACATATTATACTCTTCTTAATAACTGATTCTTCATTATTCAAATAAAAGGCCAGAGTAATACATCAGTCAGGGGACAAGATGGAAATTTGCTGGAACATATTACTGTTATTATCAGCAAATAAGTATTATGTGTTAAATAAATGAGAAAAAAATTAAAATAAAATAAATAATAATTTTTATTTTATAGCACGTAATAAGTATTTATCTATACTACTATTAACCCAGTCTCTACTACTTGCGTCAAAAAATCATACAACCTATACTATTATTGGTCCGTTTCCTCCTATTCGTATAAAAAAATCATGCAATTCCTCTCTCCTTCCTCTTTATTTTCTCTGAAAAAAGGGCTCTCTTTTATTCTCCAAACATAATGTTCGGATGTATTATTCGCTAGGATCTGCTTGGTTTATTATTTTAAAATCGTTTCTTATTTTTATTATTTTTAATTAAATTATTTATCAAAAATAAATATAAATAAAAAATAAAACTTTTACTTATAAATAAATTAAATATAAATAAGATACGTCAATAATTCAAACAATCTCTAAATATAAAACGGGAGACAGCAAATTTTCGGGCCTTGTTTCCTCTTAACTCGTGTATACAAAACAAGAAAATTCCAGAGGATTGCGCAAAGGTGATGCCACGTTTTCAGTTTGTCCTTTACCAGTCGGTAAAGTAGTACAAGGCAATTTCTTGCTTTTACTACCAATAATCTTTTAAATTTTATTGGTAAAAAAAAAAAAAAAAATTCTTTTTAATTTTTTTATTATGACAGGAGATTAAAGTTACAACACCGCACCATGCTACGATCGTGATGGTGATGGTGATGGTGATTATTATTATTATTATTCATGACATTGTGGATTTTTTTTTTTTAACCAAACATAGACATCGTCACGGTCCGGTTCGGGTTTGGAACCGGACCGAACCGCCGGTTCTCGATTCCAAAAGTGGTGGAATCGGAACCGGACCCGTGGGAGCTGGTCCGGTTCCCGGTTCTTAGGAACTGTCGGTTCTCACGGTTCGGTTCCGGTTCTAGAGGAACCGGGAACCATGAAAAAAAATAAAAAATCAATTAAATAATTTACTTAATTTAACTAAGAAAAAAATATAATAAATTTTTAACTTGAAATAACATTGAGCCTAACAATAATTGTTCATGGTATTAGTTAAAAGAAATTTTATAATTATGTATTTATTTATATACAATCACTTGCATTTTTTTTAATTGTTATATTAGCAATGTAACACTATAAAATATTCAAAGATATAAATAATTCTCATTAACAAAAAATGAATCACACATTGTTAAGAAAGAAAGTCTACTTTGATTAGAAGTCTACATAAATTTAACAATATATGATTTCAAATGTAATTATTACTTATGTTGTTAATAATAACACATTAAATATTGTGAATAGGAAATAAATTTTTTATTATTTATGCAAAAATAGTTTTAAATATTTATTTTATAATTACAATTTTTATAATTTTCTTTTCTTTTTTTCATACTTTTTTTTTTTATAATTTCTATGGTGTAGAACCACCGGTTCTGCCTGTTCTTGAATCGACGGTTCCAAAACCGCCGGATCATACGGTTTTTAGGGATGGAACCGTAAGGACCCGTCAGAACCGACGGGTCCTTTAACGGTTACCCGCCATTGCCGGGCCGGTTTCCGGTTCAGGAACCGCCGGTGACGGGTCAGGTCGGTTCCGGTTCGGAACCGACCCATGATGATGTCTAACCAAACATAACATTATAGATTTGAAGAACGATTATTAATACACTTATGAATATCATAATAAATAAAATAAAATCACATATGAAAGTTAAAGGATTTATTTAGTTTCAACAAACCAAATTCATCATCCATCAAGATTTATATTCAAACCCATCGACTAGCCATTAAACTATGAAGGCAAAGAATTTCCTTTCTTTTTTCTAAATTCTTTGTACAGTCTGGCATGCCAATTATAATAGGGAAAAATTACAAAATCAATCGTCTAAATTTTGATGATTTAATTCTTTATTTTTATAATATAACTTTTAACATTTTAAACCAAAAAAAAAAAAAAAGCAAGAACCAGCCCCAAAAAGTTCAATAAAAGATTTGATTAAGACTTTAATAATAATAATAATAATAATAATCTCATAAATTCAACATTTAAATTGGAAAATTAAGAACTCACTCTGAATTGATTCAAGTCCATTTATAAAATTTTTTATCACATTTAACTCTTACATCATCTTAACGGTCATGATAGACTTTATAGTCCTATTCCCTGAACACAAGAGGTAAGTTGATAATACTTGATATATCGTGGCCCACTAGAAAGTGGAACCTTAAAAAGGTACAAATTCTCTCTTATTTCTTAAACAAGCTCAAACTTGCACATTTAAGAAATGACTCTACATGAAATTGCCTCAATGACAGAATCAAAAAATAGAATCTCCTGCTCATATGTTAGTTCTTAGAAATCCTTCAACATTGAACAATCATAGTAAGCATGAAGAGGAAGTAAGACTGAAAAAGATAAAGAGAGTGCAAAGCAAAGCTTGAAGCAGGAGCAGCTTGCGCGATTAATTTAATTAAATGTATGAAAAATTTCCAATTTGGCCAGTATCATAACAATCAAAAAACAAAGAAACAGCACTACTTCAATCACCATTTTCCAGCAAGGATTTCCTGTGCTTCAAATTGTTGCCTGGATGTGGAAAGGAACACAGTTTGGTCTACTTCCTAAGAGGCGGATGAGATTGTGCAAGCAACCTGAAAATGGTTCTGAACTTTCTTCGTCTCACAATTATGGCATCATTTTTCAGTCATACATACCATTTTGCTCCCAAATGTCCACTAGAAAATCTACCATTTCCTGTCAAACAGACAACACATTTCATAAGTCAAAGAATTTAATGTTATGGATTGAACGCGATTTGCAGAAAATGTACTTACAGATAGAGGTATTGGGTGACGAAATGGCTTGTTGTTTCCAAGCAAGCTTTCGTATGTAGCATTCCAACTGCAAAACCCATATAGTTCTTGTTAAGTTAAGAAAAAGAAATGAAACGTGCGAGAAATCTACCTATACTTGTGTCAAAGCTAAAAACAGGTCTTAAATAAGATAATTCGGACACCCCATCGTGCATTATTAAGATGCTACCCTCAATTCTTACCTAGCCCTAGGATTTAGGCAATGAGTGTGTTATGCAAAAGAAGTTTTCAGGAGTTTTTTTGCATATTTTATAAGCAAAACTCTGTGATTGTCAAATATTATCTTGGTGATCTCAAAATATTATGATCACTAGTCACAATTAGCTGTATATGGTATTGGAAGAAAATGGTAGTGATTGGCCTTTGGTGATTGTGATTAACAACCTTGAAAAGTACCAATCAACAATGAAGAAAATGATTACCCCATCAGACACCGTCTTTGCATCTCATCACCATTTTCCACTAAATTCATTAATATGCACATATCTCTTGTAAACATTATGACAGTATTCAACAATTATAAAATTTGATTATGCCATATGATAACAGTTACAGGAGAGATGTTTTCTGCAAAATGAACGCTCTTATTTCCTCCCAATGATCAATAAAGGCAAAGATACTCGTGTTCGCATTTGGCCATGTGCACGAACCCTACAAAATATCTACATACGAAGGAAATGGCCTTTTATTGCTTGTGTCTGGTCAACAAGCAAAGGAATCACACTGAGAACACAAAACTGATACACCTGCAGCATATTTACATCGTCTTTCCCTACACATTTTCTCTCACTCACTCCGATTTATCTTATAGATATAAAACATTTTCACAAGGACCAATACAATTCAAATTATACATTCAGTTAATCATCTTAACTTATGAAAACAGCATCAGATAACACCTATAAATTGCAATTACAACAAGGTTACCGCACCCTCACCATTCATAATAGTTTCATATTGTTCGTAAAGAGATTCAGCTTAGATGACAATAAGATCCAAGATATCACATCATACGTTTAATGATTTTACAGGACATTAAGCCAAAGAATACTGCCAATCTCTTCATTGGGCTTCCACCAATTAATTAAAATTTCCTCATTATATTTATATATATGCAGAAAATTCAGAAGAAACTTGCCTCAATTTAGGCTCTCGTACTTGCTTTGACTGGTTCTCATTTGTTTTTTTACCTACCCAGTTGTTTCTCGTCTGTCTCCAGATAAGAAGACCTAAGTCAAAAGATTTTTCAAGATCAGACATTCTATTAGAAGCAGCTTTGCATGGAAAAACAAATTTGAATGGTAAAATCAGCTTGCAGGTGATGCAGGCCACACTTAAAATTTGTAAGTAGTGGAACCATCTTCAATATTTATTATAATCTAAACAATATGACTAACCGCCTAATGTCATGGCTGAAATTTTAAGAGCTCCACATCTATCTTATTTGCACTATAGCATTAAATAAGGACATAATGGTTCAGTTGCTAATGATTTAGGAAGCGGTCAGAACTTGCCGTGATTTATAAATTCAGAAGAACCAGCAGAACAAGTGCCACCATGTGAATCAGGGTCTGGTCGGATATATCTACTGATGGGTTACTTCCCAGAGATGGAAACTTACTACCTACTGACGGGTTACTTCCTGCGGATTGGAACTTACTGCTGTGGTCCATATCAAAGGCGCTGGTGGTCCAAAATTCATCCGATTTGCTTTGTTTGCTCATGACCTGACCATTAGCTCTTATTCCTTTGGTTGTCACATCTGCTGAAACAATCGGGGTGTCCTTTGACAAGCATGCAACACAAGCACTGCTCTGTTACAAGATTGCCTTCTGTTACAGACCATATAAGACTAGATAACTAAGCAAAATCACACATGCAGCTTATAGTCATAGATCATGTATGAATACAAGACTGATCAATGCCATCCTGTAGGGCACAAAGGGTTTAGCTAAACATAGATTTTGCCAATTCTGCACTTGCTAGCTCTACACCTAGTTTTTACGAAATTCAGTAGATTGCTTTGATTCTCATCCATCCATGAAAGCAGAAATCAATCCTCTTTTTTATGAGAACCAGCTGAGACAAAGGCCTCAGGACTATAAGCCTCATCTCAGTTTTTCATAAAACAGAAACAAAGAACATCTTCAGAAAGAACATGAAATTTCTGATAGAATAGGCACCATGAATAATTTTCTTTGAACAGCAATAGACCAAGACCACCAAAGTTTTATTTGCAAGAAAAAGGAGCTACATATAGGGATGAAGTGCTTAATAGTGATAAATGTCATGTGGAGGTACCTTTTGCTGGAGGCTAGAGAGATGATTACAAAGCAAACGCTCGTGATAGAAATAATACATGATGTTTGCAATATTAAATGACTTTTCTCTATACTTACGCATGCTCTGAATCAACTTGCCTCAACAGAATGTTTTCTTTTATCATCAAAATTTTAACTTCAAAACTTCAGTGCAAGAGCATCAATTTTAATGGAAAAGGAGTTATTATTATGCTAGACAATACAATTTTCAGCAAGTTCCATAAGGAAACTTATGTTTGATAGAAGGAAAAGGCACTTGCAACTTATCACTTATCAGGACAACAGGTGAACTCGTGATTTATTTTATGCACTGGTAGCTCAAGGTCTAGAAGGTTGGTCATGAATTTCAAAAGCATATCTTGATTCTGCGCTAATAGAACGTTCAGAAATCAGAACCAGCTATTGCAAACAAATATGTCAGAAAAGGTAAAACAGGCAACAATAATGTCTCATGAGAATTTTGAAGAGAGAGAAAATTATTTTCATTATATTAGAATGCAATACAAGTCTCATATTTATACAGATAAGGTCAAAACTTAGTCAAAAAACTAGGAGAAGAGAATACCTCTAAACAAGGAATCTCACTAAAAAAAGGAAAGCAATAACCAAAATGAATGAGAAAAGAATAAAAGAAAAAAATATTACATAGCTAAATAATTTCCAAAAAAATAAAAGATTTTAACGAATATACATAGAAACCACTTCTATCTACACTGCCCTCAAGTTAGGTTGTATATGTTGTACAATCCCAAACTTGGAAGAATCCTTTGAAGCTTGTCCTTGGAAGAGCTTTAGTGAGAATATCAGCAATTTGTAACCGAGTAAGGAGTAATGTAGTTCACTTGAAAAATTCCATTGTTGATCTTCTCTGATATGAAGTGTCTGTCAATTTCCAGCTTGATCCTGTCATGATGAATTGAATTCTTAGCAATACTAATGGCTGCTTGGCTGTTATTGCACATTTTTATTGTTTTCATGAATTCCACTCTCAATTCCTTTAATAGTATTTGAAGCCACATTCATTTGCATATGCCAAAAGCAAGGGCACAGTATCCTGATTCCGCACTACTGAGAAACCACTTATTGTTTCTTGCTTCGTCAAGTAACAAGATTACCTACACATATGAACAGTAGCCATAGGTTGATCTTCTATCGATTAACTCTCCAACCTGGCTAGCATCAATATAGACTTCTATCTCACGTTTTTTACACTTCCTGAAGATCAAACCGTGCTCAGATGTCATCTTCAAGTACTTGAGAATTCGATTCACTACTTCGAATAGTTCTTTACTCAGATTGTTCATGCATTGACTTACCACACTAACAAACAATGCTATGTCTGATATGATATGTGAGAGATAAATCAATTTGCCTACAAGCCTTTGATAACTCCCCTTGTCAATTGGGATGGTGGCCCTACTCTCGTTTATCCTTAAATTAGGGTCCATAGGTGTTTCCGTAGCCTTACAACCGAGCATTCCGGTTTCATTTAGTAAGTCCAGGACATATTTTCGTTGTGATATAACAATCCCTTCCTTTGATCGAGCCACTTCCATGCCTAGAAAGTATCTGAGAGGACCGAGATCTTTAATCTCAAATTCTATTGCGAGCATCCTTTTAAGCATGACAATTTCCTTTGAGTCATCTCCTATCAGAATTATGTCATCTACATACACAATGAGGATAGACTTTTTGCCTTTCGATGAAAATTTTACAAATAGAGTGTGATAGCTTGGCATTGAGTGTAACCGTTTTTCACTACAGCTTTAGTAAATCTATTGAAGCAAGCCCTATGAGACTGCTTTAGGCCATACAGTGACTTCTATAACTTGCAAACTAGTTGGTCGTTTGAAGGATTTTCTACACCAAAAGGACTTCCATGTAGACATCCTCTTTAAGATCCCCGTTCAAAAAGGCATTTTTAATGTCAAGTTGATGTAGAGACCAATCTTGATTTATTGCAAATGATAGTGGAACTCGAACCGTGTTAAGTTTGGCAACTGAGGCAAAAGTTTATTGATAATTAATTCCATATGACTGAGTAAAGCCATGTGCTACCAATTTGGCTTTGAATCTTTCAATACTCCCATCTGCTTTGTATTTAACATTGAATATCCACTTGCATTCTACTGGCTTCTTCCCTGGAGGCAACTCCGTGAAAGTCTAAGTGCCATTACTTTCTAGTGCCCTGATCTCTTCCTCAGCAACCTGTTTCCATGCTGAGATTTTTAGAGTTTCCTAAATAGTATTAGGAACCTGTATATTATCAAGAGTTGAAACAAAGGCTCTAGATGCAGGTTTCAATTTCCCATAAGCTACATATCTTTCAATTGGATGATTTGTACATATTCGAACACCCTTTCTCTGAGCAATGGGTAAAGCGAAGTCATCAACAAAGGGAATAAGGGATTCATTAGAAGAATCTGTACTAGTGTGAATATCTAAGATAGGAGGATCCTTTGAGGGAGGGGGATCCAGTTTAGGTTATTGACAGTTCTTGTTTTGTGTAGTGTCATCTACAAATTCAATAGGTCTTTAGCTATAAACACAGAGTTCTTAATTATTTGTTCTATGTTGGAGTGAAATGAACTCAAATGAATCATCATGAATGGTTTGATTTTGCAAATTGGAATACTCTAGAGTCTCAGATTTGGATTGATCATTTGGCCGAGATGTGGGACTAGGATTCTTCAGTGACTCAGATGATGGCAAAAGTTTGTGTGACGCTTGGTAAAGGAAATGTTGAGATTAGGTGTCTTGGAGTGTTCCCTAAAGTTGGTATTTCCTAGAGCTCTCTCCTTGAATGGCGGGTTTGGGAAAGAAAGATTGGTGTTCAAAAAGGTGATGTCCATAAAATTATAGAATTTTTTAGTGACAAGTGAATAGCATTTGTACCCTTTTTGATTAGATGAGTATCTTGGAAAAATACATTTGATGAATCTGGGGTTAAGCTTGGTTCCATGTTGCTGGTGTATATGGACAAAAGATGAACATCCAAATACCTTGAGTGGTAGGATAGAAGAAAAAGCTTTGATCTATGGAAAGGCTTATATAAAGACTTGGCGAGGTGATTGGAACCGGAGAACATGACTCACCCAAAAGTGTTTAGGCACATGATTAGAGAGCATGATTGATCTTGATACCTCAAGTAGGTATCTGTTTTTTCTTTCAGCTACTTCATTTTTGAAGGGTGTCAACATAAGAACTTGTATGAATGATTTCTTGTTCTAAGAGGTAGGGCCAAGAACAGAGTTAAAATATTCTTTTCCATTATCAGTCTTAAGAACTTAAATTTTCCTTTTGAATTAAGTGATTATCATAGAGTGAAAAGATTTGAATATGGCCACAGCTTCAGATTTTTCTCTCGTGAGGAATGTCCATGTGATTCTAGTATAATCATCTATAAAAATACAAACCAGCAAGCCCCATTAATATTTTTCACGCGTGAGGGTCCCCAAATGTCACCGTATACTATGGAAAAAGGATGTGAAGGTTTATAGGGAATGCTAGGATACACATGCTTGATATGCTCTGCAAGTTGACAGATTTCACAATGATAAATTTTGCAATTTTTATTGATGAATAGATGGGGAAACAACTTTTCAAGATATATAAAATTATGATGACCAGGGTAAAAATGCCATAACATAACAAGACTCTCATTCAAAACTGAAACAGAATTAGAAACAGACTCAAAAACACAACTTAAAGAATGAACTTCTTTATGTAGAGGAGTATTTTCTTTGAGAAAGTAGAGGCCATCACACATTTACAAAGATTTAAATAGATTTTAGTCATACAGTTCAAGTTACGAGTAAGTTTACTAATAGAAATTAGATTGCAGTGTAATTTTGGAACATAAAGGACATATGAGAGATGAAGATCCTTTGTTAATTTTATGATTACCATTCCTGCCACTTTTGAGAGTGATACATCTGCTATTTAGACTGCAGAAAAATTTGAACATGGACTATATTTGTGGAAGACCCTAATATCCCTAGTCATGTGCTTTGAAATCAACTATCCAAGATTTTTATCTCCTGGTTTGTGCAGTGAAAGCTGAAGAAAATATACCTTGATGTGTCAACATACTAGTATGTTGTTTAGTAGTGAATGGAGTTGATTTAAGAGGATTGGAGATCTGTCCTAGCAGTTTTTGTAGTGCCTCAATTTGCTCCCTGGTGAATGGGCTGTTCTTTGCATTGTTTTTGATGAAGTGGCAGCATTTGCACAACTTTTCCGTTCATTTCGTGCACAAGTAGGCTTCCAATCCACAGGTTTCCCATGAAGAAACTTTTGGCCATTTAGTTTGTGACGTGTGACAAAAATAAGAATTGTCAACGACATTTGCAAAGAAATTATTGGAGGAATTGGAATTTTGCTCGGATTGGAAATTGCCTTCCGAGAAGGTGATCTGAGGATTCATGTTTTGTTTGGACATGATGAAGGGAGATTAGCAAAGGATAAATTAGGTTTCAGAGTATAGCTTTGATACCATGAGAATTTTGATAAGAAAGAAAATTATTCTCATTAAATTAGAATGTAATACAAGTCTCGTATTTATATAGATAAGGTGAAAACATAGTAAAAAAACTAGGAGAAGAAAATCCCTCTAAACAAGGAATCCCACTAAAAAAGGAAAGCAATTAATCAAAATAAATGTGAAAAGAATAAATGAAAAAAAAAATTACCTACCCAAACAGATTTCCAAAAAAATAAAAGATTTTAACTAATATACATAGAAACCACTTCTATCTACATCTCATTACTTATTACAAGGCAGTAGCCAGTGCAGTTTAACAATGAGAACATATTCCTAATTCAATGCTGAATATCAAAATAAATTCTGATCATATATTGTAACAACTTCCTATATATGTGTCAGTCAATTGCGCATTCAAGGCTTTTTCAAATTTTTAGATCATAAAAATGAAAAACGTACTTGTATCTCTAAACCTAGACATTATCCTTCGTAGGCCATGAATCTAAATATAATATTGTCAAAGTCCTTATTTCATATCCTTTATTTCCTGATTTAAATATCTTCAAACGATGACCTCCCGCCTATGTATCGTAAGCTTTCAATTCACTTGGTCATAAATCTAGATTAAATAGTCATCCAAAACTGTTCAACTAGACTTACTATGAATCAAAAGACAGCGCATACCACCAGAGAGAAGTGCAGCAGGCAGCTATTGGAACAATCGAACCAACATATATTGAAATGCATTTCCAAGTGCCAGAGCATCATCCATCTTTACTAGTAGCCATTTCTCGAATATCGCACATTCAATATATACATTCGAAATTGATAACAGCTGCTGGTACACTAGCTAAGAAACTAAATGATATATTATTTTGCATACTTTTAATCAGGATGTGTGTACAGAATCCTGAAATGTGAAAAGTTTCATCTTTTGGAGTACTCCATTATGCACCTAACATGCATTTTATGGAGAATACAACTCATAGATAGATGAGATCCAGTAAAAACATTATTGATATACAAAAACCTTAGCTCAATGTACAATTTTTATTCATTGAATCAAACAACCAACAAAAACATGATTAAAGAAACAAATCCTAAATCCAACCCATCTAGCTTCCAATAGAAGGATCAAAACCAAGTAACAAAAACAGAGGCAAAAGAAAAGAAAATTGAAATCAGAAAAAACTTACCCCATGCATGCAATGTGCTAGATACCCGAAAAAGCTACAATCTTTGACCTAAACTAACTAATGAAATAACTAATTTTTTTTTCCTTTTTATACCCAAACTCAAATCCAGCACATACCCTTTTCCAGAAATGAAAGATCAAAACAAACCCTGAAATCAGAAAACAAACCTTTCATTACAAAACATGTAAAGATTGAACCTTGAAGAAAATTGCTAACAACACAATGAGATATAATTGTACCTGTAAAAATGGGGTTCGTTTTTTTTCTCTTCCTGGAATATATGGGATTGGTTGGGGTTTTCCTATTCTTCTTCTTCTTCTTGTTATTGCTTTTTCCTTGTGTGTTCTATTATTGGACAGAAAGCAAGAAGGAGGAGGAAAAAAAAAAAAAAAAACAGAAAAATGATTGAGAGAGGAGAGAGAGAGAGAGAGTTTTTTATATAGTGGGGAAGTGCAGTTAACTTTCGTATCCTCGTTTTTGCCTTTTTTAGCTTGACATGATTATTACCCTTCGGTTATTTTTAGCAGAAACTAAGAATGTCTCTAAAATTGCACGTGAGTCAAATGTAAGACATATTCTTATCTTCCATACCATCGTCTTGTTAATTTTTTTAGACCGATTTTATAATTTTATGTTTGAGAGAAATAATAAAAAAATTACTATAAGTATTTTTTTGTTATTTTTTAAAAGAATAAATATTTAAGAATTTAAAAAATCATGCAAAAATAATATAAAACTATACAGTATAATCTATGACATTTGAAAACTTTGCTAATTAGGTATAGAAGAGAAAAATTATATGACATTCTAAGGAAATATGTTTATAATTTAAAAAGGAAAAGGAAAATGAGAGTGAGATAGCAAACTCCTCTCCAAAGAGCTGAAAGCTCGTCATTTGTTGCATTGAAGAAGTGCCATGTACTTGCAATTTAAATTAAACATATTAATTTTTAAGAAACTTTAACATTAGAAAGGGTAAACTTAGTTATGTCAAATAATAGTTCATAGTAATTGAATTGTTAATCTATTTGTATAGCAAATGATATACATGAATTTTTAAATCTTAAAACACTGAAAAAAATGTTATAAATTCAATGTAGAATGTGTGATATGATAAAATAAGAAGAGTTAATTAAAACCTTAATAAAGCAAAAGTGGATGGAATTGTGAATTTTGATACTAATGATAAAATAAAAAGTATCAAGTAAACTATATAGCTAAAACCTTAAATGAAATAGTAATTGATATATATATATATATATATCTTGAGTAATAATAATTATATATGATGATGATGTAGGTATCATTTTCATTGTAAGATGTGATTGCTTGCATGAATTTCTTTTATTCATAGCACTTGTATTCATCACCTACAACATTAACCTGCATGCTTACCAACTCATCGCAGCTAAAAGAAAGTAATGGATACAAATTAAGAAAAATTGTCGGATGAGACTTAATAAGTTTATTTCAATATTTGTAGAAACTACTTGTCATTTTGCATTTTTTGTGTCTCTCACTTGATCATCTTGATGACAGTTCGTATATCAACTTTGATAAAATATCTCCAACAAAAACTATAAACTCTAAATTAAAGACAAAAAAGGTTAGTGTTAGATGAGATATGTTTTGTTTTGAAATAAGGTTTATTAAGAAGTGTAAAAGAAAAAACACTTACTGTAGCGGGGCATCATCATGGAGAAATGATGGAAACTCTAAATTATATAGCCAAGCATCGACAACGCTCATAGCATTGCAAGAATCCTATATTATAACATGCCCTTTGAATTTTAACTATATTAGTAAGTATGGTAATGGAACCATAATGGAAGCCTGATTTTAGAAATTTTAAGACTAAATCAAACCCTGATAGAGAATAAGTTGTCACATCTCAAAATTCAAGTGATGATAAATTAAGAAGGTCTTAATCTTTTTTTTTTAATGATTATAGGCCAATTGGTGCTAATAGAAAATAAGCTTAAAATGGAGACACATAGAAGCAAATTAAACGTTAATGTATTATGTATGAAGTATTTATACTTTTATGACAACAATATGTTTTTGTAAACAACTTTATAGGTATATATGCCATCATGTTCAGATATTATCCCCTTCTTGGCTAATACTTTTGTTGAAGTCATTAATACACCTCATGATATAAAACTCTTAACCCTCTTGATCAACCTATTAAGACCTTGATGTAGATGAGATGTCTCAAGCAATTGAAACAAATAAGCCTAGTGCCACTACAAAGATCTTAGCTGTTGGGTCTAAATTTCATAAAACATGATAAACATTCCTTATTTAAGTGTTTATATGTGAGAGGATCGCACTAAGCAAAATTGAGTTCAAATGTTTTTAACTAGTAAGAATGTCCCAACATCATCTGTGATTAAGTCAAATAAAGTAGTATGTATGGGTCTCACCTGGAAAATATTGTAGTATTTTATCATCTAATCTTCTAACTTTTACATTAGTACATGCTAAAACTTACACAACTAACAAAATAAGTTTGTCCTCGTTAGATGCGAAAGATTTGTGAAGGTGCATCTATTAAATTTTCGATTAAGTCTTCACCCATGCATAATGATAGTGGTATACATGAAATGTTAATGCTATATTCAACTCCATCTCCAACCTTAATACAAACTTGAAAAATCTTTATCATTGACAAATTGGTATCTTGATTAATAAAAATTCAAATGCTTCTCCATAAAGTTGATTTATTGAGGCATGTATTTATCATTTGATATTTTATTCCCTCTAAGAACAAATGACAAAACTTGTTTGAAATATCCTTTTATTGTCATGAATTTCTCCCTAAATAATAATCCATTTCCATGATGTCTCAAAGTATTAGAATGTTCTAAGAGATAATCACTAGGACATCAACGGGAAAAAAAATATAATGCATCTAGGAGGTGACTACTATGCTCTCAAACAATCTTTTTGTTATGAATGTGTTATTCTAGGATATGAGTTATGACGCACTAGGAATAACCTGAATTACACTCTCGCTAATTTGGTATGATGTCACAATTAACTATAGTGCTTGTTTACTACATTCATGAAGATTAATAAAGCAGGATCCATCGCGTAATCCAAGGATTGATAAGAACTAAATTGAGAGAATGTTCTAAAAATAATATTTTTTGGGAATAATGTCACGAATGATACTTGGATTTCTAAAATATCAATTAGGTATTTAAACTTTGAAAATGATTGATTTAATACTTGAATTTTAAAACTAATCGATTTAGTATTTGAAACAACTTAATGGAGGTACTATTAATATACACAAAAAGTTCTTTTAGGTACTAAATTTGTCAATTTTAAAGTTTAGATACTAAATTAATTAATTTCAAATTTTAAGTATTTAATTGTATATTTTGTCAAAGTTCAGGTAAAATTTGCGACATTGATGTTTTTTTTATTAATAAAGAATTTTTGCCTTCTCAATTGCCCATCACATGAATATATATGTGCATATATACGGAAAAATCCCCAACAACCAAAGGGTAATAAAGTAATAGAACAAAAGACCTAAATTCCTATTGGCTAATAAAAACTTATTTTCTTTTAGTTAATAAAGATTAATAACAAATAGATTAGTTCCTAATTAATTAATAAATAAAACTAATTAACTTGAAATTAAAATAAAATAAAAGATAGGATAATGATAATGACAACTAATTAGCTCAAATGCAATATTCAAGAATGGGAGACTGATTCCTATCGGTGTTCTATTAAGATCTTTGAAAGCACATTCATTAGATATTTCATCCCACGACATGGTTTTAGCAAGTTTAATGGATTAATTAAAGAAACCTCAAGTGCACAGTTTTGCCCTTTGCTAATATAGTTGATGCGACTAGAATTAGTTGTAGCTAAAGCAATGTGATCGCCACTGCGAATAAAAGCTAAAATGGCATGGTATACATATGTTTTCCCAGTTCCACTCAGACTAGCTATAAATAAAATTGCATGTTCATCCTACTCTATTGCTGACTTAACCGAATTATATGTATGTCTTTGTTCAGTATTCAAGTGGGAGGATGCATTTATGTCATCATGATTAATAGGAATGGATATCTCATCTTAAATACTCCTTCATAAATCTTCCTGATCTTTGAAGTTGTTTTTCAAATTTGGTAACTCATAATCCAACAATCTCTTATCATGTTGTGCTAGCAATAATTTGAAGTCTCTCATAAGCAATTAATAATACACACGTTTGAGCGTGTTGCAGATACAATATAATCTTGCATCATGCTTGTGTTGAATTTGTCTCATAAGAGTCTAATATTATTGGGTTGGTCGTATATTGGAATAGTTGTAAATAGTCTCTTTAGCGTTGATGGCATTTAGAAGGAATAGCTTCAAATAAACAATGTTATACGTTGCTTTCATTCTCAAGAAGGCATTTACTCTCTGTAGCATTTTGAAATGTATTATGATTGACTCTATCGTATGTTTTGTATAAAGAATTTCCATAATGCTACAAAAGGATAAATTCAACATGACGATAGAGAAGTAAAGAAAGGAAGGTTATTAGAAGAATTTATACCATTCCACCGACAAATTCGAAAAGATTTTATTTACATATCAATGGGAGTATTGGCTCGGAATCCGCTCGGGCATTAGTTGACTGTTCAACCTTGTATCGAGTTCCATCTTAACTTATGTTGGGCTTGCCTGGACAACATAATGATAATATATATATATATATATATTTGTGCTTCCCACATAGGGATAGTAATGAACAAGGACCTAACACGCAATAGAGAAGAGAGGGGGTCCGACATGTAATTTGATATAACTTATAAACATTTTAATCAAGAGTAAAAAATTAATCCCAAAAAGAGCTAACGCTATGGAGGATATGAGTATGACTATGCCCTCTCTATTTAAGGTATACTTATTACTATTATATAATATAAGGTTATAGTTTTGAAGAAATAAATATTCTTAATAATTCGTTCCAAGCAAAGCTAAAACTATATTGTTCGGTATTTTAATGTACAAAAATTGAGGGAAATTGAGATAAAGTGAAAGAGGAGCATCCAATTCCATGAAAAGATGAAAAAAAAAAAAAAAACACTAATGCAAAATCGTTGCATGCTATTCCTGTGAAAGTGCAGCTAGAAACAAATCAATAGTCTATTCCATCAACATTCTTCTATATTTTCCTTAAAGTATTATATATATATAGTGTGGAATGGAATAATTAATTTTGACACCGAGATTAAGTGGATTTTACATTTGTTTCGTCTTTAATACTCATATTTAATCAATGATTATTAGGCAATGATATATTAATGTGTTGGAACTAGGGATTGACATGGCTAGATCAGTTCTTTAGAACAAAAGCAAATATTGTTTGCTATTTTTTTTTTTTTTTTTATTGTGCATCACTCTAAACTAATCCATATGCTTCAATTCTTTTATAATAAATATATGTTTTTTGTCTTTAACTTTAAAAAGGCTGATTCCATTTTCTTTAATTCACAATTTAAATCATAAATAATTACCAAAAGAATTTCAACTTTTTAGGTATATAATTTTTAAGATGTGAAATGTTATAGAAAATCTATGTCCCTTTTAGATATAATGGTAAAATCCTAATTCAAAATCAAAAGGAGAAGGAGGATATTCAATTATATGTGTCATTATTTTTATGGAAGAGTGTTGTGAGAAATCAAGTTTAATTTTTTTTTTAAAAAAAATACATCACTATCTATAATTTACAAAGTAATACGCAAAAAGACATTATTTCAAATCATTCAACTTAACTTATAATACAATATGGAAAATCTAACAAAAATTACAAATATATAAATGGTCTTTTCTAATTATATTTTTTTGAGGATGTTGTTTATATGGTTCCTAACTACTTTCTTTTTTTCATCCTTTCATTTCTAACTTTTTTTGACTGATGGAACTTATTCCTTTATTTAGAAGCACCAAAAAGATAAGAAGAAAAAAAGGTGGCTAGATAAACTATCAATGGGGTTTCATGCCATATGAACATAAGATTCAAGCATCTTTATTGCACACACCAACACTCATCAGCAAAGTCCCATTATAAACATTCCGGGCAGATTATGTAACCTATCTTCACCTAGTAAGCATCTTCTCGATACGCTCATATTCTTCAATTTCACAACCACATGGGATACTAGGCAAGGATGGCACACATTGCTGAGATTATTACTCATTACAAACATAAAATCATGTACACAACATGACTAAGGAGTAAGGATAGGTAGCATGTAATCTGATCTAGTGCCAAGCACGCGTGCCTTAGTATCTGAGAAATGCTCCAACCCTGGCGGCACAGTAACATCCCCTTTGCTGGAAACACCAATAGGAAAACGAAGTAAATGACCCGGCAAATCATGGTCCAAGGTCTCACTTGAGTAAAGATCCCAATACTTTACAAATTAAACATAACTATGAGTTTGAATCCAACCCATAAAAGCAACCCAAATTTGAAAATGTGATAGAGGTTTATAACCTTGATTTGAGAACTCTCTTAGACACGGACATGTAACTAATGCTTGTATGGCAATTTCACCAGGTGAACTACATTTTGGAGAGGTTGCATCCATTTTAATATGTCACATTCAAAGATTAACAGCAGTGTGCAAACTATCATGGGAGAGTCTCCATAAGAAAACTTTGATCTTTGGAGGAAAAAAAGCACTCCAAATCCATTTAGTATGCAACACATTAGTGGGATTATGATGGAAGTGAAGGTGTTCATAAATATTTTTAAGAGAAGGCTCCCATTAAGGTTAAGGATGAAGTCCTTTCTCATCACTGTAGCTCTGTCTTAGGAAAACTGCATCACACATGGAGGATAAATACCATGAAATGGGAAAATTGATGAGGTTCTTCATTCCATTTCATATTTGAAATGCAGCAATTGGCCACTGAAAGTGAATATGAAGAGGGAAGAAGATGACCACAAAAATGTTGAGAAAGTAGGTCATCCCTCTTCCACCAATCAAACCAAAAGGACGTAGATTGTCCATTACTTAAAATACTAAAATAATTAGTCGTATAACATGTTGTTGATTGAATGGTTTCTTTGTACAGAAAAGATGAATGTGAAGGTGCATTAGGCGAAGAATAACGTAAGATGCTTGTATTTGGCCTTCAACAAAGCCAATCCATCTAATACGTTGGTGTTCATATGTGTACTAGCATTTAAGTTGCCATGCTTTGATACGATTGTGCAGGTTTAACAATCCAAGACCTCCCTAAGGTTTTAGTCATTGTAACTTGTTGCTAGGGAACCCAATAAGGTTTGCGACTATGGGATGAACCAGTCCACGACAAGTTTTTGGTAATTTGCTCCAACTGTCCAACAATTTTCCTAAGCAAAGGTGCAACTTGCATAAAGTAAGTGGGGACAGACTCTAAAACTAATTTAGCAAAAACTAATTGTTTTGCCATACTAAGATGGTGAGATCACTAGCCACTTAACTTTTGATGCATTGTTTTCCACTAGAAATTGAAAATGATTAGAAGTAGGCTTTTTACCTTTATCAAGTGGAAAACCCAAGTATTCACCAAATGATCGAACTTCTTTAAAGTTTAACTAGTCTGCAAAAATAGCCTCAGTAGATGATGACATAACCTAAGAAAACATAATGGAAGATTTGTCAAAATTGACTTACAAGCCTGATGCCTCACCAAAGTCATGCAATAAAGAAGCAATAACTTGGGTATTTTGACTATTAGCTTTAGCAAGCTAGCATGCACTAGATGAGATAGAGAGAATTGACCACCACATGTTATGAATGAAGTCCATGCTCCAATTCGGATTTGGTGTTCAATTGCTTGACACAAAAATTCTAAACTCAAAATAAACAAATAAGGCAATAGGGGATCCCCTTCATGGAGAAGAATCCATACCATTATAAGGACCTCAATTGAAGTTTATGTTAAACAACTATCAATCAATTTAATCCACTAGGCAGGAAACTTTAAATTGGTAAGAGCCCAATGGATCGGATAAAATCCCACTTAATGCTTTCATAAGCTTTTGGTAAATCAAGATTGATAATCATCCATTAACCTGTGAGATTTGGACGATGCAAGGTATGAAGCAAGTCATTAATCACAATGATGTTGTCTTAAGCTTGCGTCCAGAATAATACCAGTTTGTGAAGGGTGAATCATCTTATCTGAATGAGGTTAAATTCTATTGACCAATATCTTGGCAACAATCTTATACATAGTTTGAAATAAATTGATTGGCCTAAATTATTGAACCTTATCAACACCGGGATACTAAAGAATTAAAATCAGTTAGGTTTTTCATGTCTAATGGAATAGCTTGTGTTTGAAAGATAAGATGAATTTGTTGTTTAACTGAAAGACCAACAATATCCCAAAACTTTTTGTAAAAAAGAGCATGTAGGCCATCTTTTCTTAAGGATTTCCATGAGCCAATTGATGGTAAAGCATCATAAATGTCTTTATCAAATAAAGACATTTTAAGTGTCTAAGTTTGAGATTCAGTGAGACCACCTTGCCATTCTTGAGGACTGTAAAGACCCGACATGCTCAATTCTCAAAATAAGCACACCAAGTCCCCAACCACGTATAACTCTTACGAATTATAAGTAAGGTTATCTTAAAAGAAGGTGTTTATGTTGAACATTGCTATCCGATTTTAGATTATGAAATCGTTTAGTTAGATTCTGACAACAACTGGATTTAGCAGCGGAAAAATAAACTTTAATAAAAACATTTCTACATAAAAGCATTTCAAACTTTCACTATTACAAGTGGAAAAACTTTCACTTTGATAAATATTTAGAAAAGCTTATTTACAAAACTTGGGCACTAACAAACCCTTAAATAAAAATATAAATTTATAATTAAATCCAGTCGTCTTACAAAACAAAACAAAAGAAGAAACAAAATACAAGAAATGTCTCGATCCTATCACATTTCACTCATCTCCCAAATCTTCAGAATCGCCCAAAACCCGGGACAAACATCATCACATCAATCATCATCACCATCACCATCCTCATCAACAACAATAAGAAGAACAACAACATCAACAACCTCCACACCATCATTAATTTCATCAACATCGTCTTTTCAACAACAAAACCTGTAAAAAGAATAACAACAACAAGAATGAGCCGAAGCCCAGTACACAGCAACACAATCACACACGGAGTGACACACGAGTTTAACTAAATGCAAATGCAACAATCACAAGTTATTATCTTTCTTTAAGGTAAACAAATCAACACGGGAGTATTCAAACTCCGGGCAACAAGGATAGTGGGAGATCCTGAGTAACAACCTTGACGCTCAGGGGGTTGATATAAGCAGTTCGGATACTTATATCTCCTAGATAAATCTATCCAATAACGAAACAGTCCCATGCCCCCAATCTGAGCAGGGTGCCGCTCCCCGAACCGGATACCAATTCCATCCCAGGCTCACCCAATCTGTGAGGGGGCGCCCCTAGGCACTCATGCCACCCTGGGCAGGGATTGGATTTAAGGGCGTAAAACACAAATCAACACTCACAATTAAGTTTTTCTTAATATATATAGTTTTCATAAATGCCTATCCTAACATAGAGACAAGCTAGTTACAACGTACCTTGAATATGGAATCCAAACATAGCCTCAGAAGGAAATTTCAGAAGATAATCCAGAAGATAAATCAGATATCCACTTCTGTTATGGAAAGAGTTCGTATAAGAAACTAAACTAAACTAATCATCCACTTCATCAAATTCATACAAGAACTTATATCAATTATTCACTAATCTCTAACTAATTTTATTAAATCCTATTTGATCAGGCACTAATGTGGAACCCCACTATGGCTGCGATGAATCGCCCCGCCAAAGTATGGACGGTTCTCCTTTGTCTGTCAAAGTATTTCTTTTCACTTTGATTATGGTTTCTTATCCACAAAGCATCAACAAAACATTTATATTCAAAAACATATAAATCCAAAACAATTAAACATTCAAAACAACATATTCTCATGTTATTCAAAGATCACCCTAACACATTCATTTAATCCAATTATTTGTTACTAATCCATTTTAGCTTAACCTTAGTCAAATTGATTAAAATTAGTCATTTGATTCATTCACTAAGTCAAGGTGATTAAACTATATCAATCTAATTCATTTTTAGCTTAGTAAAGTTCATTAAGCCAAGTTGGACTTAAATTAATTACTAATTCATTATACATATAGGATCTATGTCAACTTGAACTCACCTTAACTTAAACTTAACTAAATTAATTAACCTTAATCATTTAGTTCAAAAACTAAGTCAAAGATGGTTAAACTAACTCAATCTAATTCATTTTAACTCATTCAAGGCTATTTAATCAAGTTGAACTTAAGTTTGTTAACTAAGTTCATTTTATGTTAAACTCGCAAATTTAGCTCAATTATTCATTAAATCTATAAATCTATCTAAGTCATGTTTAATTATATCACTAAATCATCATTACACATCAAATATTACTTATCTATCTCATTTTATGTCCAAAAGATCCATTTGTTCAAGTAAATACACATAAAACAATCTATAACAAGTTTTTAGCTTAGCTTGATAAATGTATCAGTTGGAAAGAATTAAAATTTAAGCACTGATACGTTTCGAATTTGCAAAAACTAAAAACATGAAAGTTGTATATCTTTTTCTTATCTTTCCAACGCAACTTGAATCACCTCAATCGGAGATCGGATGAAAAATTTATGGCTAAAATACGAAGAGGCTACAAAACTGGGAAAAGTTGCAAAACGAACGCCGGCTTTCAACACCGGCGGCGTAAATTAAAAATTTGCCAGCGTTAAGAGTCGAGCGATCTGGTTACCATTGGACTCTTCAACACCGCCAAATTTTGCACGTACACCGGCAGCGTTGGATTCAACACCGGCAGCGTTGAATGCCGGCGTACATGCATTACGCTGCTGTCAAATTTTCCCCTGTTTTCATTTTGCAAAAAAAACCATTTGTTCCAAATGTTTCAAACTCCTCCAAATTCATTTCAAGCTTCTTAAAACTTGTTATTTGATCTTACTACAATCTAATAAACACAAACTCCCACTTCAATCCATCAAACATCACTATAATCATCATAAACAACTTCAAACCCCAATTTCACTATTCGTCTTCTTCCTCAATAAACCAACTCCATCAACCATAAACTTTACAAAGACAAACTCAAACAACACTTCTCAACTCATAGACATTATCTATACAACATTTAAATTCGAAATTATAAATAAGACAATAAATAGTAAACTATACTTAGCTTTTAGAAAAGAACACAAGTTAAAACTTCATTCTCTAGCTCGATTTCCTCCGTCTAGTTCATCTCCTAGTCTTGATTCATCCTCTAGTTGGCTTTGATCTTGAGATTTGTTGAATAATTTGAAGAAAAGAAAGAAAAATGAAGAAGAAAGGGAAAGGGAAATGAAAGTATTGGTTGGGAAAAAATAGAGGAAAGAAAGGGAAAAGCGAGGGAGGAGAGAGGCAGAGGATAAAGGGGGTTAAATAAAATGATTGGGAATAAAATTAATATAAAAGATTATAGGTATAGGTTTGGAACTATCAGATCAAATATTTATAGTTTCAAGAGTATTTAATAGTTTGTTTCAGAACCAATATGTTAGAAATTAAGAACTTGCAATAAGAACTTAATTTGAGAATTTATTTTAGATAAAAGATATTTAATTTGAGTTCGGGTTTAAGAACTGATATTTTTATTCAAGTAAATGAACTCAAATTTTACTGAGATTTAGGAATTAGTGTTTAGGCTAAGAATTAAGGGTTTAGGAATCCTCTAAACACTTTGACGACATGTTTAGGGAATTTGAAACTCAAATATCAAACCAAATTAATTATTAGCTAATTAAATTATATCAACTTGTCTAATTAAATCCTATAATTCATTTGATTCATTTAATTTATCTAAACTCAATTTCTAATCTAGGTGAAGATTTGGGGCATTTCAAGGACATAGGTTGGAAAAGGACACTGAAGCCTTAGAAGTTGTAAATAAATGTTGGAATAAACTTAGTTAGGTTTGATTCATGTCCGATAGAATAACTTGTGTTTGAAAGATAAGATGAGTTTGTTGTTTAACTGAGAAACCAACAATATCCCAAAACTTTTTGTAAAAGAAAGCATGTAGGCCATCTTTACCTAGGGTTTTCCATGAGTCAATTGATGGTAAAGCATCAGAAATGTCTTCATCACATAAAAACATTGCAAGTATCTGAGTTTGAGATTCAAGGAGACTAGAGGTGGGCAAATGGGCCTAGCGGGTTGGATCATTTTAGCCCACTTTTAAATGGGCCAAAATTTCTTAGCCTGGGCCCGACCTGTTTTTTGGGTCTGCATGCTAAACAGGCCGGTCCGCGGCCTAAATGAAAAATTTTTATTTTTTTTGTTGTTATTGTTTTTTTATGTTAGTTTATTTAAAAATTAGAATATTTATATATATATTAAGGTTTTATATAAATTAAAAATTAATTTTGTTACCGTTTTAATTACTTATAAGTGAAAATAATTTTTTTAAATAATTTATTAGATATCATATTACTTTTAAATCAATAAATATATACTTAAAAAAATGTTATAATGCTTATGATTCATATAATAATCTATTTTCTTCCATAATATATCCTAAATAGTCATAAATATATTATTGTATTATTATTATTCTTATATTTTTCCTCTCTTTTTTTCTTTTCTTTTTTTAACTCTTGGCCTGTAGGCCGCCCACCCATCATGGGTCAGCTCGCTTTGGCCCCGCCTGCTTTTTTGAGTGGGTAAATGGGTTGGTTCGTGGGCTACGGTCCTTATGCCCAGCTCTAAATGAAACCACCTTGCCTTTCTTCAGAACATGGATGGAAAAAGTACATTGAAGCTTTGGAAGTTGTAAATAAATGTTGGAAAAATATGTGAAATTGTTGTCTAATGAAAACTTGATCATAGAACCAGTCTCCCACCAAATTTTGAATTGCTAGAATAAGATCACTAGATTGATGGGCCATAGTAAGAGCATGATAATATATATTTAGTATTACGCTCGCCATCCATAATCCACTTATTACGAGCTTTCATACACAAACCTCTTCACGATCAAGAATCGTGGTAAGTTTGTTTCGATAGTCTTACTCCTCAATAATTAATTGTGGAGGTGGGGACATGGATAGAGCCAGTGTAATTTGTGAAAGTCGATTAAGGACCATCCTTTTTTATGGTGAACAATTCCAAAACTTGTTTATTCCATGGGCGAAATTTTGGTGGGAAGGTTTTGATGGCTAACAGGCAATTAAGATTGCAATCTATCCATATCTGTGTAACCAAATCACTATATTGTAGATGCTCAAGCCACATTGGTTGGAAATGAAAAGTAAGATTTGTTATTTTGTGAAAGGTACGGATGTGTTTTCAATAAGATAGGACAATGATCTGAAGGCGAATGAGGTAAATGGAGTACTTTACTTTTAGGAAAGATTGAGGACCATTCATGATTTTCCTAAGCTCAATCAAGATGCAATTGGACAAGAGTAGGTAGATGTTGTCTGTTTGTCTAAGTAAATTTTGGTATGATGAAACCAAAATCCATTAATCCACAAGAATTCATACAAGTTGAATATTGGGAGGCCCTTGACATATTAAGTGGATGTGGACGTAACATCATTGAAGACACTTATCAATAACCAGGGTCTCTAATCAACATATTGTGCATATTGAAGTAAATTGCTCCAAAATAAGGACTTTTCAAATAATCGCGGAAGTCCATAAATGCTAGAAAGGAACCAAGTAAAAGGAATAGGAGAAATACGGACCTGAAGCTTAACATGCAATTCATTGGCGGAGGTCTTGGTAATTGTAACATCCACAACCTCCTTCATCCACAAAAGTATCATTGCCCCACTTTGTCCTAGAGATTCAACAAAGAAAAAAGCAGTCGTGTGAATGACACCAAAACAACTTTGCAGTTCGATGAGTTTAAACCACGCGTATTCCATGCATATATTCAGCTAGTGTCTTAAAGCACAATAGTACGTTTGTTTGGTGAGTTTAAACCACGCGTATTCCATGCCAATGCTCGAGTAAAACGAACTAATGTAGGAAATATAGAATCCGCCATATGTTGAGTGACAAAACGATAATACTGGATATCAGAATCAAACAATGCAATCGCCTTGATCTCAAAATAAAATTTAATTAGCGACTGTGGACTATCCAAAAAGAGCATTGCTTCCTCCTTGTTCTGAAACGTTGAGGAGAACGTGGGTCCTTGTATCATCCATATGGACATTAGAATCAGATAAGGTGGGAGACGGAGGCTCCCTGTTTTCAAAATTTGTAGGGCCATAAAAAATGTGGTTTTCTCCCAATAATTCATTAGGAGAAACAAATGCATGTTGTAGAAATTCAAGGCCATTGGTATTAGGATAATGAATTCTTTGATGGATGTTACATGTTGGTTTGCTCGTGTTAGATATGTGGTGCCTTGAGCTTCAGAGACTGCAACGTGAATCCATGACACTTGCTCGATGGACATCAAGTCGTCCCTGAGGAACCTTACCTCCTCCAAACACACTACAATATGGAACCAAGCTGTTTCCGACTCAAATTGAAACACTTGATATCTAGGATATATCCATGGTAGGTTGGAGGATAGGGGAAGAACCTGGAGAGTGAATGTCAACACTCTTTTTTTGTTGCATCGGCTTTAGAGTGGGATTGAGCTTTCAATCTTGGTGTTTTACTATGAGATAAGGGTTGAGATATAGAGAGAGTCGAAAATTGGAAAAGGGTAACAGAAGACATAGACAGGTAAAATACTTGGAGATGAGGTGGGAAGTTCATGGGATGTTGTAGGATGAGGAAGACGCTTCCATTTGAGGGGGTCATGTTTGTAGAGTTGATGTTTTTGAGAGGGTAATTGAGAAAGAGCAGTGTGATCATTTTCCTACTGCATTTAAAATTGGTGGTTGTACCACAGAATGGGTCAAAGAGTCAACAGAAACATTGTGGGCTTGGCCACTTGGCTTTTTGGGTCGTCTCTCTGGTTTGACAAGTATCCAATCATCATACCCATTTTGGTCTTGAGAAGGAATTGGAGATGAAGCTGGATCAGCTGATGGTGTATGTGGATCCGCACTATGGTCCGCATGTCTTTCATGTGAAGATGGGTTAGTAAAAGACACTTGGGCTTATTGCATGGATGTGTCGGCATCACTTTGCATGTGGGCGGTAGGAGTAGGAGTATGAGGAATGTTGCGATTTGTTTACTGGCTTGAAAACTTTGTGTTTGATGGGCGAAATAAGGAGGTATGTCCTGTCATGCCGTAGTGAATACACAATCTATTAAGACCCTTATATTGTCAATAACTAAAGTATGTATTAATGGTTTATTAAAATTGACTACCCACTCTGCAGAGGATGTAAATGCATCAATATGTAAAATTGGCCCAAGAGAGTTTCCGATTTTTGTGGTAGCTTCAGGATGGAAATATTCCATCGGCAACTCATGAACTCTGCCCAAACTACAACTGAATTATAGGATGATAAGGAGGCCCGAAAATTTGGTTCCCAATGCTGAATAGCCAAGAAATGGCCATTAATAAACCATGAGCCATCACGTATTACTCTAGAATAATCTTCTTCATTGCGAAATTGGACAGTATAATAGCAATAACAAAGGCTCACTAAGTTAAAGTTTAAAAGAAAATGCCAAAGGATTTTTTTGATGAAGTAATTTGTAGCCCAAAGATATATTGTGTAACTTAATAATCAATGAATACTTCCTAATTTTGACGGAACTTAGTTTTTTCTCATAGCCTTGAAGTGATTTGGGCTAGTCTGATGTGAAATCATGAAGCATTTTCTCCAGTGGGTCTCTATGGTCAGGTGTTAACCCAAAACATTGGCCATAGACATCAGGAATAAACCCCACCAGTTTATCTTTATAAGATCCATGAACTGAAGCAGACACATTAACATTACCAGACTGAGAGTCTGGATTAAAATTATTGGTAGGAGTATCTTTAGAGTTTAAATTATAATCAAACGTATTTAAAGGGGAATCTTCATTGTGGGATAAGATGAACGTTTCTTTTTCCAACCTAGAGGGGAAGGAGACAAGAAAGGGCTAGCAAAAGTTGGAGAAAGAGGAGGAGGAGGGATAAAGACAGCAACAGAAGCAGTAGGTAAGGAGACAGCGCATCAGAGGGAGACATTGTTCTTTCACATTATTCGAAATTGTGGTTGCTTGGCATTGCTAGCTCTTTAACCATTATAAAGTATTATTTTGTCATTTTATTTTACTTTATGGTACATCACTCTAAATGGATTCGTATGCTTTGATTCACCGATTTTATTTTTAATTTTTCAACTCTAATGCGTGTTATTATATTTGAGGGTGCATGTTGTGATGCATCGAGTTTGAATTAGAACAAAACAAGCATCAATATCTATAATTCACGAAGTAAGATGTGAGAAGACATTGTTTCAAATCAACTTTTGCTAACAGGACAATATGAAAAACGTAACAAAAGAAAATATAAATAAATAAGAGATTCTTAGTTATTTTCGGTTAAATAGAGCAACTCCTTTCTTTCTTTGCTTTTACTTATTTACTTTTTCTAAAAAAAATTGACCAATGGAACGACTCCTTTAGTTTAGAAGAATTAAAAACAATGGAAAATTGGATCAACCATTACCAGGCTCCATGTCCTATGAACATAAGGATTAAGAATTCAAGCATTTTTATTATGCACATACGAACACACATCTGCAAAGTCCCATGTACAAACACCCTGGATATAGATTATATGAACCAATCTTCACCTCAAAACATCTTCATCCTCTCACCATATCCTTCAATTTCACAACCACTTGGAATACTAGGCAAGGATGACAGAAATTGCTAAGATTATTATTATTCATTACAAACATAACATCAAGTACACAACATGACTAAGTAGTAAGGATAGGTGGCATGTAATCTGATTTAGTACCAAGCACACGTGCCTTAGTATCCGGGAAATTCTCCAATCCAGGCAGCTCAGTGACATCTCCTTCACTGGAAACACCAATAGGGTAACGAAGCAAATGACCCGGCAAATCACGTTCCAAGGTCTCACTTGAGTAAAGATCCCAGTAATTCTCAGCAATTCGGTTAACCTTTCGGATACATTCCAAGTTCTCAGGCTGGAGGAAAGCATCATCCAGCAGTCCCATGTGCTCATACCACAATGCCATCCTGAAACCATGGATCTGGCCTCTGGCCGGCTGCCGAACTGCTAAATGATGGGGTTGGAAGGCTCCCATGGCTATCTCAGAGTCTCTTGCACCATCCATTGATCTTTGGTTTATGTTGGCTGATCCGATTATTATGTACTCATCATCAACTACATAAGGCACAAGTACAAAGTTCAAATTGTAGTTGAAAGTATAATTATAACAATTAAACAAGATGTATAGTCTTTTGAAGCTCTAAATATAATTATAGATCGAGTAAGAGGAAGGAATGGTGGTAGACTAACAGCAGTCATAGGTGGAATTTTAGTCTTAATGCATACCAATAATTAGAAGGCACAATTGAAACGTAAAGTTTTTTAGTAGTTCAATCAATGACACATATAGACTACAAAATAAATGTATTGGTATCTTATCTATATTTGATCTGAATTGCCTGCATCAATTATATGCATTTTTCACTAATCTATTTACATACTTTTTTAGAGCCAAAGTATTCAGTTTTCAAATTTGTGCCAAAACGATACAAAAACAACACCAAGCTAATGAATTAGGCATTTAAATTATAAGTTTCCATGAGAAATGTAGATCTCAATTAAGTATATGAATTTAGCATTCAAATTACAAGTTTCTAAGTGAAATGTAGATTTTAATCAAGTAGTTAACATACTTGACATGTATGTTATGTCTAAATTGGAATTATATCTAACTGTTGCCAAAGGGAAACTTAAGCCATTTGAAGTAATATTGGTAGAAATGTGATTAATTAACCAAATGAAGTTCAATTTAGGGTCTGTTTGGATTACCTGTTTTTCATTTGTATCTATATCAAAACGACATATGTAAATATGTCTGATTTGCATCTACATTTTATTTATATTTAATCTATTTGATCTTTTAATAAAAACTGCCATCTATTTTTTATCTATATCTATTTCTTGATAAACAATTTGTTAGAAAAAAGTTTGAAAAAAGTATTGTATCTAATTTGCCAACAAATACACAAACACTTAGATGGGAAGTTCTAATTCAAGAAATGGTGTGTTGAACTTACCAATCATCATCTTGGCATGAACATATATCATAAATCGTCGTGCCTCTTGAGCTCTTATGTAATCTGAATCAGGTTCCGGCTTCTCCTCAGGTTCATATTCTCCAGCTCTCTTCACTTCCCTATTGCCTAGGCAAAAGAATGTCAGATAGTTTCTAGGATCCTCCTCAATACCTTTAGCTCTAAGAGCTTGCACAATGTCCTTGTACATCATGTCCATAGTCCTCCTTTGCCAATCCAAGATTGCTTGAACAGATCCCGTTTCGGGCTGACCCTCCGGCCACATTGGTACAACAACGTAAACGGAAAACCTTTCTCCTGCCTCAATCTTACTGACAATTTTCAGTGAAAGCTCCTTAGGGATTAGGTGCAACGCATTGATTTCCTCGGGTTTGATTCCGTCAGCTGCCCAAGCAAAAGAGCTTCCTAGAAAATATTGGTTCTCGATGTATATGAAATTCCTTGCTCGTCGAATGGCATAGATGTAAGCATCCTGTATGCTTCGGTCGATGATATTATCCTTACCACTTACTAAACCAGCTCTTGCAGCCTCCTCAGGTTTCTCAGGGAAGCCAAATGCGGCTCCACCATCAATAGATCTAAACAACTGAACATGCCATTTTTCAGGGTCATCAGGTAGCATCACAGGCGAAGGAGGAATGATGATATCATCCATTTCCGGAAGCTTGAGAAGCAAATCTTTACCACCTTGCTTTCTCCATCTCTGTTCGAAGTTATACAGAACATCCCAAGCAATTGGTCCTTCAAGCCTGGAGTGAATATCATGCCATGGTTCCCTAGGACCACCTTTTTTAATAGAAACGCCTGGGAAATTCGGTTGGTGGAAATCATCATGGTGAGCCGTACCCAGTGTCCTGAAGAGCGAATGAAATTGACTATCATATCTTCCATCACAAAGATCTATTCCCCCAACAAAACTTACTATCCTCCTTTGCGGGTTTTCTTCTTGGGGCATTGCAGCATCCACTACCACAATCTTTTGGTGGTGTGTGAACATAGTGGAAATCTGTAAATCTTGGACAATGCTACCACCATCATCAGGATTCCTAGGGCACAACACGCAGTGGACCTCTGTACCCTGAAAATACTTCTCGGTTTCCTCATCATGTGTTGCCATAAGCCCGTCTCTCTTAAGAAATCCAACAGAAGTCCTGTCATCCCAAACAAGCATAAGGACCCTAACACCTTCAGTTGCTTTCTTCTTGAGAAGCTCACCAAGAGTGATATCCCCACCTGGCTTTGGTCTCCTTGAGTCCCTCACAAGCGTGATTTCAGTATAGACCGACCAACCCGTGATATATATTAAGTGCTTTGCATTAGTGATTGCATCAAAAATGTCTTCCCAGCATCTGTGGGGCTCATAGAAGCTATTGGGTCCAGCTAAGGGGATTTTCGGGATAAAATTATCCGGCACATGAGCATCTTGGTACAATGTAACCTTACATCCCTGTCTCTGCGTAAAAAACGTATATGGAACTCCAGGATTCTTGACACTCCTAATCCCTTTATCCCAATTACGGTCTTTGGTAACATCAAAATACTGCAACTTCACATGGATCTTAGAATTCCCGTGTATGGGCTTCTTATCTTCATCCAGTAACTCCACCCATCTATCCAATGCCTCCCCATCTAAGATCTCATCTACAGGTATGTGCGCTCTTCCAATCAGGGTGGCACCAATAGGATTGTCATCCTTGACAGTAAAAACCACGTCGGAAGCCATATGCGCACAATAGATATGAAATGATTCATACCAACGCGGGTTATCGTGTGACTTCTCTAATATTCTTGTTTTTCCAACTCGTCTTTCCTAAATCTATAGTTGCATAGAGTTTGGTCACTCCTTTGCCAAATCCAACAGCTTCTTCAATGTTTTGCACAATCTGCAGCAACATAAAATTATCGTAACACATTGAACATTATTTTACCCCAAACATAGGAAAAAAAAATCATGCTCTGCATGATTGTCAGAACAAAGTGGAAACTAAAGCAAAAGGATACTTTTATTCCAATCACGAGGCAATTTGACAGTTATATAGATTTGTCATTAATAGTATCAATCATTTATTTATATTCTTAGTATTAACGAAAACTTGATAAATTTGACACAAAATTAACAATTGAAAAAAGAGAAGGTCATAATCAAATGCGGATAGACCATTCAAATGTCAAAATGCATCTTGACTTTTCCATAACTTTTTTGAAAATTTTGGTTTGCCTCCTTATTCTGTTTTAAATCTCCAAAACTGTCGCTACTCATAAAATTTCTAGCATTGTTTTTTATTTCAATTTTATTTTAGTAACAGCAACCATGATAGAAAGAAGCCATATCTTAGAAATGATTTACTGAGTTTGATATGCCACGTAAAATAATTAATCGCACGAACATACTGTAATTTTTTTTATATGGATAATTTTATATGAACTATACATAATGCTTGTTTAAGACAGATCAAGGTCTATTTCAACGATTTGTTTTTCATTTATATCTGTACCTTCTTGCCATTTGTTTGTTATCAGTATCTGATTTTTATTTATATCTGTACTTTCTTTCCATTTGTTTGCTATCTGTATCTAATCTCTTTGATGTTTTTATGAGTAAAACTTATCATATATATCTGATCAGTATCAGGTCTGAATCTTGCCAAACAGATTCTTGCCCGCCACTCAACAGACAGATGACCAATCATGCTCATTGAAACATTTTTCTGACTCAAATCTGAAATTGATCTATAATTTTAAGGGTGTATTTTCGATTTCATCGAATTCGAAAACTAACGCTTTTCGGAATGAACAGAAAATAAACCCTCGTAATACAATATACCTTGTTTAAGAAATTTGGACCACCACTTGTTTGAAGCTTATCCACCTCGTAGATCGTGGCATGGAGGGTCCCATGAAGAAGTATCTGAGCCATTTTTTCCACCTAATCACCATGAACCTCAGGTTAGAAAAAATCAATCAGTAGGAGTATCCAATATATGCTTTGTTACAAGATATCTGGCACAACCAATAAACTTGCAATAACTTCGCTTTAAAATAAATAAAAAAATAAAAAAAAAACAAAGGATTTTCAGTATGGTGATTTAGAAAACATAAAACACACACACACAAATGATGATGATGATGATGATATATCATATAAATCACCATATAACAAGTTAATGCTACCGATCTTCTGCAAAGTTGTTAAAAATAAAACACAATCTGAGAGCTTATAGATATATGAAACCTTAAGCAACTTTTTAGATCAGCTCATTACAGTATCATTCCTAGCACATCTTAAATCATGTATTTTCACTAACATAGACATAAAACGAAGCATTCGAAGCATACTATACCTTGTGAGCAACGTAGGCTGTCAGAAGAGACAACTAGGGAAATTTCTGAAAAGGGAATATGAAGATGAAAAGGAGCAGGGACAATGAAATAAAATATGTGGATATGAAGTGTATGGTAATAGATTAACTATATAAGAGGAAAAGAAGACAGTACAATATTGATGATCTATTACATTTATGGGGTACTACATATATTTCCTTTTTCTATCTATTTCACTTTCATGTGCAATAGAGAGATTCAACTATAGTTATAATTGTGCCCTCCAACCAACAGTATGAATACATGTGAAAGAAGCAGGAAGAATGGGAGGAAAAAATGGTAGATGGAAATATAAAAACCCAGCCAGACAAAGTCCTCTTTAAATGCTTGCTATTTTATGTCCAAAAAAAAAAGAGATAAAACAATGCTTGCTATTTGTCTTGTAAGTTCGTACTGGATTTTGGATATTACGTAAAGGTCGTGGCATTTGGCATTTGTTTCAATAGTTGGTCCCACCGCATGATGCCTTCTTACATCATTTTTTAAAGCTTTCATCCAATAGGAAGTGGCTAGGTGTCATACAATTTATCGGTACGTATAACGTATTAGCGACTTCAACTGTCGTGATAGTGCTCGTCCAGTTAATTATTTCGTTATTAATATAAAAGTAATAGTTCATGTATAAAATATTTTAACAGCATAGTCATTATTAGATATAAATATAAATTATTAAAAAATAAATAAAAGAATTAATTATAAAAAATATGATTTATGTTTTTATTAATTTATAAATATGTGATATGTATTATTTTTTTTATGATTAGATAATCTGAGTTTTTTAATATTAATATTATTTAATAATTTTATAATGACACGTGTCAATATTCGATTGATAAAAAAATTTAATTTTACATTTTTTTCAGTTTTATAATTTTCAAAAAATAAATATTTAATAATTTATTTATCATTATTTTTTATTATATTAATTTTTTAGACCAATAAGACTAACATATCCCCTCTAATAGTAATTAATAACATTGAAACTTTTTATAAAACTTGAGTCACCTAACTGTTAAAAAAAATAATACAAGTCAAATTGCTCAAAATTAGTCCTTATTTAAAGAAATGGTGGAATTATAGAATTTTTTTAAATATTGTATATACATATCTTTTTGAAGATGAAGGAGTAGAAATTTAGCTTAATATGATATTTGATAATTTTAGATTTTGAATGTAAATACTAACAAGCCTGTGCATAATTGTATGTAATATTTGATAACTTTAAAGTTTAAATGTAAAATAAAAAGAAAATGTTCAATATTCGGATGATGCGTGTTGCCACCATCCTAATTTAATGGGTGGAAAGTGGAAACTTTTAAATTGAAAGGGATATATATCTGTTCATTTACTCTACGGCAGCAGGTTAGACCTTACCCTTAAGTTGGCCCACTATTCACCATAACCTTTCGGTTTTTCTTTTTTATTATATATATTTATTCATACATAACCTTAGTTTCGAGCTAATAGGTTCCACGAGAAAGTTCTTTCAGAATATATATATTTTTTTAAATACCATTCTAATTCACTTTTCTTTTAAAAGAGCAGACTTCTTCCTCTCCGAAAGCTATTTGCTGCTTATATCCCCACATACACATTTGTTAGACTGAAAGAAGCACATGCATATATTCCCTTATACTAATAATATGGATATGTTTTGAATTATCTAATTTTTATTAGTATCTTATTCACATCTAATTTACATCTTATTTTATTTATATTTGATTTGTATCAAGTCTGTTTGATATATATAAGACTAAAAATATTTGTTTTTTCATTCGTATCTTTTTTGATGAATAGTATATTTGAAAATAACAAAAATATATTGAAATGATCATAATAGAATGATTTCATTTATAAGAAATGGTAACTACTTCATAAAAACTATCAATTAAATATAGATGAATTTCATAAATCTTACTTCTTTATAGTTTTTGAATATATACATTTATATACACATACTTCCAAAATGGTCATTAATGTCCTAACCCTGCTTAAAGAATCATTTTGAGATATTAAAATGATTGTTACTCTAAAGAATTAATATTTTGTTATGTAAATTAAAAAAAAAAAAAAAACTAGGGCCATTATGATTTTCTTGAAGAAATCGACTGTAATTGACTAATTGTGTTTGTGTTCTATGTTGGAAAATTCTTAATAAATATCTTTAGATTTTGTTATTCAACTGCAAGCAACAGACGGAGACCGATGGATTATCAATATAGCAACAGTTTTAAGATTATAAAATAGTTAAAAATTATACAATTACTTCTTATAATTTATAGAATTAAAAACATGTTGTAAAACTTCAAAAAGAATCTATTTATACTGATCAACTATACTTTGGGTATATATTTATAAATTCCTCCGAAAGGAAACAGGAAATTGCTATCTAGTAAAAAGACAAGGGAAACCTGAGATTCCCATTTTTCCCTGAAATTTATATTAATTAACTGTGCTTCCCTTGTATTTAACTAATATTTTGGCAAGTCGTAACACTGCGTTTGGTGCGGTGGAAAGCCAGCGAGATCTAAAAAAAAAAGCAACTTTTCTTTTTCCCTTTTATTCTCACTATTTTTATCCAAATAGATCTTACCGTTTCAATTTTTCTCCGCAGCTTCGGTTTCTACTTTCCTAAAATGTTGAAAAAAAAAATGAAAAAGCTTCAATAGGTACTATATGTTATGTGTGATATATATATATATAATATATCAATAATATTTTAATGCATGATCATATATATGATGGTTATTTCAAAAACTATTCATTGTTTTATTTTTAAACTTCTACAGTCTTATCATGAGACTATATCACCACTCATATGAAAATTAAATGGACTATTAAAAAATAAGTATAAAAAATTTTAGGAGTCCGATCACAATAAAAAAAATGATAACTATTTATCGATGTGAGAAGACCGATCCCCTTATAATCACCATAGTACTGTAGAATTTTATATTTTATTTAGATATAAAAGTATAATTGATAATTATCTATCACACATTGTGCATACTACCTATTGAAGATTTATTACATGTTAACCATTGTTTTTAAAAAAAATTACATAAATATAACTTGGATAAAAATAATTACTAAATATCATTACTATATCGCATATTGGACATGAGATATAGAATTTAGATATGTATCGTATGATCAACATGTAATACATATAAAACTATCTAGACGTATAATATATATTGATAATATGATACACATATAAAACTATATTGCATGGCAAGCATAAGATACATTCTAACTTAAATTTTTGATAGAGTACATTGCTATATTATATCTTGGTGATGTAATATAAATATAGAATAGTGTATTTTATTTTTAAGATGGGATATAGTAATAATAATTTGATAATTATTTTTATTAAATTATATTTATCTTTTTTTTGAGAGATGGTAAATATGTGTTCAACCCGTCCGTTGAATATCTTTCCAAACACAGTGTAAGACTTACATTTTGGGACTGCGTGATTCGAGGATTCCAGGCAATAAACGTGAAACCAGATCTAGCATCAGTGCAATATTAAAAACAATGCATTAGTAACCACAAAATAAAAAATCAATGAGATATTTTATTTTAGTGGAGACATGATTTGATTGGGACGCTGTCGGCAGACTTATCTAGTGACACGACTCCATTTACACGTTTATAAATATGAACATGGAATTGGGTCCCCTTTTTGATGGATATCCGCCCTCCGGTTACGAGGATCATAGATTATTTATATATTTTTATTTTCTCTAAAATTAATTAAATAATCTATAGTATAAATAAACTAGCATACCTTGCACCTGTTCCATGAAGTGTTTAAAAATATGCAGTACTAAATTATGTAGAAATATTGACCGGAAGATTTTAATAATCTATAAAAAAAGATTATTTTTCATTATAGGATGTCAGATGGTTTATGACCTCGTTGAACTAGATCGAGTATGCCAACTGAAAGGAAAAAGTGTAGAGAAAGAAAAGAAGTTAATATATTAGTATCCTTTTAACAAAAACTTCTGAACCCATACAGGCAAAGAAACAAAAACTAAAGATGTTTTCCTCGGATTGATTTGATGTGCATGTTCGGGTAGAGTATGTGCTACACCATTTAGCTCCTTGGGGACCCTATGAGGCCACAGGTGGGTTATTTGATAACATTAACATACAGAGACACTGAATTTTGTACACTCAGAAGAAGTTTCATAGCAAAATTGGAATCATAGTTAATTTCAATCATGCATGTGTCAAGTCGCAAGCAATAACTAAGTCCCCAATGGATATCCCATAATTTAGCAGATGATAAATCAACATAGCAAACCTTACAATAGAAATCCAATACCCTTTTACTCAACCATGAATTAAAAACCCGCGTAGATATTTTCAAAGGTCGAATTTGAACCAAGTCTGTCATTGAACCCACCATAGTCCACAGGTCCTGGGTAGGTCTATCGGTTAGAGCCATCGGGTCTTCTTTAAAAAAAATAAAAAATAAAAAATGATTTACTTTTATACATATGAGAAATCAAAACAAAATGATTATATAAATAAACAAAAAACGAAAAAATAAATAATATTTAATATTTAGACTATTTTGCATGTGAATAGAAATTACTATCTATTCACATGTATATAATGGATTATTGATAACAATACTTAATAAATATAATTAAAAAAAATATTTCTTTATAAGTTTATATAGAGCTCCTCTAAGAAAGCAATCTCACTTTTAAATTATGTGAAACTCTCTTTTCTTTTATAAACTCTAATATTTTGGAGTGTTAGTCTAATCTCACATTACTAATATTTTAACTTAAAATAATATATTTGTATATAAATAATTGTACATACTTAATAGTTCTAAATGAAAAATGAAGACAATCTAGATAGTTAAAAAGGAAAATAGATCATCTTTATTTATTTTTCTAAAATTTTTGTTTTCACAATGTCGAGTGTAATTAACAATTGAAATTATAAGCAAGATGATAACATAGTCTAAACAATATCAATTGCCTATTTGTAAATTTTAAGAAAAAAAATCGGAGGAAAAAAATCAAGAATCCTATAAATGGCGTTAAAAAATCGATGGATAGTAAACTGGTTCTTGTAAATCTCTAAATAGTTCAATCATAAAAAATTGAAGTTTAAATATAAATGATATTCAATTATTATATTATTATTTTTCTCCAAAATATGTTATTATCTAAATGAATGGGGCACTACTGCATAAATCACAGATTGCTTAAGTTGCTCAATCGGTGGAAGAAATTGAAGAAACCCGAGAGTTCTTTTCGTTAGGTGTGTGGGGCCAATGAAATTATAATCTATACCCATTAGGCCTCAAAATCAAGGGGATAAAGTGATGGATATCGGTAGCATACCGGCAACGCTTCAACGATTATTCTTTAGCATTCTTCATGACTGATAAGACGTCCCTTTCGCGTCGGTAACCTGCCAGTCATCTACAAGAGGCAAAGGAAAACAATGGCTCATTACACTATTTTTGTAACTTTGTTAATTACATCGATTTTCTATTTTTTCTAAATACAATAAATAGCCTCTTTTTAAGGAAATTATTTGTTGTATTTTCAATAAAAAAAAGGTAAGATGCAGATATCTTTCACAAAGTTTATAGGAATGATTAATTTAATTTATCCTTTTCATAAATATAGAAGCATACTCCTCGATATTAAATTGTATATATAAATGAAAAGTATAAATCACAGTGATAGCCTTTAGAATTCTTACATTTATGAAAATATTTAAATTTTTAAGATACAATGCTTGGATCTATTCAAATATTTTGATATTAGAAAATTTTCATTGAACAATAGCATCATATCATCCAAATGTATTTTTTTTTCCTTACACACACAATTTTCGTGAAATCATAATTCCTATGAGTCTATGGATATTTTTGGATAATCAAAAGAGAATTGGAATGATGGGTATAGAATAGAGACTGTCGATTAGTCTATTATTATCAATTTAGGTTAAGGAGGCTCATGCATGTAACACAACCTATAATAGAATTGGATATAAAAGCAGCCAATGAGAAGCTCCATTAATAAAAGTATATATCTCAATAATTGATAACATGATTCGATAAATGGCATCAATGGTTAAACTCTATAAAGATTACGAGTTTTTTGTCATTTGAATAGGGAAGAAAGCAACAGAAACGCTGTTTTGTTACCCATTTGTTATCTTGAAAGATCAACAAATATTTAAAGTGAAGAAATCTCTCTAATAAAAATAGTCGAATTTGATGCTTATGACTTCTTCACTAGTGACCTTTATACTTGAGCCTGCTTGAGACTCAATTTATAACATGGAGATGATACAATATTACATTTGTAGAGCTAAAATTGATTTAAGGGGTTTGAACCTTGATTTTGACTTTGATATAACTCTCTATGCTAATGATTCTCTAAAATAAGGTGATAAAGCCTTAAGTGCCGAGCCTATATTAATTGGGATGATAAAAAGAGAAATGACATAGTGAACTTAGAACAAGGTCCCTTCGAATTAGCCTACTCAATTCTAACTTTTCTCAATAAAACTCATGCACCATAAATAACCTTTAATGAGCTTGGATCAAGAAAGAAGCCCACTTTCTAGACCTCATTTTGAGATCCATTAATGAAAGGGACTTATATTGGTGATCGACTATCTGTGCAATCAGATCAATGATATCATTGACCAAACTCTATAAATACAAATACTCCTAGTGATAATTGCAATTGCAAACATATCATATTAATTATTAGTTAGTTCAAAAAAGACCTCTAATAGATCGTTTTCTTAGAATAATGGAATGATATTCCTAGCAATAGACTAGGAGTGATATATTCTAGTGTTTACTTTATCAAGAGTTTTATAATTGAGAATACATATTCCAGCATTTACTTTAATTTATTAATTGCAATATTAAATTGGGAATAAAATCAAAATTACCATTATTTCCTATTTGGCTATTATAAAAAAAAAAAAGGTCATATAAATGTACTCATATACTCATACCCATACTCACGCACATACACAAACATGTGCTATCCATAACAAATACATTATATATAAATATATGTAAACATATAATTTATATATGATACATATAATGCACATAAATACAAATATATATATATATATATATATTATATGTTAGTCTATATGTCTCACATGCGCACACGCACACACACACAACATATATAACCTGCATATATAACTTATAAAATATAACATATATGTATATATAATTTACATATACAACTTATATTTTACCAATACACTATTGATTTATCATTTATACAATATTTATATATCTAAATTACGTACTTATATTTTTTAAACACACATACACACATATATATATACGTATATAAATCATAACTTATAAATAAAAATAATATATTATATGGTTTATAACTTATGAAACATAAAACGTCTATAACATATGTACATAAGTTACATGCAATTACGAAAAAGGTTGTATGTTTATTATAGATAAATTAAATTATTTGGCCTTATGTTGATAATCAATTAATAACATTATAATGGGGCCATGTCATATATGCTGGTGTGAGTTATAATATACTATAGATACCTTAAGGCTATTATTGAAATTGATGAGCTTTTTCAGTAGCTTGGTCCATAAGTTTCATACCAGAGTTATGATTTTTTGCTACATGTGTACTATATAATCATATTTATGAGTGTCTAAACACATTCTATCATTCTTTCACACTCTTATTCCAGAGTTTGCTCATAGAAAGAGTCCGTGTACATAGTAGCTAGAAGATAATCTATAAACATCTAAATTGTTGTGATTCAATAGAATAAAGTACGTTTTTATCTTATTATGTATCCTAAATTGATCTTGTTATTTTTATATTAGGTATTTAGATTTAATTAACTCCCAACAAGTGGTATTGGAGTATTCATGTATGATATTAGAGCCTCAGTTTGTATAATGTAATTTTTTCCCTAATTCTATGAGTTAGGGTTCCAAGAAATGAACATAAAAAGGTTTAATTTATATTTTGGAATTCATCGGAATTTGATAACTGAAATTGTGATTTCGTATATAATTGGAGGAAACTATGATTTCAATCTCTGGCAATGCTATGATCTATAGATTAATATCGATTTCGTTCGGCCAAAAAAAAAAAAAAAGGGCAAAATTATTGGATTAATATCAATTTTGGAGAACTACGATTTACAAACCGTAATTTCAAACCCCGCACACACTGCACGTTTACACTGAAGTCGGCATGATTGTACACATGGACATATGTCTTTCTTTTCCGAAGTCATGAAACAGAATATGATGTTGATAAGGTTTGATTGTCCTTGTTCGGTTTGCTTGTGACCGTTGGTTGTAAACGGTGCCATTGGTGATGGTCAAATCCATGCTAATTTGTCGAAGTCATCAGTGACGGACTCAATCAAGTGCTATAAAATTGATGTTCCTGTTGTCATGTTGGCAAAACATATTGTTTTGTAAATTAATATATAATGCTGGATTCGGCAAAGGAATCATCTTTAGATCATCCTATCATTTTTAAACTAAACAAATATTGAACTGATATAAATATAATACCGATAAAAAAATCGATAATTTTACTCATAAACTGATAAAACCCAACTGATACTGACCGATATCGATACTGATCTGATACCAAACCGATACTAATCCGATATAAATAAAAATCCGACATAACATATTGTTTTTGATCAGCCAATTTCACCATGTTTTGAAATTCATCATCGTGAAATCATAACCTTTTAAGTCCTTAATGATATATTGAATCATATAAGTATTGTATTCTTTAAGTCGTAATAAATCATTGAAAATACGTATTATCTATAATCGGAATTTCATATAGATAATTTTGGTGTTTTGTCACATCCTGCTTAACATACGTAATCGAAGTCGTAGTGGAATCGGTTACAAATTTCTAGATTGGATGAATTCTCGGACTGGACGTTCATATTGGCTTTTTTTCATTTACTGTGATTTGATTAATTTCAGTAACCACCTTATTTGCCTTTTTTTCTTTTTTTCTCCTTCTTTGACCATATGAATTATTTATATAACCCAACTATTTATTTTTGGTGGTTTTCTATATTATTTATTGATATGGGTTTAATTAAATAAAATTACTTATAATGTTGTGTTGTTTTTAAAGAATGTCTATAAACTTATATTGACATAAAGTTGCTTTTGTGAAAATGTTTTGACAATTTCAAATTCGATGAAGTGAATATTTTCATGGATACTATTAGGTGAAATTATCAAAATAAGAAAATTCTATAGAGTATGTCTAGTAGTATATCTAATAAGTTGGAATGACATCTCATTAAAGTGAGTTCTACTGTGAAAACCATTAAATGGAAACAACTGAGATGGTATGATTGCAAGTTTCATGCATGTGGTAATCAGCTCAAAAAAAGGTTCCTACTGTCAGACTAAAGCTTGTAACTATAGGTGGAATGAGCTCTAACAATTGTTGGAAGTTCATTGTGAGTGTTAGTCAGCCTAAAGGAAGTTTGACACTTGACTAGAACTTATTACTTAGGCTTGGTTGCTACAACAAGAAAATGATTATAAGTTAACTCTTTATCCAAATACTAGAGTCAATGTTACGCTCCTTTTCTTGCGATGGGATAGTCATTATAAGTTTTAACCCATTTTTCCCCATTTGTTTTATCTTTGTGAGCTTGTGGCTGATTGTTTGTTTATTATATTTTAGTTATTATGTATACCTTTACTTCATATTCTTCCAACAATATCCCAAAACTCAATAGTTCAAACTTTAAACTTTGGAAACAAAAGGAAGGTTTTTACCATCATGCTAGTGCTTGTAATCACAAGTGACGATGAGCTATAATGATTGTTGGGAGTTCATTATGAGTGCTAGTTTATCCAAACGAAGGCTAATACTTTACTAGAACTTATCACTTAGGCTTGGTTGCTCAACAAGAAAATTATTATAAGCTGACTCTTTGTCCAAAGACTAGACTCAGTGTTATACTTGTTTTCTAGCGATGGGATAGTCATTATAAGTTTAAACCCATTTTTCCTCATTTATTTTACATTTGTGAGCTTATAATTGATTATTTGTTTATCATATTTCAGTTATTACATATACCCTTGCTTTATATTCTTCTAACAATATCCTAAAACTTAATGATTCAAATTTTAAGCTTTGGAAACAAAAGGTGATGATTTTTTTGGGTTACATTGATCTGGATTTGGCACTTAGGGAACCATATCCTACTAAGCGTATAGAGGAAAGTTCTCCCGAGCAACGGAAGGAAATGGCTCAATAGGAATGCTTAAACCACCTCTATTGATGATCATGAAGAGTCCAAATACCAGAGACTTTTCTTGGGTCCATAATATAAGAGTCAAATGTAGTAAAGTTCCTTAAGCAGTTAGAGTAGCACTTTGTGAAAAGTGATAAGGCGAAAATCATTACACTTTTGCGTAAATTGGTCTCCATGAAGTAGAATGGCTTAGGAAACATAAAGGAATACATTCTTAAGATGTCTCATATAGTATCAAAGCTGATGGAACTACATTTGTAGCTTCCTAATGAAGTAGTGAGGGCTAAACTCCTAAGTTAGTTGCCGAAGTTGTGGCAGAAGTCGCAGAAAAGGCGCAAAGGGAAAGATCCTTGGAAGCACTAAGCAAGCCACCGGAGCAGAAATCCACAAGCGTGGAAGCAGTGTTGGTGGGAACTATCGTATTAGCAGTTATACTCACAAACGCAGCCACTAAGGGCCTGGGATTGTAGCTTGCTTTGATGTCTCAAACTCTCAATTTGGTCATTTTGAAGTGAGTTATAATTGTTAGATGGAAAAATGGACAATTAAAGAGCTTATCTCCCATTTGGTGAAAGAGGAGGAAAAGAAGACTAAGAGCACTAATTTTGATTTTACATCTATTGGTTCTAAGAAAAGAAAAGGCAAATATGCTATGGATGCTTCATAGAAGAAAAAAGTTGAAGTTTAAAGACATAAATTGGTATTTTTTTTTTCAGTAAGGGTCCCTTTCGTGTAAAGAAGGACTGCCTTAAGTAGACATAAGCACGAGCTGGGTCGAATCATCAACCTAGCTCAAACAGTCATCCGCAGGTTATGGTCCGTAGTCCGGCTCGACTGTACGGGTCATGACATGCTAGCGAACCTATTGGCCTGGCTGGTCAAGGCCAATTTAAGGCCTTGACCCATTGGCATGGCCAGTCAAGGCCGGTTCAAGGAGTCAACCCGTCGATCCGGTGAGTAGGGCAAATCAAAATAAAAATATAAAAAATAAATATTTAAACTCATTTTTATGTAAATAGATAGTATTTATTATGCAATTGTCCTTTTTTTTTTCCTTTATTTGTTCAAGTGCATTTTTTTAACCCAAGTGTGTGCACTCTAGGGTAACTTTCCTATTCAAGTGTGTTTTTTTTAATAAACTTTGCTTGTTTTGTATGAGTTTGTAATTTAAAATTCTCCATATGCTTATTGAATGATGATCTATTATGTGTTTTTTTTTATCAATTTAATCAAAAAAATTTATGAAAATTTAAAAAAAAAATCATTCACAGATCAAGAGCCATAAACCAGCCCTAAACCGCCGATTTGACCCGGCCCAGCTAGGCCTTTTATGGTCACGGGCCGGTTCCGGTTCAACCATGGCCTAAATCGTGACCCAATGGTTCCGAGCCGGTTTAGGGCCGATTCAACTCAGCACTGATGACTAGCCTTAAGTATTGTATTTGTTATGTGAAGAAAGGTATACCTCTAACTCTTATTTGTTCAGAGGTTAATTTAGTTTCAGTTAGAGCTGGACAAATGGGCTATGGCCCGTGGGCCAGCCCGTTTAACCCACTTTAAAAACGGGTTAGGGTCAGCTTTTTTTGGCTCGTTTAAAAGTGGGTTAATTTTACCCAACCCACTTAACCCGCGGGCCAAAGGGGCTAGCCCGCGGGTTAAGTGGGTTGACCCACCAACCCACTTTTATAAAAATAAAATAAATAATTATAGGGTAAATATGTATTAATGAAGGTTATTCTTGAGATTTTTTATACTTGAGATTAAATTTATGGGTTAATTATAACAAAGAATGACAAATTGATGCATATGCACCATAAAATTTTATAAATATTTATTATTATTTTAAATGAAATATATTATCTAATAAGTTATTTTAGAAAACTTATTTTTATATAAAAAGTAGTTAAAATAATAATGAAATTAATCATTAATATATATAACCTTATAAAACTCTCTTTTTTATTATATATATCTTATTTAATTAGTATAAATAAGTTAAATGGGTCAACTTGGCCCATTTAACTTACAAAATATGTAAGTGGGTTAAAATGGTCAAAAAGTGGGCTGGCCCGTTTAACCCACGGGTTAAAGTGGGTTGGGTTAGGGTTAGGTAATTTTGGCCCGTTTTTAAAGTGGGCCAAAATTTTTTGGCCCGTTTAACCCACGAGCCAAAGTGGGCCGGGCCGGGTTGGCCCGTTTAACCCACTTGCCCATCTCTAGTTTCAGCGCCTAGATTTACTTAGTGATTGGATCCAAGAGTCACTGCTCATATTAGTATATCTATATAAGGTTGCTAGAGTTATTGCTAACTAAGTGATTATGAGAGATTTATTTGTATGGAGGATGCAGTAGAGTTGAAGTTCAAGCTATTGTTGTTTTCAAATTGTCTACGATGTCTAGTTTTATTTTAAAATAAAAATAGACATTTGTTATGCCATCTTTTGGATGAAATTTGGTTTCTGTATCTATTTTGGACAAAGAACGTTATGGTTTTTCATTTGGTAACAAGCAATGCCGTCTTTTTTATAATTGTAATTTTGTGGTACTATCACTTTATCTTGTATGGACAGTCTCTATATGCTTGAATTTGTTAATTCAACATATGAAACTTTGCATTTTAGTTCAAGAGGCACTAAACGAAAATTAATCGATGAAAATTCCTATGCATTGTGAAACAAGCAATTAGGATATATCTCCAAAGAGAGAATTGATAGGCTTGTGACTAAGAGAATACTTAATAAACTGAATTGTTCGGATAATAAACAAAAATGTGTTGAGTATATACAAGGTACTACTACTAACAAGAAAATGGTAGGAGTTAAGAGAGCTAAGGAGGTCTTAGTTGTAATGCGTATGACATATGTAGGCCATTTCCTATTGATTCATGGAATGGTCAACATTACTTCATTACATTCATAGGTGATTACTCTCATCATATCTACATATACTTAATTCATGAGAGGTTGCAGTCTTTGGACATGTTCAAAACTTTTAAGGCTAAAGTTCAAAATCAATTAGGCATAATATTAAATCCTTTAGATATGAAAAAGGAGATGAATATTATGATAGAAATGACAGGTCAAGTAAATGATGTCTAGAGCCATTTGTGAAATTCCTAGAGGAATTTGCTATGATTGCTCAATATACCATACCTGGTTTGCCTAGAATGAATGGGGTAGCTAAAAGACGAACTAGGACCCTTAAAAATATGGTAAGAAGTATGATTAGTCATACATAATTACCGGACTCACTTTGGAGTGAAGCATTAAAGACTACAGCCTATATTCTCAATAGAGTACTAATTAAAGCGACAACTAAAAAACCCATATGAGTTATGAGCTAGTAAAAAACTTGTCTTTAAGTACCTAAGGGTTTGGGGATGTCTAGCTGAAGGCAGACCTTATAGGCCTAATCGAAAGAAATTGGACTAAAAAACCATCAGCTATCACTTTGTTGGTTATGCTAAGAGATCACGGGATTATAAATTTTACAATCCCCTAAATAAGACAATCTTTGAGAAGGGGAATGCGTATTTCTTTGAGAATGTTAAGGTTAAGAGGGAAGACAACGTCAAGAACTATGTCTTTGAAGAGGAACATACTACATTGCCCATTGTTTAAGTTTCAAGTCATGTAACATCATGTTTTTCTTCCTTTGGTTATTCCAACACCAAATCATGAGTGTACCCCTGACGAGGTCTAAGAATGTTTTGATGACAATGTTCCTCTCCCCCTAGCTATCTAACAACCTCAAGAACTAGTGCATCTAAGGAGGTATACTAGAGAGAGGAGATGTGCGATATCAGATGGTTATATTGTGTTTCTTAATCAACATCAGGAAAGCATTGACTCATTGGAGGATGACTCGATTACTTTCCATGAAGCCACTGAAAGTTCAAATGCTCATAAATGGCTTGAGTTTGGCATGCAAAATTGTAAACTACATGATATCCTATGAGTAAAGGCGGTCAATTAGTTTAGTTCAATGCCTTAACAATAATTTTGAGTCCATGAAGAAAATTTCCTATACATCGATAATAGGGAGTTTGATTTACTTGCAAGTCTATACTTGTCCAGATCTTGCATTCATTTGTGGAATGTTAAGAAGATACCAAAGCAATCTGGATAAGGACCATTGAGTCGTAGTCAAAAGGGTTATGTAGTAATTTCAAAAGACAAAATATCACATACTCACGTACAAAAATCAAAAAATGTGAGGTCATTGGATATTCAGATTCCGACTTTGCAGGATGGCATGATAATAGAAAGTCTATGTCAGGTTATATTTCCTACTAGCAGAGAGCTATTGCATGGAAGAGTGCTAAGAAATCTCTTGTTGCTTCTATTGAAGCTTGTTACGAGGTGACTGATCAAATTGATTGGGTTCGTAATTTTATTTCCATATTGCATGTGATTGATGATATTGAGAGACCACTTAAAATTATTTTGTAATTGCAAGGCAATGGTCCTGTACTCAAATAACAACAAAAGTTTATCAAAATCAAAGAACATTGACTTTAAGTTTCTTGTTGTAAAGGAAGGGTTCATAGTGGTATAGTTAGCATAGAGCACATAGATACAAACTCTATAATAGCGGATCCATTAACTAAGGCATTCACACCAAAAGTTTTTATTGAGCACACTACTTATATGGGTATCATTTTGTTAGATGATGCCTAAGTTTACAGGGAATTTGTATTATTTGCTTATTTGAGTGGTCTTATTGTGTCATTGCATTTACATTTGATTTATTTAGTTATATAGTATTTTATTTGACTCTGAATCTATGTTTGGTTAATGACCTTGTTTTGGAAGGACTAGTTGAAAGTAGGCATATATTGATCACAATTGACATGTAACATCCATGCTACACATCCAATATCAATCCGAGTTATTTAGTTGATTTGGTATATGCGATCATTGTGGGTCTAGCTGAAGATTAGTTTCGGTGAACCCCCTTTGATCCATATGTTAAGGAAACTAATGGACATGATTGGTTAAGATGACGATTATTTGATAGCTAGCTACTTAATGAGTTGTATATTCACACAACATTAAGAGATGCTCTTAAGCACATGAATGTATAGTACAAGTGATGGATGGTTAGAATTTGTACTTAATTCATATGCTCTTGTGGGTTTGATGCATATGGGAATGTGTATGTACATGTAATTGCGCAAAAAGTTGTTATATGCTTATTACAAATAAATTAAATAATTAGCTTTTACATTGGTGATTAATTAATAATATTGTAGTAGGGTCATGTCATCTTATGTTATAATGGGGTTATCATATATACATATTTTATATGTATAATACCCTAGAGCTACTAAAATAAATGGCCTCTTTTAGTAGCTGGGCTCATAAGTTTTGCTAAGGTTATGGTCCTCAATACAAGTGCACTATATAATCATATTTGTGGGAGCCTCCAAATACATTCCACCATTCTCTCAGACTCTCATTCTATAGAGTTCTCCCATCACTTATAGAAGGAGTGTGTATACACAACAGCTAGAAGATCATCTGTCCATGTTTAAATTGTTGTGATTCAATGGAAAAAAGTATGCTTCCATTTTATTATGTGCTTAATTTTTACACATGTTGATCTTGTTATTTTTGTATTAGAGATTTAGATTTAATTAAATCCCAACATATACAAGTTGTAAGTTATAAATAATAAATTATATATATAATCTAACTTATAATATATAACTTACATGTATAACTTATAACATATATTTATATATATATATATACACAACCCATGTATTTTATCAATACAATATTTATTTTCAAATATAATATAGCTGATATATTCATAATCTTTAGATTATATATTTATGTTTTTTAGGTTGAGTTATAGAAATTTCTCACCACATATATATAATATAACTTATGTATACAAAATATAGCTTAATATATGTAACTTATAAATTATATATATATAAGTTATATGAATATAACTTATAAAATATAACCTATATGTATAACTTATATATACAACTTATATGTTTTATCTATACACTTTATTTATATATATATATATAACACATATATAATTCATTTATTATATATTCATAATCACTAGATCATGTATTTATATTATTTTGACAAATATATATAACTCATATATATGACTATATTTGCTAGGTAAAATAGTAACATTGTTTGATTTTTTATTCCCATGGGAGAGGGAATAGAGAGATAAAAAAAAAAAAAAAACTATACGATAGGTAGTTTTTTTTTTTTTATTCCCTCTGCATTAGAAATAGAAAAATTATCAGTAACAATTATGCCCAATTCATTTGTGCAAGTAACGGGATGACAAGTTGATTAATTAGAATAATTATTCTATTTCTTCTCTATTACCTTTAAGTAAACGAGCTGTAAATGTCCAAAGAGTATTTTTAGTTCTCATTATTTTAAAAGACAAAAACTAACTTCAAATGATTGTTGGAAGCTGGAACTCAAAAATTTTCACTAAAAGGACAAGCAATGGGAATAAGTTTAGGATATCTGCATGTATCAATAGTTTAGACGATGAATTTGTATTTTTTTCCTCCAAAATTATAAATAAATCCATAACATGATTATCAAGTTAATAAAAAATAAAAAATTCATAGTCCTTACAAATAAATTATAGCTTGGCAAAAATGTTCACTAAACTAAAGCTGATTAAACGAACTCAAAACAAATGATGCCATTTTTCAAACTAGTACTATAATTAATTGTGACGATATCATATCTAGTACATAAATTTTGATCAATTATTTAATTAACTATCTAAAATTTAAGATTGTTAGTTTTATTATTTGATTGAATTTTTTAAGTTTAGTGATACTAGTGGTGTCAAAATTGTCTAAAATTATCTACATAGTTAGACATCATCACGGGTTGATTTCGAACCAGGAACCGACCTGACCCGTCACCGGTGGTTCCTGAACTGGGAACTGGGCCGGCAATGACAGGTCTGAACCGGTAAAAGACCCGTCTGTTCTGACGGGTCCTTATGGTTCCATCCCTAAAAACCGCATGACCTGGCGGTTTTGGAACCGTCGATTCAAGAACCGGCAGAACCGATTCTACACCATAAAAATTATAAAAAAAAGTAAGAAAAAAAGAAAAGAAAATTATAAAAAATTGTAATTATAAAATAAATATTTAAAACTATTTTTGCATAAATAATAAAAAATTTATTTCCTATTCACAATATTTAATGTGTTATTATTAACAATATAAGTAATAAATACATCTGAAATCATATATTGTTAAATTTATGTGGACTTCTAATCAAAGTAGACTTTCTTTCTTAACAATGTGTGATTCGTTTTTTGTTATTGAGAATTATTTATATCTTTGAATATTTTATAGTGTCACATTGCTAATATAACAACTAAAAAAGTGCAAGTGATTGTATATAAATAAATACATAATTATAGAATTTCTTTTAACTAATGCTATAAACAATTATTGTTAGGCTCAATGTTATTTCAAGTTAAAAATTTATTTTGTATTTTTTCTTAGTTAAATTAACTAAATTATTTAATTGATTTGTTTTAATTTTTTTTCATGGTTCTCGGTTCCTCTAGAACCGGAACCGAACCATGAGAATCGGCGGTTCCTAAGAACCGGGAACCGGCGGGACCCGAACCGGACCGGGACAATGTCTATACATAGTTGACTTTTTTTAGACCAATTATGGGTTGCCGACATTAATGGTAAAAAAATTATAAACAATTAAATTGTATAATTCTTAATTGCACAAATAGTCATCATTTGAATCAAACAATGCAACTTATTTATCCTTGAGTCTCTTCGATATGTTCATTGCCCAAGATTTAAAAAAGGTTTAGTTCTTTTCTTTACTAATATTTAATCATTTGAAGTGGTTTTTTATGAAAAATATCTGATTCAAATTATTTGATGAACCAAAAAGGTATAAATTCAAACAGAACAGCCATGACCGTTTGCCAAACCAATACTGGATTGCTAAAGAGAATACCTTCATTGAACAATGCTAACTTATTTAAAACTTAAATCACTTCAAAAGTCATAAAAATTATTATACTTGACATAAAACACCCATTCATGAATTGAACCATTATCGATATTTACAAAAATAACTAACTCATTGACTAAGGAGCAATGGGTTTGACCATTGACACATTATCTCACTCAAACGAATCATTGACCAACACTTCTCCCCAAGATTGTGCATAGACATCATTGATCGAGTCTTTAAAACAGTTTTCTTCATAATTTTCAAGTGTATTTGACTCATTTGAAGTAAACTTTAAAAATTTTGGCTCTAGTTTGAGTTGTGGGTCCTATGAGTACATGATTCCCATCAATTCTACCTAAGATACGTATGATTAATGGAAACAATAATTTTGAAGATGGAGGTAATCTATAATTGTAAAAAATTATATACTTAAGTATATTATCTTCATTAAAATAATAGTTTGTGGTACGTGATTGTTTGTAATTGGTCAAAAACACTAAATGGATAGATAGCTTCATAGAGAGTTAACACATAAGAAGTATAAATTACCTTGAATGGGTTCCAAAATTAATAAGTTAAAAGTATTAGTAATTACATGAATAGTTGATAAATTTCAAGTATCAAATACAATATTACTCCATAGTTAAATAATCAAATATAATTTTACAAACGTTTAGCTTGATAAGACAAATCATCATGACCATACACACCATTTGGACATATAAGTCTATAATCTAACATAGGTATTGAAGGATTTAGCCAAAAGCATCGAATTTTGTCTTGTCTATATTACCAATAGTTAAAGACTATTGAGTACACCATGTATATTTTTAGTATTTTTTTATATTACAAATTTTAGAATATGTGGTAATATTCAAGTTGTAGTTACAATAATAAGATTATTGCCCACAATGGATTTTTATTGATTATATAATTACTATTCTAAATTGATAATTGCAGTAATTGCTAATACATTATATTTGTAGTTTCTTTAGTTAGAACTTGCAATTTGGTATTAAATTCTTAATTGAATACATCTTACATGATCACAAATGGATTTATCCAAGAAAAACAAGAAATGTAAATGGATTAGACCTATTTCAAATTATTTATAAACATGTTTCGATTCACATTGAGATTCTAAACCCATTTAACAAAGAGGTTTGGCCCATAAACTTAGTTAAAATAAATATTTCATTTACATATTCAACTCTTTTATGTACCGTATCCTCTCACACTTTCTCATCATTCACTGCTATTTGTTGACGGTGGAAAATAGGCTAGGGCCCACTCGACCCACCTTCGTTTGCACATGCACCAGAGAGCTTAAGAAGGGCCCAAAAGAACATTATGACCCAACACATGAAGGGCTCGCACTGAGTGATGCCTCGGAGCTACACCCCAACAAAGGGCGATCGAGCTCACATCTACCTTGGTTACAAAGAGAGCTCAAGAGCTCGACCTCGAGCCCTGATTCCCCCTAACCTCCATGAATCTGGGGTTCAAGGGGGAGGGGGTTTTGGTGGGAACATCACCAGCTTGACCACATATTGTGCAGCCACAACTCTCCTAGCTCGGGTGTCCTATCACCTCTACAGCTACTAGTTGGACATTCATCCTAATAGAAAATATTTGGTGGACCCCTTCTAATATGGCTTGAATTATAAACAGCTTTTCCTTCTACTGGGGGAGGGAGATAGTTTTTTACATAAGTGAATATTCTTTTGGTAAGAAGATACATGGATTGACTTAAGTATCAGAGTGGTTGCACCAAGAAACTCCTCAGCACATCTCTGACCGTTTTTATGTATTTGCGGGACCCAATCTCTACTAGTGAAATTAGCTCGTGCAGCACTATTGATCCTCCTTTTTCTCTTGTATTTGTTAGAGTATACGTTTAAATTTTAGTTTTATTATACCATATGATTCTTAAGGGAATTTCAACTTTTTTTTTTTTATTTGGTTTAAAAGCCATTTTAAACACTTTAATAAAATTAAACTAATTTTAGTAAAATCATCTGATGTAGTCAAATCAGTTTGAATGTAAGAATATGTGTGTATTTGAGTCACAACATGATGTGCATTAATTCTATAGAATTTTTTGCTAAGCTAGCTATATAACATTGGATGTCTGAGTTAGTGCTTGGATTGTTAAGCCATTATATTTTGTTGGAGCTTATGAGAGTTTAATTGAATTGTGTTTGAATTTGTTGATTATTGCTTCAAGCAGAGTTCAAGCTCAAAATTTTAAGCATAATCAAATTCAAGCCGAGGTTGAGATTTGAATTTTCAATTCAATTTTGAGGTTAAATTTAGGTACTTTATTACATTTACTTAACTCATTTGCCTTACTATCGAATATAACGTCACGTACTATTAAAAATTATCTTCATCTTGGAACAGTGTCTACAGAAATTGGAGGGCGTGGCGCACAATTCCACTCGGCAGCTTCATAGTAAATGATACGATGGTCGTATGTGCTCGTTGTCTAATCCACATTTTGCTTAACACAGCGTGTCCGTGCGTAGATGTCTCTTTCCTCCATGGACAGGAAACTCTCTCTTTCACGAAAATCGCTAGTTTTGTCTTTGTAATTTATCCTATCTATAGAATCAAAACGAATTAGAGTGTTTTGTACAATACTAAAGATCCCCTCTTCTGTATAAACATAATACAATCTCAAAAACGTAAGCATGGTTCAAAGAATGAGCTTTCTTCTATATTTTGCCTTGCTCTTGGTCTTATCAAAAGGTATAGCCATAAAGAAGACTTCACAGCCCCATACTCTTCAATCCTTGGATATCATCAGTTCCACGAAGGTGTGTAAATTCTACGCATTGAATATAAAAAAATCTCTGCAAAGATTTCATACACCATGCGGGTTGGACTCTTTATCTTATTTTTGTGTAAAAAGTTTATATATCTATTTCTTTATGTTGTAGTTATTTTGATACCTATTTTTATTGTTTTTAAATATATATTTTTATTATTAAGGGTTAATGACGAAAATAGTATCTGAATTTTTGTAAAAAGAATAATTACGTATCTAAAGTTTAGTTTTGAACAATTTAGTACCTAAACAAAGTTTTTGTTGATCTTTTTCATACATAAAGTTTGGTTTTAACAATTTTGTTATCTAAACAAAATTTTCGTTAAGTTTTTTCATACTTAAGCAAGTGAAATGATGTATAAAAAAATCCGCGAAAAGTTTACTTAGGTACAAAAATTGTTAAAACCAAACTTTAAGTAGGAAAAAAGTCAATGAAAACTTTGATCAGGTATCAAATTGTTCAAAATTAAGTTTTAAGTATCTAATTGTTCTTTTTGTAAAAGTTCAGGTACCATTTTTGTTATTATCCCTATTAATTTAAATAGGTACCGATGAAAAACTAATAGTTTTACTGACAAATATGACCCAACAGATACGACATAAATAAAAATAAGATAATCTAAATATTAATTAATTTGTTCTTGCAGAATGAAGGAAAATGCGCCTATACGGTTTCAATAAGAACAAGCTGTCTGTCCACTAGATATACTAGGGATCAAATTAGTCTTGCGTTTGGTGATGCATATGGCAATCAGGTAATTGAATCCAAATAGAAAATTCATTTTATTTTTCTCTTCACATTTTATAGTGATGATTCATACTACAAAACGATAGTCAAACCATCTAAATGGACTCGGCTCCTGGCCTCATCTTTCTGCATATGAAGTTTATAAACTACTATTCAGGCAAGTTTAGGAATTTTGACACTCTTAAAATATATTTTTCACTTGGAGGTAGACACGGATCCAATAGATTTGATTTTGTTAAAAACCAAACCAAACTATAATTTATGATTTTTTTTCACACTACTATTATATGATAGTTATCTGGTTTGAATTTCAGATCGAACCATATTTTAAAATTTAGAAATGATATATTTGAATAACATATGATTTCATAAGGAAAAAGAATTAACTCAAATGTAATAAATATTGAATATTACAAGATAGTTATCTGGTTTGAATTTCAGATCGAACCATATTTTAAAATTTAGAAATGATATATTTGAATAACATATGATTTCATAAGGAAAAAGAATTAACTCAAATGTAATAAATATTGAATATTACAAGAGATAAATCAAGTAAATATTCATACAATTGAAAAATTTCAAATGTTCATTAACAACTAAGTTTATACAATTTGCATGTAGCATATATTTTGAGTCAACCTTTTCATATAATTCATGTATATTGCATAAAAAAGTTAATTAATCATACAATTTAATAAATTCTAGCTTAAAAAAAAAATCCTTTTAAGTAATTGGTTACTATATATGAAACTTTTTAGTTATAAGTAAAATATCACTATATTTTTCAAAAACGATTTGTTTTGGTTTTAGAGATAGGTTAAATTTATCCTTTTAAACCAATCATAAATTTATAATTTGGTTTGGTTTTCAAATTTTTGAATCATGTTTTCCGGAATACCATATTTTCAGTTTAGTTTGATTCGGTCTGGTTGGTTTTCTTTCCTTTTTTTTCCCACTTGTACTATTACCTCCTTATAACTTATAAAAAAAGAAGAAGACTGAACTAGTACTCGAATCTTATGTGTGTGTGTATATATATATTGCTCAAAGTTAAAAATATAGAATTATATTTTAAGGAGTTTATAGGTTTTGTCTTGCAATTTCTCTTTCTTTCTTTTTTTTTAAATTTTTTTCCCTTATGAAAGTCATTCTCTAAATTATTAAATAGTGAAAATAAAGAAACAAGGAGAGCCTCCCTCGTTAAAGCATACATTTTAATAGGAAATGTAATTCACCTTTATTATGTTTCTTAACTAAACTAAATCCACAATCCGAAAATTTAAGCGCATCTACATTTGGAAATTTGTATTTGCATAATGATGTTCATCTTTTTTATTATGGATGATTAGTTTGGAGCTTAATATTTGTCAGTCAACATAGTTTTAACGGAACAAAACTCTTGGTTGTTTTCACGATGAAATTAATTAACATGTCAATGTTGATGATGATTCTAATTTAGGTATATGCTCCAAGACTAGACCAACCTCAGACGAGGACATTCGAGAGGTGTTCGGCAGATACATTCGAGGTGTATGGGCCATGCACATACCAAATCTGTTATGTCTACTTTTATAGAAGTGGATACGATGGTTGGAGACCCAAGACAGTCACAATTTCGGGATATTATTCAAAACCTGCCACTTTTCGTTACAGTGTGTTTGTTCCTAGTGACGTTTGGTTTGGCTTTAATCATTGTGGAAGTTATTTATTAGCATCTGCTCAGTGAAAGTTGGGGTTAGGATGACTGACATGACTCCTGGACCAAATAATTTTAGCAATAAAGTTCTAATAATGGAAGAAGTTTTTATATAGATTTGCTTATCTTTTTTTGTGATAGTAGATAACTGCACATCACTAGGAAGGTCAGAGAGGGAGACACCGTGACGGGAATAGATCAAATCAAATGGACTTCTTGGGAGCCAAAAGTGGGACAAAAGAGAGATCCCAATAGAAAGCTTCATGAGCTATATATCTGGGCAAGAGGCAAAGATTTTAACAGACCAAAAAGACTTACCCTTGAGATAAATAGAGTGAATCCAGTCCAACCATATGCCCTCCATCCTCTCTTACAAAACTCCATATGTGTTTAATTTAAGGTAAAATATATCAGAATGTATCAACTTTTTATAATGTTCATTTAAGGTATTAATGTTTTAATTAATCTTCAATTATGGTTCTACTAATTTTCGTAAGTAGTCGATTATTAATACTTTATTTGATTCATTTCGTAAAATATTGACACATTTTTTTAACAACTTATCTCAAATATTAATTTCTTTTTTTAACTACTTGAAATATTAATATTTTAAACTTATTCTCAAATAATGATATCTTTCAATATAATTTACCCGTTTGGCTTAACAAGCTTTGTTCCAAATATATGGCTTTGGTATACTAAGGCCTCCTATATCTCGAAAATTGCAAACCACGTCGTGAGAGTTTCTTAACTTTTGCTTAATTTGGTTCGCCACAGACTTTAGCAAAAAAATACAAAGGGCCAGTAAACTTGCATGGAGAAAAGAAATGATTTAATTAATTGAAGGCAGCCAACATAAGATAGAAATTTAGAGGTCCACGATGAGATACTGGCAAGAACCTTCTCTTGAAGTATATCTACAATCTTCGTTCCTCAATTTAGAAGAGATGAGTAGTACTCCTACCTATTGGATAGGGAAAGTTCCTACTATAAAACAAGCAACACTCGAGAGCTCCTCTTGCAGATGGTGCTCACCATTACCAAAGAAATTAAAGCTCTTTCCTTCATTTGTTTTCAGACTTGAGAGGGAGTGAAAGAGTTGAAAAGCACTTTGAATGAGCTCCATGGAATGCCTCTCATCTTTGCAAAAAATCAATAAATCATCAGCAAAAGATAGGTGGGTGATTTTCTCTGGTTAACACCTCCAATGAAAGGGGAAATTAAAATGAGAATGAGAAGATACTTTTCTGAGAATAGTTGAAAGGATTTGCATACCAAGAATAAAAAGGTAGGGTGAGATCGGACCCCCAGTCGAAGGCCTCGAATACTTTGGAAAAAGCCAACCAACTTACCATTATGTTGATGGAGAAGCTATCAGTGGATATGTATTGCTCAGTGAGTCTGGAGAAATGAAGAGGGAAGCCCATATAACAAATGACTCCAATTAAGAAGCCCCAACCAATAGTATCATAAGCCTTTTAGATGTATATAAAGGAAAAATACTGGGTAGGTATTACACGCCACGTGGATATATACATGGTGTGTAACTCCTAATTTTATACTAGCACATAAATAATGTAGTGGGTGGTTTTCAAAGTAACCTTCACCCATTTGTCCACTTGTTAGAATATCATTGGGAGTTACATATCACGTGCGTATTACACATGGCACGTTTTTCTCCATTTTAAAGGACCTCATTTGGTGTGATCTCAAGTCATTAAATCTTATGCCAGAGTAATGTTATCTAGTAATTCCATGCCCTGGCACAAAAGCGCTTGCTCTTTTGCAATTAGATAGGATAATTCTCTTCAATCTACCTGTCAATAACTTCGATAAGATATTCTACAAAACATTACAGTAGGCAGTTGGCCAAAACTCAGACATCGAAGAAGATTTTCAACTTTGTGTACAAGAGCTAGAATCGTATTACTCACTTCCTTTAAAAGAAAGCTCGAAGTGAAGAATTCTTGAAACATCATCAATCTGGTCCCAGGACTCTTTAAAAATTTTGTTCGTATAACCATCAGTGCTTTATCGTTAACTTGGAAGAAAAGACAAGTTTTACTTCATCATAAGAGAAGGGAGCATTTTAAAAACCGAACTGCTTGACATTTAATTTCGAAGTGACGTATGAATCAATCTCATCAAGATGAGCTGCATTCTGAAGCATCGAAGAGATTTTCGAAGAAATTGACTGCTTCTTCATGCACAGCTTTGTCCTCTTTTTGAATCCGACAATCTAATGCATATAGGCAGTGAATAGCGCTTCTATTATGGTGACTGACCATGGATTTATGAAATTAAAAAAAAAAAAAAAAACCTGAATCCTTTTCTCCAAGTTTCGACCATTCCAGGCGAGATTTTTGTTTAAAGAAACTTCCCTCAGCTCCTCTAGGCTCTAATGCAATGGCTATCATTGAAAGCATTGATCTCCTCTTCCATAAGAGAGATGTTAGTATTAGACAAGATAAACATGTTAAAATTTTGTTGGCGAATATATTAATTGATTGCATATGTAGACTGTCTAATTGAGTTAAGAAAATAAATCTTTTAAGTAAAAGTGATCATTCAGTTTTTTTTTTTTTTTTTATGGATAAGGCTTTTAAAACTTATCTTTACAGCTTTTGCATTTGAGCTTTAATGTAGAAACTCATATATTTTGTTTTATCTATTATGATGAGTCATAATAAAATAAAATAAAATAATAAGAGCTATAAATAGGGTTAATATCCCAGTCTAAGTAGCATGAGAGTTTTTCCATTCTATATTTTCCCACATCCCATTAGTAAAAAAAAATTAAGAGGGCAGACACTACTATAAATTGGAAGACAAAAACTCACTCAAGGAATTAGTCTTCTCTATGGATTCAAATGCACTTTCATATTGCTATTAATTTTATTCATGTGCCGTAATTTCATGCATTAGATTTTGAATTAATTTTTATATAACAAATTTATTGATTTTCCTAACAAGTGGTATTAGAGTAATCATGCGTAAAATTAGAGTTTTAATTTGATAATGAATCTTTCAATACATATATCATTATGATTTGAGAATTATAAAGATTCATGCTTTAAGGTTGAAGACAACTCACATAAGGTATAATCTTTCCTTAATTTTAAGGGTCAGGGCTCTATGGATATAAAGTGAAAGATTTAATTAATGTTAAAAATCTCATCAAATTTCACAGGAGAATCTAAATCTATTGTTATACACACACGTGTGTGCAACGATGATGATAAAAGGCCACTTTTCATGTCGTACTGTGATTGAACTAATGATTCCGTTTTGTTTCCGTAATCGGCAAGACATACTGGAATATGATATATATTTATATATGAAGGATATTTAATGTTGGTAATACTAATCCCTTGCTTTGGCTGGTTATTGAATTTAATGGATTTACTATTTCGTTGGATTTCGGAAAATAAATTCAATTTACATCACGTTTACCACCGAAGTTGGCATGATGTACAAGTGTACATGCATACAAGCATGAGTTCTATCTTGGAATCCTGAATTAGCTACAATGAATAATTGATTACGCTCGTCGCTCACCAAGTATTGTCATATTTGTTTCCATCAATCTATAGAGTTTGACAATGTATTAATTGCATCTAGGTTTCTAGACATGGATTTTGTGATTAATTTAGTAATTATTTTGTTTGCTTTCATGGATATATAAATCATTTAGGTAAGCTAACTAATTCTTGTAGATGGTTTTTATATAGTTTCTTGATATGGATACAACTAAATAGAATTGGAATGTTTCAACTATCCAATAATATGTTATGGAATTGACATAGAAGGATAATTGTGTTAATATTATTCGTTATAAAAAGGATACATATGAAACATTCCTATAAATTGGATTTTATTGAATATGAATTGATCTTAAAGATCAAGTTAAAGATTTAGAATAAGAACAAACCTTAATTACTTATTCAATTTATTTTAGTAAATCTTGTCTATCTTTAGATAAATTGGAATAATATGTTACTAAAGTAACCTCTATTTTTTATATTTCAAGATATTTAGATTTCGGGTTAAAGATTTGTATGAAATATCTATATCTATATGGATAATAATCGGCCTAAATGAAGGTTATTATTACGCCAAATGATAGACATGTGATGATAAATATGTGATATTTTCAGTTTCATGCACGCGATCTGTCGACCAATAGGGAGACACACATTGGTAGAATTATTCATCAGTATTTATTGTTGTTTTAGAGGATACCATTTACAGTTGGTATTTTTATCTAAAGACAAGATATTGACGTCGTCCTAAGTGTCTAAAATAAATTTTTAAAAAATTGGGAATTCAAATTGTGGCAAATTTATATCTACTATTTAAGACAAATGGTTGGAATAGCATTCTACCAAAGTAGCCTCTCCTATGGCAATCATTCGCTTTGAATAGGTGGAAAATGTTGTGTAGATGAAAGTGATGCAAATAGTGATCGACTTAAAGGAAGGTTAATGTTTGACAACTTACATGTACAACTGTGGTGATAAATATGATGGTTATTCAATTTTTCATGTGAATGATTAATCGATCCAAAGAAAAGCTTGATCATTTGACATAAATTCACTATCAATGTTTGACCACTCATTAATTCACTATCAATGTTTGACTACTGTTCCAAGAGTACCACTCACAAGTTTTCATTTTTATCCAAAGATAGGATGCAAATGTTGTGCTAAGTATCTTGTGAAGGGTTGTGTCATTATTTGAATTATAAAGTGTAGTTTTAGTATGAACGCGAGGATAATTTAGTTTCTATTTATTTTGTTCTCTATTCAGTTACTAGTGTTACTTCAAATATTTATTGTAGCATTACTTGAATTGATAAAATTAGAACAAATAAGGAATACCTTTAAGATATTGAGATAAGGTTGCTAAGGATGAAAAGACTGTATATGGTGTATCCTTAACAAAGTATGTCTCAATAAGGTATAAAAATAAGGATGCTGCAATATTTATACATACATATGTGTATATATATATATATATATAATATAAGGAATCAATAAGGATGCTGCAATATACATACATACATACATAAGGAATCACATCATGATGATTTTTTTTTTTTTTTGTGGTACTAAACTTATATAAGGTACTCTAAAATATCTAGAGATTACAAGTTTTATGATCCCACTATTAAGGAATTGTTTGAGACAATTAATACTAGGTTCTTTGAGGTTATTGAGTTTGCTAAGGGAGATAAGGTTGAGGAACTTCTCCTTGAGGAGGAACATGTTGATGTCCCTCTAGTTGCTAATCATAGCGTTCAGGATTGGGTTATAGTACCTTATACTGATTAAGAAGCATATCTAGAACAAGGTAAGATAAATGACTCTCCTATTCAAATTTAAGAAACTCCAGAATTACGAACTTTAAATCCTCAAGAATTGGTGTCAGTGATTAGATCCACTAGAGAAAGGAAAAGTGAAGTTCTAAATTAGTATGTTATATTTCTCCAAGAGCATGAGGATGACATTGGAGTGATGGAAGAAGATCTAATCAACTTCCATCAAGTCATGGAAAGTTATGGTTCTCAAAAGTGGATAAATGCCATAAAGGAAGAGATGAAGTCAATGAAGGATAATAACATATGAGACCTTATACCATTACTTGTAGGTGTGAAACCTATTGGTTGCAAGTGGATACTTAAGACCAAAAGGGACTAAAAAGGTAATATAGAGAGGTACAAGGTATGTCTTGTGGCTAAAGGCTTCACTCAAAGGGAAGGCATTGACTGTAAAGAGAATTTCTGTCTTGTTTTTTTGAAAGACTCTTTAAGGATTATAATGACACTTGTAGCATATTTCGATCTTGAGTTACGTTAGATGGATGTAAAGATGATGTTTCTCAATAATGAAACAATTTATATGGAATAAAAAAAAAAAAACTTTGAATAAGGAGATTCCAAGAAAATGGTTTGTCAATTAAAGAAATCCATCTATGGGCTCAAGCGAGCATCTTGACAATGGTATAACAAATTTCATTAAATTATCGTCTTATACATTTCTTTTTAAATGAATATTATTGATAATTGTGTATACCACAAGTTCAATGGGAGTAGGTTTATTTTCCTAGTATTATATATGGATGACATATTACTTGCCTTAAATGATATAAGCCTATTGAGTGAAAGCAAGAGATTTCTATCATATTATATCAGGAATCCAGATGCATTGTGACCATTTGCAAGGTATTCTGGGATTATAAAAAAAGAGCTATATTAAGAATGTGCGCAATGGTTTGGCAAAAAATATTCCTGTAGGTAAAGGTGACAAATTCAATTTTGGTCAATGTCCCAAGAATGATTTTGAAAGTAAATAGATGGAAAAGGTTCCTTATGCTTATATTATGTGTATGGGTCTGGATATTGCATACATTGTTGGAATGTTGGGTAGATATTTGAGTAATCCTAAGGTGGATCATTAGAAAGCAGCCAAGAGAGTTATGTGATATTTACAAAGGACAAAGGACTAGATGCTTACATGTAGGAAATTAGATCAGTTGGAGATCATTGGGTATTATGATTATGATTTCTTTGGATACTAAGATAGTGGAAAATCCACATCATGATATATTTATCTGCTTCCTAAAGGAGCTATTTCTTGGAATAATGCTAAGCAGATACTCATAGCTTCTTCCGCTATGGAGGTAGAATTTATATCCTATTATGAGATATCCAATCATAGAATATGGCTGTGAAATTTTGTCACTAGGCTACGCATTATAAGTAATATTGAAAGACCACTAAAGATATTATGTGACTATAAATCAACGGTATTGTATTCTAGCAACAACAATAGCTCAACGAAGTCAAAACATAATGATATTAAGTTCCTAGTTATGAAAGAAATAGTTTAGAATGGACATGTGTGTATAAAGCACATAGGAACAAACTCTATAATTGCATATTCGCTTATTAAAGGTTTACCATCCAAGGTCTTTCATGAGCATATCACTCATATGAGTGTTATGTATTTTCAAGATATTTAATTTTAGTAGGAGTTTGTGTTTTGAACTATTGCTCATTATTATAGACATATTGAATTGTCTATAGACTATGATACAATTATGGTTAAAGTTTTTAGTTATAAAGCAATAAAGTTAATTCCAGTTATAATATTCCCTATTCAAATTTGATATTTGAACTCATATGGTATAAAGTATAAGGTAAGACCTATTGGAAATAGGCATGCTAAGGATCACACTGCATGTAATTTCCGTGCTACATATCTATACTTGATATATGTCATTAATTATATTGATATAAGTGACCAAAGAAAGGTCTTGTCACGAAAAATGGGTGATAAAGGCCGCTTTGACCCTATATTGATATGATTGATCGATCCGATTGTTTCAAAGATGAGATTACTTGTAGACAGTAAAGGTTGAGCTCGTAAGGTTTTGTATGATATACAATTGTTAAGTAATATATGTGGTCAAAATGGGAGATTGTTAGAATTTTGTAGCCAATACATTAATTGATTACATATCGTAGACTGTTTATTTCAGTTAAGGAAATAAGCTTTTTAAATAAAAGGATCATTCAATTTTTTGGTGGGTAAGGCTTTCAAAATTTGTCTTTACGGCTTTTGAGTATAGGCTTTAATGTGTAGAAACCCATATATTTTGTTTCATGTATTATGATGAGTTATAGTGAAATAAAATAATAAGAGCTATAAATAAGGTTAAGGTCCCAGTCGAAGTGGCATGAGAGTTTTTCTATTCTTTTTTTTTTTTTCCCATATCCCATTAGTGAGAAAAATCAAGAGAGAAGACATTACTATAGACTGGAAGACTAAAACTCATGCCTTTTCCCACATCCCATTAGTGAGAAAAATCAAAAGAGAAGACACTACTATAGATTAAAAGACTAAAACTCACTCAAGGAATTAGTCTTTTTTATGGATTCAGGTATGCTTCTACACTTATTGTTAATTTTATTCATTTACCCTAATTTCATGCATCAGATTTTGGATTAATTTTCATATATCAAATCTATTGATTTTTCCAACAAAACATGGATGGAATGCAAGAGCTCCTTTGCCAATTTAACTTTGTTTTGGATGTCGTAGTAGGCAGAAACATTTAGTTTCCTAAATTCTACCTTTAGAAGTTTGAGTTTGGAGATAACTTGGAACATTGATGAAGTTCTAATAATTAAATTCTAAGAGGAGGAAACTATATTTAAGAAGGCAGCATTCTCTGTCCAAAATTTGAAAAAAATTAAAAGAACAACTTTTGTGAAGCGTACTAAAGTTTGTTTCAGCAATATTAAGGGAATGATCTAAGAGAGTTAGAGGAAGAAAGTTGCTTCAGAATCGGGAAATCATATAAGCCAATGTTGGTTTGAAAGAATTTTTTTGATCTTCCATAGGATGGGGTTGCTTAGTTATTTACTTGACCATGATAAAGTATCCCCAATATATTTAAGATCCTCAAGTTCAAGTCTATCAAGGAAATTTTGGAATTTCACCATGGCTTGATTAATGGAAATTTAGCACTTAGATTAGTAATTTTGCGATGTAGGAATTGTTCTTATATGTGGATAACCAAAATATTTAACACTCCTATGTCTTAGCCAATCCAAATCCTTTTTTTTTTTTTTTTTTTTGTAAAATGGTTCACAAAAAGAAAAAGAAAAAATGAAAAATCGAATGCGGATTTATAATATTTTGAATGGAAGTTATTTCTTAAGAGAACATTGGAAGGAAGAGAGGAGGAGTCGTCTCTCGCTCGGACCGCACTATTATGATCCGGCTGCACTTCCTCAATGTTACTAGCCTAAACTGCAACAATAGAAGCTTCCATAGCTAGCATATGCTTCAAAAGGAGAAGTAACTTCATCATTGGTATTGGCATGGTTCTCTTGAGCAAGGGTAGTAGGGGCAAAATAGGGATGATCCTCCTCTAAATGAGACTTAGCTTTTCCTTTCACCTTTTTGTCTGCCTACCCCTATTCTTCACTCTTAGCACTAGAAGCTCTAGATGTGACCCTCATCTTCTTGTGAGGCATAACAAGACAGTAATGGCTAAAAACCTTACATTAAGAGCATTTAGTTTTGGCCAAAAAAAAGAGCATTTAGTTGGTGACCATTGGTAGTTAACTTGAACTAATGCAAAAGAACCACTTGCACACATAACTTCTATTCGTCCACCAAGTCTTCTTCAGCACTAACTTCCACCAACATGTGAGCTTGGTTTGCTCTTTCACGAAGGATAGGAAGAGTGTCAACCTTAGGAGGTGCCCTAATGCCACTAGCAACGTGACTTGTTTTATCAGGATTGATAAATTCACAAGGAATATGAGATAGAATGGTCTAGACCGGGATGCGATTTACATGAGGCTTACTAAGAGGCACACCTATTTTTAATCACTCAAAACATTGATACCTTAAAAGGACTTATCTTTAAATATTGATACTTTTTAGTTTAGTTTAGTTTACCCTATTAAAATTGTTGTCATACTCCATACATACATGTCAATTTTCTAAAGGCTAATATCACGAATGCTATCTAAACTTTATCTAAATATTTAATTAACTACCTAAACTTTTAATAGTCAATTTACTACCTAATTTGCCACATTATAGGATGAGTCCTAAGGAAATAGAGATCCTACAGGAAAAGGTTCAAGAGTTATTAGATAAAGGATTCATTAGGGATAGTTTGAGCCCTTGCGTCGTGCCTGCATTATTAACTCCTAAGAAAGACGAGAGTTGGAGGATGTGTGTTGATAGTAGAGCTACTAGCAAGATCACCATTGGTTATAAGTTCCCAATACCCCATATTGAGGACATGCTTGACCAGTTGAGTGGGGCAATCATTTTTTCGAAGACTGACTTGAGGAGTGTTATCATCAGATTAAGGTGAGACCAAGGGATAAGTGGAAGACTGCATTCAAGACAAAGGAGGGGTTATATGAATGGTTAGTGATGCCATTCAGTCTCAGCAACGCACCCAGTACATTCATGCGCATCATGAACCAGGTACTCAAACCCTTTATTCGTAAATTTATGGTAATATATTTCGATGACATATTGATTTATAGTAAGTCTGAAGATGAGCATATAGGTCACTTGAGGAATGTATTAGTTGTGTTGAAAGAACATGAATTATATGCTAATATGAAGAAGCGTATATTTATGTCAAGAAAGTTATTATTTCTAGGGTTTGTGGTGAGTGGAGATGGAATAACTATGGATTATGAGAAAGTGAGAGCCCTTAAGGAATGGTCTATTCCTAAGACTGTGACAGAGTTGAGGAGCATTCTGGGTTTAGCTAGTTTCTACAGGTGTTTTATCAGGCACTTTAGTACTATTGTAGCTCCATTGACTGAGTGCTTGAAGAAAAAGAACTTCAATTGGAGTAAGGATGCTAAAGCTGGGTTTGCTATATTAAAAGAAAAGTTGTGTAATGCTCCTGTTTTAGCATTACCTGACTTTGATAATTTTTTTTTGAAGTTGATTGTGATGCTAGTGGCGTAGGAGTTGGGGCGGTACTTTCATAGGAGAAGAGACTAGTAGCTTTCTATAGTGAAAAACTCTGTGACGCTAGAAGAACTTAGTCTACATATGACAAAGAATTTAACTCTGTGGTGAGAGCATTAAGGGTGTGGGAGCATTACCTGGAAGAGAAAGAATTTGTTTTGTATTATGATTGTGGAGCACTGAAACACTTGAGTCATCAGAACAGGATTAGTAAAGACATGCATGCTAGGTGGATCCAGTTTTTATAGAGGTTTTCCTTTAAATTAATGCATAAATTTGGGATTCAAAACAAAGTGGCTGATGCTTTAAGCAGGAGGGCAGATGTTTTAGCTGTGATGAGTGTTGAGGTTGTCAGGTTTGAACAAATGAAGGAACTTTATGCTGAGGATGATGATTTCAGTGAGATTTGGGACAAGTGCAGTAGTAGAGAGCCCTATGGTGATTACCATGTACATGAGGGGTATTTAATGAAAGGCAATCGATTATGTATTCCACAATCATCTCTGAGGAGAAGTTAATTAGAGACTTACACGGAGGAGGCTTGGCAGGACATCTGGGGAGAGATAAGACCATCGCAACTGTGGCTGACCGGTATTATTGGCTTCAGTTAAGGAAGGTTGTAGGGAAGATTAGGCAGAAGTGTTATACCTGCCAGATTTTTAAGGGGCATTCTCAAAGTATTGGGTTATATACACCTTTACCGGTGCCTGAGTTCATCAGGGAGGACCTCTCAATGGATTTTGTTCTTAATCTACCTCATACCCAACGGGGTGCTAACTCTGTGTTTGTGATTGTTGATAGGTTTTCGAAGATGGCTCACTTTATTCCTTGTAGGAAAACATCAGATGCCCATGCTATTGCCAAACTATTTTTCAGGGAGGTAGTGTGATTGCATGGAGTACCCAAGTCCATCACTTGTGATAGAGATAGTAAATTTCTCAGCTATTTTTGGAAGACTCTTTGGTACATGTTTGATTCATCCCTAAATTATAGTAGTACTGCCCATCCACAAATAGATAGACAAACAGAAGTTACCAACAAGACTCTTAGCAACTTGATTAGGTGCATTTGTGGAGAGAAGCCAAGGTAATAGGACTTATCTTTAGCTCAAGCAGAGTTCACCTACAACAATTCCGTCCATCACACCTTGGGAAGATCTCCCTTTTCTATTGTCTACACCAAAGTACCACAACATGCTTTGGATCTAGTAAAGTTCCTAAGATGGCTGAGTAGAGTATACCAGCTAAACACTTGGTAGAACATTGGCAGAATACTACAGATGAAGTAAAGGCAAAGATTGAGTAGGCCAATGCTAATTACAAGGAGATTGCAGATAGGCGAAGGAAGCAACTGTTGTTTGAGGTAGGGGATTAAGTAATGGTTTTTCTAAGGAAAGAGAGGATTCCCATGGGTACCTACAACAAGTTGCAACCAAAGAAGTATGGACCTTACAAGATTGTTCAAAAGATCAAAGACAATACTTATGTTGTTGATCTTCCTATGACTATGGCTATTTCAAGGACTTTTAACGTTGCGAATTTATATCCATTTTATCCTGATGATACATCTTTATCTCTAGATGAGAACTCGGGGTTGAGTTCTTTCCAAGTGGGAGAGAATGATGCAGAAGCATTAAAGTCGGCCTTCAATGCCAAAACGTTGAAACCGACATGGATTTAATTGTATTTAATGTTAGTTAATATTTGAAACTGATAAGGATTTAAAACCAATGAGGATTTATTATTAGTTTTTATTTTCATTTATTATCTGTATCTTAGGATTCCATCTTTTGAATTTCCTTTGTAATACTATAAATAGTCATTTAGGTTTATTTTTATGAAGAAGATTTGGAATATTATTGAATTTTGAAACTTTATTATGAGAGAAATTCTATGTGAAATTGTAATTGTTTAGAAATTGTGTGATTAAGTTCACGTTTTGAAATCAATCGTTGAATTGGTTTCTATTATTTAACGCTTCTACGCTACGTCACTTGTTGATAGACACATAACTTATGAAAGTGATCCATCAGCCAGTGTGACGTTAGTTGGAAAGGATAGTTTAATAAGCTTAGAGAAACAAGAACTGTTACCAAACAAATGTTTAGATACACCAGAGTCCAAGACACAAGGGGTAGATGCAAACGTACGTGCTAAATAAGCCAAAGATGTTCCTATATCACTTAATGAAGTCACAGATGGAGTTGTTATGCTATAAGGATTAGAAGTTTGTAACTTAAGTAAATGTGAGTACTCTTCTATGGGAACAATAATGGAGAAATTGTCATTGGATGGCTGACTACCCAATATTTCTTCTTGTCTTTATACAACATTTGCACTATGCAAAGAATGACCAAGAAGAAATCCATGTAATGCAAACAAGTTTCCCTTACATGTCCCACCTTACCATAGAAATTACATTTGGTGTGATTAGATCCACATCCTCCACACTCAACTACCATGTCCTCCTTGAGTTATACTACCTCCCTCTCTACCTCATGCATAGCAAGTTTTCCTTAATAGTTAAAAGTTCGTCGATGTGATCTTGTATGATATAAATATCAAGAGTAATTTGAATAATCTCTTTGAAATCAGTTGCAAAAAGCTTGAAACTAATTTATATGGTTGCTCATATCACTATTAGATTGACAAAGTTGGAAAAGATTTCCAATGATCTCATAAGCTCTAGAGATGTTATAAGTATAGAGATCCCGAGCTTGTGTCCATATCTCGTAATAGGAGAAATAACATAAGTGAGGAGTCAATTACTTGCTAAAGGAGTGCTAGAAGCTGTGCATCAATTTTTTGCCAAGTGGCCCTATCAATTTTGGGAATCTTTTCTCTATCTGTATAGTGAGATGATCCAATTGACCTTGGCCCATGAACCAAACTTTGACAGCTATAGACCATGAGACATAATTCGTTCCATTCAATTTCTCAGTAGTAATCAACACAACAGAAGCTATAGGATTGATTGACATTGGTATTATCCAAAAGAGGCATTACAATAATTCCCTAGCAATATTCTCAATATACCTCATGATGAATAACCAGAAATGTTTTCCTAAAATAAATTAGGTAGACAAATTTATATACATGAATCGGATTTACCTAAAAGCAAACAATGATGAAAAAGAATGTTGATGAGAAGAACCAGAAATATCAAATCCAACAAACAATGATGAGAAGAATCAAAGTTTTGTAGATTGCACCACACTAATGAGAAATGATATTACCAAAGTAATGTATGATTAATGGAGAATAAAGAGCAAGAGGTTGAAGAAGGTAACCAAGTGAAGAAGGTAAGCAAGAGACATATGATGAAAAGTTAGCATTTGATTGATGGATTTAATTAAAGTCTAAAAAGAAAAGAAAAAAAAATGTGGCTAGGGTTTGATTAGGGCTTTAACCAAGTTTATGCTCTAATAAGAATGTTTCGTACAACTAAGTATGACTTAGTTGTAGCTAATCTTTAGAATCCTCAAGTTGAATTAGAGACTCTAGCAATATTGTGGACCGCTACATTCTTGGCAGTTCAATGCCTAAATTATTGACCAATTCATTTCGATTGCTCCGCTTGGCTTAGGTGAGGACTCCCAATCCATAGGTTGCCTCTCTTGTTGGTCATGACCACGATATATGGGCAAACAACAAAGAACAATTAAAAGCTAGATATATAAATATATACACACACATAGGTATATTTATATATACAGCCAAAAGTTGTTAAAAGTTGAATAGGGATTAGGTTGTTTGCTAAGCCAACTTGCACATATAACAAACAACAGTAACCTACGTATCTAGATTCGGTTCACCTGCTTATAAATAATCTAATTTTGATAAAAGTCCAATAATTATGCGTAAGACAGTTAATTGAGATCTTGTTTACACTAAGAGATCATGTTTCTTATTCTAGAATTTAAAATTTAGTCCAGCCAGCCATAGACAAAATTAGGTCAACTAGATTCCCATTGACAGAAATGGTTGACTACTTAGCTAATTTGGCCAATTGGATTCTCTTGCTACCCAAATTCGTTGATCGGTTCCTAAATTTGGTCAACCAAAATTTCCATGTGGCTAATCATTTCCCAATAGCGCCGATCACTTCTATTTTGCCCTTAGTTTTTTTTTTTTTTAAACACTCTTCTTGGAGACAATCAGTTTTTTTTTTTTTTTTGGCCGAGAGACTTAATCAGTTAATCCAGGGTATCTCAAAATAGAATTTTTCACCCCGAAATCCTCTCCAAGGCAGAATACCTATTAATGCGAAAATTAAATAGTTCCAGTTAAACTTTCCCCACTACTTTAATTATATACCAAGCTTCGTCCATGTTTCCACAATCCCAATAAAGTTTTTATCAAAATTTTGAGATCATCGATACAATGATTTAAATCCCGATATCCAACTTCTATTTTCTCATAGTCTATAGTTATAATCCTAAGAATGGTTTTCAAATTTATATTCTAAGATAATTGCACCTGAGTTTGGTTTAGGTCTCATAGTTTACCACAAAATGCTTAGATCGTGGAATACTCTTATCCACATATTTTTGGCTTGTTGAGATTACCCTACACTCACATTTCTCCTTAAATGGAGAATCATATACGACACACAAATTAAGATTCTTCTGCCATGAATAACCTATTTGTAATTGAAAAATCCTTAGCTTTTGCTAACCTCGAATAATAAATTCACTCATATTTGTATGCATCAAAGGAAAAGATTTTGTTTTCACATTTTAGGAACATACTCACTGAGTTCTCTAATTATTGGCTTATATATCTCCAAGATCAATGAATTAATTTTTTATTAATATCTCATTGGACATTTACGAATGAGAGACCGACTATATTCTCATGATTACGTTTTACAAGAGAACTTATTCATCATTTATATAATTCATAAGCATTGGTTCCTTAAGAATGCGCAAACATACTATTCTTAATAGCTAAACTGGCTTGAATGCCAATATTTAAATATATGCATCAGCCGAGGATAGTTTTAAATCTAAAATGTTAAAAGAGATTTAGATTTACTACCTTACGATTTATATTTTGGTTAATCTAATCCTTAATATCCGATGTGGACTACAATTTTTCCGCTTTCCATCAATATCTTCTCTCTTTATTCTCTTTAATTACAACTACGATATCTAAAATTGAATATTCTATATCATCTTGAATCATAGGGATTAATTCTTGTTTACCTATTAATTTGAAAAAAATTCACAAATACAATTTAGACAAAATTAATTATCAAAATACCATCATTTATCATATGTACAAAATAAAATATTGATTTTTTTATATCACATATTGAACATACAATATATATACATATAAATATATCTATGTTGCATCTTACGCAAGTGATACACATGTGTGTTGCTTTGCAACATAAGATACACCTGTGTATCGCCTGTGAAATATGCGATACATAATTTAGATAAAACTATTGTATCGCATTTTGAATATGCAATACACGTGTAAAATTATGTATCTCACATCCAAGATGTGATATATAACAATAAGATTCAAACAATTATTTTTATCTAAATTATATTTGTATAATTTTTTTTCAAGAATAGTAGATACGTGTTTCATCTGTATGCTAAATGGAAGCCATATTTGCATCAGTTAGCGATCAATGATGGCCTACGATCAGCCACACTCTTGAAGCTATTACTGCTGTGTAAAGACGTAAAATGAATTTCATCATTTCTATTGAACACCACAACATACAGAGTCTATACACGAAATATATGAAATGATTACACTGCGTGTCCGATCGGAATTTTAATAGCAATAATTTCATGTAATAATGTATGGTCATCCATTGAACTTTTAAAGATTCAGATATTATTTTGATAATATTTGTCACTTTTCATATAAAATAATCTAGTTTACACAATCTTTCTTTTCTTAATTGTTCTCGTCCTATTGTCCTTGGAAAAAAAAAAAAAAAAACAGATTACGCTCTTTTTTTGGAAGTATTAAATTTGTTGATATGTACTTGATAAGAAAGATTTCTTTTCTTTAACAATTCTATCCCTAAGGTTTGGATGATTTGGTCATCCATGTGCCATTTGTTTTTTTGAATTCCTATCAAATATAGTAATCTTATCAAGATTAAATTTACTGGATTTTGATATACTTTCTTTACGGACTCTAAATTTACCCTTTGTTTTTATCATTTAAAAGCGTGCTTTTCGCACTAGTACATTCATTTTGCTTTTCCCCTTCAGCATTCATCTTATTTATAGAACTAAAAAATGGTAAAAAAAAAAAAGAAAAAGAAAAATTTCAATTCAGAAGTTACTCACATTTTTTAAAATTTAACTAATTCAATATATGAATGCTTAATTATTATCATTATTATTATTTGTGTGTGTGTGTGTGCAGGATTCAACCGCTATTACAATATGCATAGCATGCTTGATTTCAAGCTTTTTAGTTCCCCTTCATGCAGTTCCAAATACATTCAACGTATTAAATTATGGTGCTAAAGGCAACGGCATCGCCGATGATTCTGCGGTAAATTCAATTACAGATTATTTTCATATTTATCTTCTATTATTAAGCTTTATGGATTTTTTTTTTTTTTTTTTTGGAGTTGTAATGTTTTAGTTTGTAATAATGTTTGATTTCCTTTTTTAATGTATGGTGAAAAAATTAATAGGCATTTCTAAAGGCATGGCAAGCTGCATGTAATGCTGGAGGTGCAAGCTCAACATTGGTGGTTCCTGGTGGGAAGACATATTTGTTGAATCCCATTACATTTGCAGGCCCTTGCAAATCTAAAATGACCACGGTCACAGTAAGTTATAAAAATTATAATTTCATATTATCAAGGAACAATATTTATGGGTTTATAATTTACAAAAAAAAAAAAAAATATACATATATATATTTGTGATTACAACAAAATGAGAGTTTGCCAATAGCATTATAGCCTAATGATATCTCTTTAGTCTTTCAAGTGAGAGTTCCCAGGTTCAGAACCTCCTCTTCCATCATAATGAGAAAAAAAAAAAGAGTTCAAACATATACCTATTTGAGACAGCGTTCATGTTAGCGGGTTACAAGGCTTGACTTAGTTTTGTATGAAACTCTTTATCTCTTCTATAACTTTTTCCCCTATAAGATATGATGCTATAGTCGATAGAACTTTTTTATGCCACAATATGTAATTTACTAATTCCATTAATTTGAAATTTGTATATGCAAAAATTTTATTTCTTTAGCCAAGGAAATATAGGATTGTATACCATTCAATTTTTCATCTGGATCCCACAACTAAATATCAAAGCATCATTTATGATTATAAGGCAGCTGAGAATGAAAACATGTATATATCTATTACTATTAAGTGAATCCATTGTTATTCGTTTAAAAAATAGAAATCAAAATATGATAATTACCACTTTCTCTCTTCTCCCTTTTTATTTTTTGTAATATAAACCTTTTCCAACTCTTTTTTTATTTTCTTATATGGAGAGTGGTCGCCTCATTTGTTAGTGTGTATATATATACGGACGAATGCAGAACCATATGACTGGGAGGCCAAATTTACTTTATTACAAATATAAGCATAACACAAGTTTTTTTTTATTTAAATGTGTTATAATAATTTTTTTTTTTGAGCGAGAAAGGACCGGGCCCCTTTAGCCTCACCTAGGTCCATCCCTATATATATATATATATATATATGGAATTTCTATCATTTAAATGATATAGTACTCTTTCGTAATTTCCGTTCGTTAATGTTTCTTTACTTAGAATAATCTTCGAGAATATTGATTTTGCAGGTACAAGGAACTATAAGAGCACCCAATAATCCAGTTGCATGGAATAAACATGACAAATCAAGATGGTTGATATTTTTAAATGTGGCTGGACTTACTATTCAAGGACCAGGCATGCTGGATGGACTGGGAAAAGGCTGGTGGGACATTTCATGCAGGCTGACAAATAATAAACCGGTAAATAATTTTTGTAGCCTTTATACTAGTTTAAAATATACATTAAAATTAAATGAAAAATCACATTATCTTTTTTCAACTTAAATTATCTTTTGAAAAAAATATGCTTATATACTATTTTTTTTTTGCTAAAAAATTACACAGGGTTGCAACATGTTGGCACCAACTGTAAGTGCCCCTCATCTCTTAATACTTGCAACAGTAAGATTACATTGGGAATACAACCTTTTTTTAATAAATATATCATATTTACTAGGAGAATAATTTATATAGGTAAAGATCTTATAGAATAACCCATCACTATAAGGTATTCTCTACAATTTTATAAACTCTGCCGAAAACATGGAATTTTTCCTAGTTATGAGTTTTTCCTTTTTGGAAAGTTTTAAGGATAAGTATCAGGAAACATGATTTTCTTTGAAATGGTTAATTTTCGTGGGAAAAAATATATGGTCCCATTATTTTTTTAACGGAATTAGTCTCATAAGTTATTTAACAACTTAAATTTATATTCAATCGTGATTGCACCACTTAAATATTTGACATATTATATATTATATTTATTTTAATATGCAAATGATAGATTAGACGGTCCTATTAACGATAACACAACACTTTCATTTTTTTTTAAAGCTAACTTGTGATTTTACCTCCCCTTTTTAATGCTAGTGCTAGATCCACCTATACTTAATAATTACTTAAGCAAAGATATTTTTATGTATGTAGATGCTTACTTTTCAGCAATGTCACTCGGTATATGTGAGCTCAATTGTATTCAAGGATAGCCCTCAAACCCATATTCTCTTGTTTGGCTCTCAAGGTGTTCGCTTGGTACATTTAAAAATCCAGTCTCCTGGCACTAGCCCCAACACCGATGGAATACATATCCAAGACTCCAATGGCATATTTATAGATGATTCTACAATAGCTGCCGGTAATTATATTTTCCCTTCTCTAACTTTGCCTACCTTCTTTGTCCTCATTTTACACACATCATCTATATTATTACAAATACTTAGGTGTTTATTCAGACTTTGTGCTTTTATGGTATAGCTATAGATTATATGATTTTGCATTTAGATTTATGTGGAGAAGTTGATCTGGAGTTGGATTGGTGCTAGGTTCGAATTTTTCCTTTCTTTTTAATTTGGATCATATGACATGGGGCAATGGGCTTCGACATCACTTGTTGGTTGGTGTGTGGCACAAATTTGTAAGGGAGAGTTGATATGGAATTAGACTATATTAGTTGATGTGGCCCCTAAATTCATATTTGTTATCTTACTATTTATATTTTAATTACTTTATCCCTTAATATCTAATGTAAGACTATAATTCATACATTTTTCATCATTATATGTTGTCCTAATATAAAATATTTCTAATATAATTCTTGTCTACTATTATCTCAATTCTCGATACACCTATTTTCAGAAAATGATTATAATTTATATGATATTTCATTAGGTGATGATTGTGTTTCCATTGGAGATCAAACTTGGAACATCAATATTTCCCGTGTTGCTTGTGGACCTGGTCATGGAATAAGGTATTTGAAATCTTTAGTGGATATATATATATATATATATAGTTTTCAAATTTATTTTCCTTACTCATTGTAATTATATATATATATATATATTAACAGTATTGGAAGCTTGGGAAGAGGCGGAAGCAAAGTGAAAGTAGAATATTAATGTAAGGGACATTCAATTCACTGGTACCACCAATGGTGCAAGAATTAAAACTTGGCAGGTAATTTCTTTATATAAACATGAGGATTTTAGGTTGGAATTCAAATATGATATTTGATATAATGCTTGAATTTATTCACTGTGAGAAATTTTGAAAAATTGCCAGGAAGGACAAGGCCAGGTTCAGCGAGTTCTCTTCTCAAATATGAACTTCAGTAACGTGCAAAATCCCATTATTATTGACCAACATTATTGTAACAATCCTGGAAAATGCCCAGAGATGGTAAGATTATTATAACCATGGTTGTCAAAACCGGCCTGGACCGGCCGGTTCGACGGGGTTCGACTGAAATCGGTACTAATGCCGGGTCGGGTCTCGCCTAAAACTCATTTTTAGAATGAACCGGATTGACCCGGATCGAACCGGGTTGAACCGGTCGACCCCGGGGCGGTTGAACCGGGTTGAACCGGTCGACCCGGATTCAAACCCCGGTCCGGTTCTGACAACATTGATTATAACCTTATTCTATTTTGAAAGTATCTATATTTTCAACTTTTGGTCATTTAATGTCTTATTTTTAGGATTGTAGCAAATTAGTATCCATATAATCAAAATATGTCAAATTAAGTGGTCTCTATTGAAAAACATTTTATGATCATTCACTACAAGAAAATTAGATTTTAGAAACGAAAATTTATGTCGTAAAAGCCATCATCATTATTTTTAGTTGTAAAAAAATAACTTGTTTTATCAATTTTTTTCGAAAAATTTTTGTCTTTAAAGGTTAGTTTTCTATGTCTGTACTTTCAATTTTTGACAATTAGTGCTACAATTGTAAATTTCAGCAATTTTTAGCTATGTCTTTGCCATTATCTTGTCATTAAGATAAACTTTCATAATATATTATTTAATGAAGATTCTGGATCTCATATACTTTGAAAATACATGTACTAATTTGTCTAAATTTAAAGATGGGATAACAAATTACTAAAAATTAAAAGTAGAGGTCTCTGCTATTATCCCTTAGATTTTGTAATTATATGCCAATTATAAACTATAAAACCTTAAATTTATGTTCATATTGGAGACAACAGGAACAGGAAGTATATCAAATTAGTTTAATTTCTTATCACAAAGGAATAAGTTCTTGCTAATATCATAAATTCATAATAACTTGATAGTCCCTTTCAATTGAAATATTTCTTACGTCTTCAACTTTTTAGATTGTTGTAATGATACAGAAATATGGTTGTCCTCTTGTTGTATTAATTCCTATTCTTGACTGTTTGTTTAACGTGTCATGAAGAAAACTTGGAGTTCACATAAACCAAGTTACCTACTCTGGTGCACGAGGAACGTCTCAAACCGACGTTGCAGTCAACCTTAACTGTAGTGATAGCGTACCATGCACAGGCATTGTGTTGGACAACATACAATTGACTTCAGCACAGAAAGGAAAACAAGTAACATCTAGTTGCAATCGTGCCATTGGAATAGCAAGAGGAATTGTTCAACCAAAGTCTTGTCTTCTTCGTGCATGATGTAAAACATTGTCAATTGGAAAATAAATGGTGAATAAAGTACATATTGTAAAAGTTATAGAAATGTGAAGCCATACATATTTTTCTTTTAATTCTCTTTTTCCTTCTTTTTTTTTTTTTTTCCCTTCCCTGGAGAAGGGGGTTCAGGGCAAAAATGATTCGTCAACGAGAAAGAATATACAATAGTTTTATTCCTCTATTATCAATCTCTAATCTTGTGGAACTTGGTTAGTTGATCATGTTTCATCCATCCATCTTGAATTGTGATCTTTACAATGCTTAGGGCTAATCTACTATCATAATATAATCGTATGTTTGCAACTTAAACTTCTAAACCCTTCAACAATCTCTAGATCGAAATCACTTCACATGCTCCTTGAGCAAATAGCTCTATCTTTAGCTTTAGCACTATTATTTAGCTACTGCAATTGCTTTTCACTCTTTCAAGTCACAAGGTTTCCCTATAGTTTGTGCAATAACTAGAGGTTGATTTGCTATTATATATATCAACACCCCAATTAGCATCCATAAGGTCTCAAGATACTTTGTATTCTAACTTTCGAATAAAAAGACCCTTACTTGAAGTTCCCTTGAGATACTTTTGGATGTGATTTATTCCATTCAAGCAATGTCTAGTAGGAGCATGCATAAACCGACTGACTAGATTAGTAGAATAAACAAGATCAGGTCAAGTAATAGAGAGGTATGTTAGTGTCCCAACTTGACTTCGACTTTGACCTTTACATACTAGAGGATCTTCCCTAGGTGCACAGAGTTTTTGGTTTTGTAGTAAGGAAGTATTATTTGGTTTGCAAATCAACTTACCTATTTCTTTTGGTAAATCCATCACATATTTCCTTTGATTGATGAAAATACCTTGCCTATTCCTAGCCAATTTCATCCATAAAAGAACTTTGATTTTCCAAGTTCTATAGCTTCAAATACTTGCTTGATTTTCTCTTTAGCTAAGCAATTTCTCCAACATCATCTCTTATAATAATGATGCCATACACATACACAATTAAGATAGATTTCAATCCATTTGCTCTCATTTTGATAAACAACATATGTTCAACCCCACTTTGATTATATCATAATTGGATAATGTTTATCTAAATTTTTTTAAACCATGCCATAAGAGACTATTTTAACCCATAGAGAGATTTATTCAAATTAAATACTTACTTCTTCAAGTAAAACCTAGTAGCATCTTTGTATAAATTTCCTCTTCGAAGTCCCATAAAGAAAATCATTCTTCACATCCAAACGATGCAATTACTGGTCTAAATTTATTAAAAGAGATGGTATCACTCGAATGGAATTTGACTTAGCTACTGGAGCAAATGTTCCTTCGTAATATATGTGATATGCTTTTGTATCTCTCAACACTCTCTTTCATATAAGATTAATCCTTAAAACTCATTCAGTTCCGACGGTCTTTTTCCCAATGAAAAAAATCTTCATCATCATGGACCTTGCAATTGTAAAGAGATGCCAATTTTTGTGTTCAACAACTCTATTATGTTGCAAAGTAGAAGCATATGAACTTCGGTGAATCATCCCACTATCTCTAAGATATGATTCAAACTCATTAGAGAAATACTCCTTCTCAATATAAATTTAAAGTATCTAAATGGTTTCTCAAAACAAACTGGAGACAAATTTATGAATGTTTTTGAAAACTTGGCGAATTTCTAATTTCTTCTTAAGAAGAAACACCTAATAAACAAAAGAATGATCATCGATGAATGCTGTAATCCATTTATGTTTAATGTGTGTTAAGATATGACATGGCTCCTAAATATCACTGTGAATTATGTGAAAAGGTTTAAATGAGTTGTAAGGATAAATAAGATAAGAATTCTTTGATAGTTTTGCCATGATGGAAGATTCACAATGAAAATTCCTAGCTCTTTTAATTATGAATGAATTTGGATATGAGTGACTCCAACAAATAAACTTGAACATCTTAGATATTAGGCCATAGCAACATAATTGAGTCACTTGAAATTGAAACATCTCAACAATCATTTTAATTACCATAATGTAAAGCAACTAAACAACTATAAAGACATCTTTTATAATCATATCATTTTCTTCCATAAATGATAATTGGTTTTTAAGATTATTTTCAACCTAACGTTCTTAGCCTTCCTTTTTTGCTGAGCACTTTTTTTATATATGTTCTTAAAATATAAAGTTGGGTTCTAAATAAACATTAATTATTAATTAAGGATTGGTGTTTAACAATAACATTTATTATACTATTTATTACTTATTTGGCAATGGTTAATATTGAACATTTATATATCAAAATAACCACTATTAATAATTCTTTTAGCAACACAAGTGAAGTTAAGAGATTTTTAAAATGAAGATTTGTTGAATTGTTAATTCATATCCTTAGAATGTAGGGATGAGTAAGCACATGGTGGGTATTGAATTTTATACCCATATCCTACCCTATGGTGTCATATACCCTGTACTCTGTAAAACTTATATGGTATAAGATATCTTGTGAAACTTGTAGATTTCTTTGCAAGATCTCTATATAATTTTTTTTCTTTCTTTCTAAACTTCAAATTTATAGTCTTTGGTGTTATATTATGTGATATGTAGCACTATCTTATATCCATAAATTCAATACAAATAACATGTGGAAAGATTTTTCAAAAGTAATTTATTCATATCACAAGTTCTGCAATATGTAAAATTTGTTTATGCATGAAAGTTGAAACCTACATTAAAAACCTGTGGAAACTATTTATGTGATGTTAAAGAAAATTATAAAACTTGCATCAAATTCCAAAAGTAAAACCTTTAGAGCTACTTCTATAATAATTAGTCTTAGAAGATAAACATATCTATATAATTTGAGAGTTCAAGAATGTATACACAATCCTAGTTCTTATAAAATAGAAATAACAATTCATTCTAAAACAAAATAGCACAAATCCTTCTATAATGAAAATTTTTAGAAGATAATCTACAAATAATAATCTTGAATAAAAATGATCGCAAAATAAAAAATGGAGTATTATGATTTTTTTCATGTATTAACATTGTTTTATATTATTAATAAGATAGATAAATTATACCCTAGAACATGTACCCTATACATTAAAGTGCAGGTGGGCACAGGTTCCAGGATAGGTACAAAATATAAAGACCTTATACTCATATATTATCCTATGAACCTGTTCTTTAAAATCTATAATCATATCCTACCTTGTGGCCTTTAATATCTACTAAGATCATACCTAATCGAGTAGAGTATATGTGGGTACTCTATATAAGAGAGTATCTTGCTCTCCCCTATTAGAACCCATTAAGGTATTTAATGTGAGCTACACAAGGCAAAATGAATGAAAAGTTTCAAAACAAGCTTGAAAATCAGTATGGAGATAATGAATCTATGTTCTCACTAAATTAAGAGAAAAATAAGCAAAATAAAAATAATAATAAATAATTTAGTATTTCAACAAGATTTTAGTGGATTATTCATGTCCTAAAGTGCTTAGACCAAAGTATATAAGTAAATAAAAGATAACCATTAATGCATCTTTGTAGTAAGTTTGAAAACCAAACGGACGAATAAATTATCCCAGTCATTAATGAGAAGATTTTTTGACACTCTTTATAAATATCTTTTCATGAATAGCCAAATGCTAACCACCTTATAAAAATATGCTAATTGACAAAGTAAATAGTTTATAAGAAGATTCACCTTTGTGTTTTCTCCTCCATGAAAAAGCAATGGTAAAAATTAGCATTTTTTTATGAATCTCATTAAATCTTATTACACTAACCAAATACTAAATTGAGTTTATTTTTCACTTTGTAGGGTTCTATCGTCATTGTCATCAGAACGTTTTTAATATGTTCAAGTGTTTCTTTAGCTATCAACCTCTTCAATGTCTTGGACTTTAGAGCTCTAGGCAATGGCAACGCCGGTGATACCCCTGTATTATTATATTTTTTCTCCCCGTTATTCAAGTTAATTTAATGTGCATTATTACATATTCCAACTTTATTATTATTATTTTTTGGGGTCTTTTTGTGTGTGTTTACATTTATGATTTTTATAAAAAAAACTGTAGGCATTTTCAGAGGCATGGGAAAAGCATGTAATGCATCTGATTCTAGGGTTCTTATTCCTAATGGCAAAACATTTCTGATTCGTCCCTTAAGCTTCACTGGCTCTTGCAATCCAAAGTTGATTCGTTTTGAGGTAAATGAAAATGGAATTTAAGGTTAAGATTTGAATATTTTGCAAAGGTACTCCGTATAATTTTATAGCGTGCCTTTTTTTTTTTTTTTTTTTTTGCCCTTTTTGATAATAAATTATATATGTATATTATCATAAATAGATAGGCACCATGTTTTAGTGCACTCCTAAAGGAGATAATCACATGTATCTCCTAAGAATGGGACAATAACATTATGCGTCCTAAAGTGAACGGAAAGAATACCGGTTTTCTAATAATGGTGCAAGAAGGCTGTGTAGATATTTAGTTAAAAAGGGGGAAAGAAAAAGATAAAAAATGGATCTGAAACACAAGAATAAAAGTATAATTAATGTCAATATTTAATATCATAGTTAGCAAAAAATTTTATGTTTCATTTACTTTTCCAAAATATCTCTTAATTTATTTCTTTAAATTCTATCACATGTAATGGGTTATTGATATTACTATAAAAAAAGAAATGATATGATGATGTCCTAGATATTTGAAGGGAAAATTCTATAGTCCCGTCATTAATTTTGATGGGACCAACCTCATCACTATCTAATGCTCATACGATATCCAACATGAGCGAATAACTAAAATAGTTAATATTTTATTTACTATATTTATTTTAATGATTAAACTAATTTTTATGAGACTGGAGCTCCTTATTTCAAAAATATAATTTTAATTATTAATTGCTAAGTTGAGGAGAAAAAAGAGCATGCTATCAAATAAATAAAAATATATATTTAACCTTGTTTCTTGTACTTCACTTCTTCACCACTTTTTGAGGGTAGGGTTGCCTGCCACTCAATATATGGTTTGTTTGAATTATCTTTTTTTCTTAATCCATGTTTTATTTTAGTATATTTCATGTTTGATATGTAATTAAATCTAGCTTTTGAAAAATGATCTTATCCATGTTTTATTTGTTTATATTTTATAGTTATGATTGGGATGGTAATTGAGCTATAAGAATTGAAAAGTGAAAATTCACACATGTTTTGAGGTCGATGGTTTTAAAAACATATTTTATGTGTTCGTAAAGAAAATTTTAATTGGTACTTCAAAAGTGAATAAAAATAGAAGGGTAAATAAGTGTAATACTATAGAAATTTTAGGTAATTAATTTTATGAGAGGGTATATATGTACTTATATTTCTATATATATATATATATATATTAACATTTTAATCAGGTCAAACAAGATGTTTAGAGTGGATGCCAAATCAATGCTAAAGGGACTCAAGAAAAGATGAAACAAAAAGGTCTAGGGTTGGTCTTCATTATTGAATTATTTAATTTCAAACTTTCGCAACGTTTAAGTGTTCCAATTTTGAAATTCATGAGTTGATGATATTTCTGTCTTTAGGAAAGATTTTAGGAAGAAATGCAACTTGCACAAAAAGAAAAAGCATCATACATCATAATTTCTAACTATATATAGTGATTTTTTTCTCTAAAAATATCAATACGGACTAAATATTTCAAAAAACTTGTGAAAGATAAATTATGTATTTGATCTTTAGCAAAGCAAATTTTGCTTTTGTTTTTTCAGTTTCTAATTAAGTTATATTATGGTTCCATTGATTGACTATTCATTTTATAATGTAAATTGTAATTATTGAAAATTACATTACATTATCTGATATTTATAATCATTATTTCCTTAACATATATGGACAGTGATTTCAGGTGAACGGCGACATCATAGCACCAAGTGATCTCAGTTCTTGGGGAGGAAAGATTGAAAGATGGATAACATTTCAAAATGTAAATGGACTCCATGTTTTTTGGGAATGGTAGACTAGATGGGAAGGGCAAAGTATTGTGGGACAAAAAGTGTAACAAATACATGGTAAACCCAGAGGTACCGAGGGAATATATATTTGATCAAATAATTAAATTTTAATTTCTAAAAAAATATATTTTAATTGAAACATTTAATAAAATTATTATCTACGTCTAAGCTTGACGTGGCATGTTTTGTTTAATGTAAGAGGAAATAGCCAATCATCTCCTAACCTTGTGTCATTTCTAATCTTTCAAGCGGAATATATTAGTTATAAATATCCTCTGTTATAACTATATGAAAAAGAAAAAAATTTGTAAGAGAAAGTTAAAAAAAGCCAAGTATTTATATTTTTTGGTTAGGAACAAAATGGGTGATTTCTTTAATTGCCTAATTTTAACACCAAAAGTAGTTTTTATGGTTCTATTTTTTGGGAACAGGAAAAAAATATTATAAAATTAAAAAAAATTACGAAAATGCCACTGGGACGAATTTAATCCCAGAAATAGGCAACACGGCCTCGTCTCTTGAAGAGACGAGGTCGTTAGTGCCTGACCTCGTCTCTTCAAGAGACGAGGCTAATGAAAGAGGCGGCCTCGTCTCTTGAAGAGACGAGGTTGCTCCGCGTGTGACCTCGTCTCTTCAAGAGACGAGGTCATTAGTTAGTGACCTCGTCTCTTGAAGAGACGAGGTCTGCGCGGATAAACTGCAGCCGCGCGCCTCTTTCCCCATTTCCCCCAAATTCAAAAAACTAACGAACCCTAAATTCCCAATTCTCTCAATCGACCCGACGTTGATTCTCCACGGCTTCTTAGGTTTTTTTTGTGATTGGGCAATCTCAGAGCCCCCAGACGGTGTCTACATTGCAATTTGTGGGTTGGAGGAGCGATACGCGTGATAAATCACCGAAATCCGCCGGCGAAATTTGAGGTATGATTTTCGTGATTTTTGATTTTTTTTGTTAATGAATGTTGCTACATTGTTCAATGGTGATAGTATGTGCTGTTAGAATCATTTAATTGTGCAATTAGTAAGTGGAAGGATTTAATCCGGTTGTTGTATGTTATATAGATAGATACATACGTATACATATATGAAATTATTGGGAAAAAAATAATATTGTGATTAGTTGTTGGATAATTTTTTTAGGAAGTGCAGTTGGGAAAATAATTTAAAATAACTTGTAATGTCGGCAACTGGTATTGTTGAGCGATTCCAATACGGTAGAAAATTTTCTAATTATATGGATACATATATATATATATTTGTAAATTGGGGGGAAAAAAATTAATATAGTTATTGGTTGTTGGAAAATTATTTTAGGAAATGTAGTTGGGAAAGAAATAAAAAAATAACTTGTAATGTCGTGAAGGGGGTGTATTCGGTACTGTAGTGTTGGTTTATCATGGAAATGTGCGGTGAAAAAAGAAAATGTTTGTAGGAAATCAGAGTTTCTTAGGAAAAAAAAATAGAACTTTGGAAATGTTGCATTTGGAATTTGATTGAATATTATGAGGAATGAAACTCATAAGTGTGATTTTGCGAATTTGATGCATTGAAGCTAATTTTGATGAGATGGCAGGATTGTTGAGGAAATGGATAAGGCAAAGTTCATACTGTATGCTCATGGTAATATTGTACAAGAGGATGATGGTTTTTGTTATGATAAGCGGCCGGTTGCTATGGTCAGTATCAGTAGGAATTCAACATATGAGCAGATAGTGGAGATTATTTGCAATAGATTAAAGGTAAATAGGTGTACACATCGGGTGGAGCTATATCATAGGGTAGCTATTGGAGATAGGACGCTACGTTATGATATTATTCCAGTGACCGATGATGATGCGGCGCATGAGATGTTGGTGTACACAGAGGGATCAGTGGCTGTTTATGTGCAGATATTTGAAAATGAATTGTCACAGGTACCCGCAGGGGATAGGGGCATTGATAGAAATATTGGAAGCCAGGGGCTGGTAGACTCAAACTCAACCCCAGCTCAGACAATAGGCAGTGCACAACTGGAAATAGGTAACTTTGAATTTTGTGGCGGTACTTCGATAGGTGGTGATGATATGGAGGCTGTGCAAGACTCATCAGTAAGTGAATCCAGTGACGACTATGATGATGATGAAAACGATAATGTGGAAGTTTTTCCACAACAATATGCTTTGCCTGATGTGCAAAGAAGGGAAAATAGCTGGGACCGTTTCATTGCTCCTACTGATGTTGATGCAATAGGGAGCTCAGTGGCAGTTCCGTTTTTCAATGCTGAAGTTGGTAGTACTTATGCAGCATACGATGATGAGCAGGAAATGAGTGCTGGGAATTGGAGCTTCAGTGATGAATTTAAGGTTGGGATGCGGTTTGAAACCAAAGATCATCTCATCCGGGCTGTTAAAATGTGGCACGTAAAGAACCACTATAACTTCAAGGTGGTGGATTCGGATCCAAGGTCATGGGCTGTGAAATGTACCGATATCCACAACAGAGGTTGTAAGTGGAGACTGAGAGGCAGTTATAAGAAACACGGTGGCTGGTTTCATATCACTAAATTTGATGGGCCTCATACCTGCTTGGATGAAATCACTGGACAGGATCACTCTCAGTTGGACTCCACCAGCTTGTCTAGGGCCATAATATTGGAGATCCGCAATTCTCCAGATGTGAGGGCGAAGGATCTCCAAACGAATATATTAAAGGAGTTCGGATATAACGTTCACATAAAGAGAATTCGTGAGGCAAAGAGAAAGGCAATTGAGCAGGTGTACGGTAGTTGGGAGTCGTCTTACGTAGAGCTCCCGCATCTACTAAATGCAATTACTGAGGCAAATCCAGGAACGAAGGTCGATTGGCAAACTCAAGATTCAAATGCAGCCGGCCACGTGTTCTTGGATAAGCTTTTTTGGGCATTCGGTCCTTGTATCGAGGCGTTCCAGTATTGCAGGTATGTATTGTAATAATGCTTTAGTTTTGTTACACCTGATTGATATTCACTGACTATGTTATATACTTTTAATCATTGCAGACCTGTGATCACAGTTGATGGTACCTTCCTGTATGGCAAGTACAAGCACAAATTGCTTATTGCAGTGGCAGTAGATGGTGCAAATCATATAGTCCCATTGGCCTACGGGCTAGTGGATGAGGAGAAGGCGGAAACCTGGGGTTGGTTCCTTGCAAAAGTGTTGGAACACGTCATCAAAGACCGATCCAACATTTGCTTGATATCGGACCGCCATGCGGGTATCAAGAGTGCGGTGGAAGGTGACAATGCGGTGTGGCCTACAGGGTGGCCTTGGCGCTGGTGTATCCGGCATGTTGCAAGCAATTTCAATTCGAAGGCCAAAAGCAAGGAATGTAAGGAAATAATAAAAAGAGCGGCCTATCAAGCGCAGAGTCGAAAATTTCATGGATACTTCAATGCAGCACTTCAAAGCAATCCTTGGACGGGACGATATTTTCGTGAGCTACCTCCATGCATGTGGACCTTATCTTACGATGAAGGTGTCAGATATGGCCTAGGTACAACAAACATGGCTGAGAGTTACAATTCGGTTATAAAAGATGCCCGGTGCTTACCAGTATCGGCATTGGTAAAAAAAACCTTCTACAATTGTAACTCTATATTTAATAAGCACAGGCGTGAAGCCAGCGATGCCATGAGTATAGGTAAGTTGCTCACAGACTATGCTGCACATAAGTTTGAGCGATGGAATAGCATTTCCAGCTCGCATAGAGTGACATGTTTCGACTATCAAGAACGCATATATGAGGTTATAACTGCACCACGTCCTACAATGTATGGTCAGAAGGGGGATCATATTCAAAAGGTAGAGTTAAGAGCATGTAGATGTACGTGTAACAAGTGGCAGACATACAGAATTCCATGCTCACATGCAATGGCGGTAATGGGTACAATGCACATGGATTGTCTTGCCTACGTCGGACAGTGGTACAGGTGGGACCACCAGCTAAAAGTGTATGGTCGCTCCTTCATTCCTGCAGCTGATAAGGCAAATTGGATTCGTTTGGACTTACCGAAGTGGCACCCTATACCGGGACTTATTAGGAAAAGGGGACGGCCTCGGGAGAAACGATTCCAGAATGAGATGGATATTCGAGAGGGCCCTCGTGGTTACGCATGCGATTGTTGTGGGCAGCAAGGCCACAACAGAAGGAGTTGTCCAAACGGGGGATCGATGGGTAGTGTACCAACGGGGCGGTCGAGTCGTAGTGGTAATTCTTTATTTCCATATGTTCTAACACTGTATTATTGAGTCATGACTGACGTTATGTTTGTTGTGCTTGTTTATAATCCATATTTGTTGTCAATAACAATATCTCCTCATCGTTTCTTCGCAGATGGATCCCGGACCGCTCGATAGTTCATTACTGACGCAGCAGCCTGTACATAGGTCCACTCTAGCTGGGATGGGCAGGTCAGTTCATTTATCTATTTTATTGATTCCAGTTTTGTTTGATGCGGTGTTTATGATTTTTGATAAATATGTTCACTTTGTTGTAGGAGCATGAGGTACTACATTGTAGGCGCAGAGAGGCCAGGCTCAGGCGACCTGCTGGTATACCTACAGACGTGGACGAGCGCATGGTGCCATTCCTGTCGCAGGGTTCATAGGGGCGGCTCAGATGCCTTCATTCAGCTGGATTGGCATCTGATTACTGCATTGGTCGAGCGATGGCGCCCAGAGACGCACACGTTCCACATGACCACGGGAGAGTGGACTGTGACACTACAGGACGTTGCTATCCTGACGGGCCTCCCTGTGGATGGATTGGCCGTTACTGGCACGGCTCGCATGGATTGGCCAGATTTGTGCGAGGATCTATTAGGAGTTCGGCCAGTCCCCGGCGTCGACATGGATGGAGGTCGGCTGAAGATGTCGTGGTTAGATAGCCACTTCACCGACCTACCTGAGTTTGCTGATGACGTGATGATCCGACGTCATGCTAGGGCATACATTCTGTTGCTGCTTGGGGGATTTATTGTCGCAGACAAATCCTCCAACTACGTTCATCTTATGTACCTCCAGCTGCTCCGAGATTTCGAGCGAGCAGGGCAGCACGCATGGGGAGCTGCCTGTTTGGCTTGGCTGTACAGGCAGCTATGCCTGGCTTCCGACGTCGACACGGGGGACATGGCAGGACCACTAGTTGTCCTGCAGATATGGGCATGGGAGCACTTCCCCCACATTGCCCCGGTACGGCGACTGCTCACCTCTGTTACCGCAGGCCGCCCACTCATCAGTCATTGGGGTGCGACTTTCGACGTCACCCGTGTGTCGACCCACCTATTGATTGAGTACCGCGCCTCCTTTGATCGACAGATGCCACATCAGGTATGCGATAGATCAATTTTGATTTCCATTGCCTTCTACTCTTAAATTGCTATTGTACGGTCATTTTCTTATGCAGTACATCACTTTTGCTACTTCATCAGGTGGTGTGGGACCCATACAGCTCCATCCTGCCCGCCCTGCCACCGTACTGCCTGGTAGGCAACGACGTATGGCGTGCCCGGGTGCCATTGGTATGCTTCTACCTTGTCGAGCACTACTATCCGGACAGAGTGCTCAGACAGTTTGGTGGTTTCCAGGAGATACCAGCCCCCCCTGCTGATATGAGACCCCTCCATGAGATTGACATGAGGGGACGTTCCGAGTGGAACTGGCAGTCCGAGCACGCTAGATGGATTGCTGAGTGGGATGCTCGGCGTGATTGCATTGTACAGATGCCAGATTTGCCGGCTGGGACATCTGACGATTACTTCCAGTGGTATTATGCCATCACCCGACGCTGGATCGGTCGCACGGGAGCTATCATGCGATACATGGTACGGTCGCTGTCTCTGTAAGCTTTATATATACTTGTACTGACTTATAAGCTATTCACTGATATAAATATTTGCTATTACTCGCAGGCTGATTTCATTTCTAGCGTCCCTGACATGCCCCCAGAGCTCACTGCATCCACTGCACGAGATGTCTGTCGTGTAGTGGATGAGTTTATGGGGCTGAACTTCAATGATCCAGTACCACCAGCTCCACCAGCAGCAGCAGGACAGGGTGACCCACAGCCTCATACCTTACAGAGACGACATCCATCTAGAGAGAGGCGTGCGGGCGGGGACGGGGACGGGGTCGGGGCCGAGCTCGGGCTCCAGGTATACAGATCAGAGATGAGCCTGAGCCGTCCGACCTACCTCCATTCGATGACTCTGGTCCTTCCCAGGTCATTCATGGGGCTGGCCCATCTTCCACTTCTTACGATATGGGGGACACCCCCATGCCAGACCCGTCATCCAGTGACTTCCACACTCCCCTGGCTCCACAGAAGAGGCGACCATCGCCATCTCATGATATGGGGGAGGGCCTTACACAGGTCGAGCCAGACCCTGTCCCATTCCACCAGTACAGTGCTGCTACGGGAGAGGAGCCCGCTCCAGTTACAGAGACTCGCCCATATTCCCCGCATCCTCATCATCAGCGTACCCCATTCCCGAGGACATACGTGAGGCGGGGTAGAGGCCGAGGAAGAGGGAGCAGGGCCACACATCAGCAGGAGGAGTAGTGGACGACAGATAGATTTTTCTTTTTATTTTCATTTTGTATGTAGCTTTTCTTATTTCATTGTATTATTCTTGTATGTATAGATCGTACTCATTTTCTCCTATTCATTCTATTAGAACAATCACTGTACATTTCATTCTATTTCATTTCCTACTATGTATTATGACTCTACGAATACTCATATTTTCATTGCACTGTCTATGATTGGGATTGGGAATGTGAGTTTCGATTGGGCTTCGAAACACTGTAGTTTGTTAGTTTTTTTGGCCATGTTGGAGGACGGTTAATGGCTTTTATCGCTGTTTATATTTGTATTTGACAGGTTTTTACAGGTTTTTTATGTAAATTTTTGCTTTTTCATGAAAGAAAATAGGATGGTGGGATTTTGGCCTGGCCTCGTCTCTTGAAGAGACGGGTCTCTCCTTGGCCTAACCTCGTCTCTTGAGAGACGAGGATCTCTTGGCTGACCTCGTCTCTTGAAGAGACGAGGTCTTAGTGCCTGACCTCGTCTCTTCAAGAGACGAGGCCGCCTCTTTGATTGGCCTCGTCTCTTGAAGAGACGAGGTCAGGCACTAACGACCTCGTCTCTTCAAGAGACGAGGCCGTGTTGCCTATTTCTGGGATTAAATTCGTCCCAGTGGCATTTTCGTAATTTTTTTTAATTTTAATAATATTTTTTTCCTTTTCCCCTATTTTTTCAACAAAAATATATTTTTGTAATAAACAATTGCCATGTTAATTTTTTGAAAAGAGAGAGAAGTCTTACCATATCAAGTATAAATTTTGTAATTAAGAAGCAAAGTATTGCAAAATTATCTTAGTTAATAACATATGAGCTTCATTCTCTCAATTTATATAATTAGAATATCTGTGACATAGGACGTCGAATAATAATAATAATAATAATACTCCAATCCATTTTCTTACTTTGATAAATTCTTGTTACAAACTTCATCTTAAATATTTTTTTTTTTCCTTTTTAATGATTGTGTAAAAAGATCAAGCACCTACTGTAAGTATCAATTATCATCATTTACATATTAATTGTCTTATAATTGTATTTATAAGATACTTATTCTTCGATATTTATCGATTGATCGATTTATTTTCTTGGGCAGTTGCTTAGTTTCATGAGCTGTAACATGGTCACTATGGAAAATATTACTTTCTTGGACAGTCCTCAAGTACATGTTCACGTTTACTCTAGTAGTCAAGTCCAATTGAAAAATTTGACTATATAAGCTCCACGATTAAGCCCAAACACCGACGGATCAACATTGGATTTTCTTATAGATGTTTCCGTAGATAATGCAGCCATTGGAGGGGTAACTTTTTTTTTTTTTCCCATTTCCTTTGCTCATCTGCACTGAAATTTTTACTAACTCTAAAATTAAATGTTGACTAAAGAAGAAGAGCACTTCTTATGCATCATATAATAGATTAGATTCAAATCCACTCTCTCCAGATAATCAAATCTCAAATTTTACTTATATGTGATTAATATAAGTAGAGAATGAAATCCACTAGAGACATTTAGTGTCCATAGAAAATAAGAGGCAATTTGAATTCCACATTAAATCTAGATTTTTTTTTTCTAACCTATTTCTCTTTTTTATTGCACTGGCTTTATTGTCCATGTCTTAGTTTTTCATATTTATGCATAAAAATTGAAAAAGAATCAAGCTGGCTCATAATCTTAATTCAACCCATCACTCCACCCCCTCCTCTTGATTTAGTCAAGTAATATTCTTCTTCAATTGGTACTAAGGTTAATTTCTAATTATTAGCATAATCGCATATTAGAGTAAAAAGTTAATTGAATTTGAATCAAGTTTCTCTATTAATATTATTTTAATTAGAACTAAAAATATGTTTTTTAATAAATCGAGCTTCAATAAATTTAATTGAGTCGAGCTCGAGATTGTATAGCATTATTTCAAGCTAATTTTGAATTTGAATTCTTAAGCTAAATTTTAACTCCAACCAAGCTCGAGTTTTAAATTTTAAATTTGCAGTCCTAATACAACGATATCACCATTATAAAAGACAAAGAGTGATAAGAACCCTAGGTATAGAAAACCTAAGACCTTGCAACCATCACTGGATAATAAACCCCAAGGATCATTTGAACAAGTAATCAAGAATGTGACCCTAATCAAATCTGTTGAATAGAAGCGACGTTATAACGAATGGAACCCAAACCCAATCAAACTCGTCGATTGGAACCTAAGTTATCTATTTGATCTCCTCAAGCTTTTATGAAGAAATCAGATTCAAGTTCTTTTGCAAGAACTAAGAGAAAGTTCTCACGAATTGGAAGAAACTCTCAAGTGTATTTTCATTCAATTGATAATTCCTCATAAAATTTGTACAAAGGTTCATATAGGCTTCAAAATAGCCTTGGGAAATAAACAAACATGGAAAAAAAGAAGAAAATTCGAAAAGTCATAATGTATAAACATACGCTGATGGGTACATTGGTGGTGTAAAACAAAAGGTTGGTGGCATATAATATATAAGTTGGCAAGGTAGGCGACGACTATAATAAATTTGATTCTGGTCGTTTCTGGTTGTAATGTAAGTCGGCTATATGCTAGCGGCCTACATGCCCTACGCTGGCGGTGAACTTGAGTAAACTAGGTTTGCAATGAAGGCTGGTGATTCTTCAGTGTAAGCTGGTGGCCTCTATCTCTTAAAGTTGTTTCCAGTAACATAACAAGCTTGTCATTAGTGTTGGAGTCTTGTTGGTTTGCTTCCCTTTCTTGGATCTCTATGATTAATCCCTGCAAAGCTTCATTCACCCGCTTGGATCGTGCTCTTTTCATTGGGCCTCTAGTGCTTTGAAGTGGATCTCGGGACTTAGCTAAGTCTTTAGGAGTAGTTGTCACTTGATCTCATGGTTGCCCTAACAAGATATGACTAGCCTACATTGGCACCACATCACACAGAACTTCATCATGGTATTTACCAATTGAAAATGTAACCAAGACCTGCTTAATCACCTTGACTTCCCCACACTCATTCAACCACTGTAGTTTATACGGCATTTGGTGTTTCGAAGTCTTCAATTTCAGCTTATCTACAAACAGGGTACTAGCCACATTGTACAACTACCACTATATATAATCAAACAGCATACCTTGTTATTTACATGACATCATTCTTAGGCTAAATATTGAGAGTTTGCCTAGTGACTAGAAATTCACCCTTCATTGGACCTTCATACTCCACATCACTACAGTCTTCCAATGGTGGCATATCATTGTCACTGGAGGTGGTACTCTCGACAGCACCATTTTCATGAATAACCATAGTTCTCTGATTTGGACATTAGGAAGTAATATGTCCATAACCTTGGCACACAAAACATTTAATATCATGTGACTTAGTAGATGGTTTAGTTTCAAATTTACCTTTAGGAGTAGAAGTGAAATCTATGTCCATCTTATCCTCTTTAGTCTTCTTATCCTTGTGATCTTTCTACTTGGACTTCCATGAAGACTTAGAAGATGAGCCATAGCTCGATTGACCCTGGGAATTAAGTTGCTTCTCCACTTTAATAGCTTTATGCAACAATTCTTCCATCTCCACATAATGCTCTAGGCCTATTACATCAACGTTCTCCTTATTGAGCCCACCTATGAATCTAGCTATAGTAGCTTCCTGATCTTTCTCCACCCTGCTCTAATTATGACTATCTCCATCTCTTTGTAGTAGTCTTCTACGCTCATGGAACCTTGAGTCAAGCTCTGTAATTTCCTGCACAAATCCCTATAATAGTGACTAGGGATAAATCTCTTTCTCATTACCACCTTCATCTCCTCCCATGACCTAATAGGTCTTTCTACATATCTTCGTTTGTTGATCACCAACTGATCCCACCAGATGCTGGCATATTCAGTGAACTTAACTAGTGTCAACTTAAACTTCTTCTCCTTAGAGTAATTGTGGTAGTCAAATATATGCTCAACCTTCCTCTTCCGTTCCATTCCATATACAACTCTAGGTCATTGTTTCCCTAGAAAGAATGTATCTTCATCTTAATACTATCCAAGTTATTATCACGCTTTTGGGTCTTTCCTTTTCCTCTTCTAAAACTACCATCATTAGACTCTGAATCCTCTTTCTCCTCATCAACAAGGGACTTTTTCCTGTAGGATTTAGATCTGCTAAGAGACTCTAGATTGTCCAATCTCATGTTTAGATCCTTGATCTGATCTTAGATGGCTTTCATGAATAATTGCATATATGTCTCAAGATTCTCACTACCACTACTCATGATTTTAGTGCCTGCAAAAAAAAAAAAAAAAAAAAAAACTAAATAATAGGGTTAGTCCTCACTCACTCCCTCATGTGTGTACACTCAACAAATGTGGAATCACTTGTATTTCACTTAGATTCGGCCTCGATAATGGACTCACACTCTTGCTTTTTACCTCTCAACTTTTCTTTGCAAGTTCTTGATTAGAACTTTGATCAATGACTTCGCACATAAACAACCAAAGGAAATCAAATTTTAACAATTCAAATCCCAAAAGAAAATATTTTTAAACTAATAGAAATCAAGAAACAAGAAAGATCAAGATGATCAAGTAACAAAAGCAAGCTCTTCTTAGATCAAGAAATTAAACAAGTCCTCTTTGGAGACAAGGACATTCAAGAACTCTAAAAACTCAATATCACTTTTTTTTTTAATAGGAATTTTCCTTGTTCTTTTTTTTTTTTTTTTTTTTTACTTTGATTCCTTTTTTTTTTTTTTTTGCACGAATTTTTTTTTTTTTTATCAAGAACAATAAAACTCACAAGAAAGAATGAATCTTTCTTTAAGAAAATAAGAACTAAACTAGAGCAAGACACAAAGAAAGATCAAAGAAGAAAGAAAACAAACAAGGATAGGGTTTATCGATTCAAGGAGACAAAGCTCTGATATCAAATGATGAGAACCCTAGGTATAGAAATGTAAGACCCTGTAACAATCTTTGGATTAGAAACCCCAAGGATCCCTTAAACAAGTAATCAAGAACATGATCCTGATCAAATCTGTTGAATAGGACCAACATTATAATAAACGAAACCCAAACCCCAATCAAACTCGTCGATTGCAACCTAAGTTATCTATTTGATCTTCTCAAGCATTTATGAAGAAATCAGATTCAATATCTTTTTCAAGAACTAAGAGAAAGTCCTCATGAATTAGAAGAAACTCTCAAGTGTATTTTCATTCAATTGATAATTCCTCATAAAAGTTGTACAAAGGTTCACATAGACTTTAAAATAGCCTTAAAAATAAACAAAAACAGAAAAAAAAAAAAAAAAGAAAATTTGAAAAGTCGCGGCGTACAGACGTACATCGGTGGGTACGCCGATGGTGTACAAAGAAAGGCCGACGGTCTATAATATATAAGCTGGCAGCATAGGCGACAGCTATAATAAATTTGATTATATTTGTTTCTAGTTGCAATGTAAGCTAGCTATATGCCAGCGCTATACTTAAGTAAACTAGCGGTGTTGGAGGCGGTGCATAGGTCTGCAATGAAGGCCAATGATTCTTCAGTGTGAGCTGGCGGCCTTTGTTTCCTGAAGTTATTTCCAGCAACATAACAAGCTTATCATTCATGTTGGAGTCTTGTTGGTTGGCTTCCCTCCCTTGGATCTCTATGATTAATCCTTGCAAAACTTCATTCGCTTGGTTGGATCCTACTCTTGTCATTGGACCTCCAATGCTTTGAAGTGGATCTCGGGATTTAGCTGAGTCTTTGGGTTTAGTTGTCACTTGATCTCTATTTAAGAACCCAATAGAAAACATGGAATTACATAATATCCAAGCTTCAATGTAATAAAATATGATGATAATATATATATATATATATATATAACTAATCCTAAAAGAACTAGTATAAAGTTTATTTAAAAAATTCTAAAATTTGTTGTAGTGATTTTAAGTAATCTATTTATATTGTGTTTTTATTTATAGACATGAAAGTCCCAAGTCGAGCTGAATTTGATGGAGTGCTTTTTGAAGGTGATGATTGCATTGCAGTTCGAGATCAAACGTGGAATATCAATATTACCACTATTTCTTGCGGACCTGGTCATGGTATAAGGTCATATAAGGTATAGGAGCTAGTGCATTTTCATAAGGTTATGAATCTTAGGGCAAATTGAATATAGAATCTTGAAAAATCTACATCAATTACCTTAATTTCTTTATAAAATTACAAAAACTAATAAAAAATAATTAATCAATACAAATTTCAAATTATAATTGATTATTATTCGGAAATGATTATTTATTTGTTTAATTATTTACTTATTTTTTTTTTTTTTATTCTAACAATGTACGTGATATAGAACTAGAGGATATTAATTTTCTTGAGACAACCAATGGTGCCAGAATAAAGACATGGCAGGTATATAAAAAGCTTCTTAGATATATACTAATTTACTCAAATCATTTATTTGAATGAGCAAGATCAATTGATAATAGAAAAATACTAAATTTGATACTTGATTTTTAACGAAAATATTAATTAATTACCTGATGAACTTTAAAAAGTCTAATTTCATATTTAATTGAATTTTTTATGCCTTTAAACACTACCTCACTTAACATCGTTAAATCGTTATCCAACACATGTTTATTACTTAAAAAAAAAAATGAAAAGGAATGGCTAAGTGGGATAATGTTTAAAGGCACAAAATATTTAATCGTACATGAAATTATACTTTTAAAATTTATATACTCATAATATCATAAGATGTCAAGTTTTGATCATCCGAAGAGAGAGAGCGAGAGAGAAGTCAGGATTTTATTTCCATTTCTATTTCTATGATTACTTTCCTAAAATTTGATATCTTTAAATATGACCCCACTGTATCCAAAAAATAATTTTGTGAATAAATAACCTAAAGCCACCTATTATGAAAAGAAAAATAAAAAGTAAATTAAAGTTTGATTTATACGGATTTTATTAATAATACAAGAAATATTATTCACTAATACATTTGGTAAAATAGAAGCTTCTACAAATGATCATACAGTCAATTATCTTAACACTAAAATAATACTAATATATTATGTATTTAAATAGTGTGATTACAGGAATAAAAAAGCTATTAAATAACTGGCAGTTATACCGGTCCATTTAATAAAATGGTGAGATCATAGAATATATAATAAAGTTGAAACCAGTTCCGTGAACATTACTAAAAAATTCTAACCACAATCCATCGGCCTCTGATTTGGATAAAACTGCAGGACGGAAGAGGTCTAGCTCAAAAAGTCGGTTTCTATAATATGACACTTGAAGCTGTGCAAAATCCTATAACCATCGATCAGTATCTATTATGGTGATGGTCGACATGATTTTCCAAGTAAATATGGGTATGGTTTGGTTTCGAATCGAGAATTAAATTGGAATCATCACCGGTAGTTTTAAAATTGGAACCAAACCAGTTGGCCAATTTCAGGATCGATTGGCCGGTTCTAGAACCGGCAATAGAACCGACTGTATCATGGTTGGTTTTACCCGGTTCTATTGAAAAAAATAAAAAATAATATTAAATATATAATTATTAATATTTAAATTATTTCATATAAATAGTAAAATTTATTACTTATTCACAATTTATTTATTATTATCAATAACACAAATAAATATAGCTTAAAATCATATATAATTATTTTAAATAAACTTCTCGTAAAAGCAAAATTCATTTTCTTAATAATGTAAGATTATTTTTTGTATTGTAAATTTTTTTTTATTTTCTAGAGTATTTTATAATATCATAATACTAACTATAATTGATATTGAATGTGTTTGTATACATATAAATATGCATTCAAATAAATTTTAAAAAAATTTGGTAAAATTATTTAATATTTTTAGATTTAATAATTATTTTGACTTTAAATTTATTTTATTAAAATTAAATTTTATTTTATTTTTATCTTTTTAAAAGACGGTTCCGTAGTTTCAAATCGAAATCGAAAATCAGATCAGAATCGTGGAAGACAGTTTCGATTCCGGTTTCCTTAATTTCAAGATCAGAAATCAGCGATTTCAATTTTAATTCGGTCCGATTCAATTCTGTTCTAGAACCAAGATGATATCTATGTCCAAGCATAGTACGAGTCTTAATCAATGCCTTATCATGGATCCTTTGCTTTATCGTTTATAAATTTTAGTCCTGGGTTTGAATCCCCTCCTCTATTCTCATGCGTATTAATTATTTTTATTCTAATCTTTATTTTATTTTTAAATGAAGAGTACTGGAGTTCAGATAAGCGATGTTACGTTCCGATGGAAATGGGACATCCGCCACAGATGTTGCTATAAACCTTAATTGCAGTAGCAACGTTCCTTGCACTAAAATTAAATTGAAGAACATACAATTATCATCAGATCAAGCCAAAGAGCTGGAGCTTACGGCTTTATGTAGAAATGCCAAGAGACAAGCCATTGGAGTTGTTCAGCCTACTTTATGCCTTTGATCCATGTACACAATACCAATTGGGAAAACATTAACAATTGTATTGCAACTTAGTTTTAATCGTATCTTTCACTATCATTTAGTTTTCATATTTTCTTTCAATTCATACACTAACTTTTAGTGCAGTTTTAAACCATCGCCGGAAAAAAGGTTGGTTTATGAGGAATATTAGAAACTAACTTTGATATAGAAGACCACGTATGAGAAAATTACTATGATGTGGGATTCATTCGTAAGACAACAGATACTAGTAGGGTATGCCAAAATGAGTTAGATTGGAATGGATCGGGTTCTGGAATGACAAACTCGTTCCTAATTTAGAAGTCCATAAAAAATGGAATGAAATGACTATAAAGTGTATCTAATGAAAATGCCACTAGTAATAAATGTAAGTTATGAATATGCGAAAAGATAAAAAAATAATTACATAGTATATAACTAATAAAACTGGAATGGAATCACAAATCAACCATCTTAAAAGGGGGAATCAAATTCTCTTTCAAAGTCAGAATTATCAATTCAAAGGAACTACGGTTCTGACTTTTAAAAATGCATCAAAAAATAGGAAATGGAATGAAATATGGAGTTGCAATTCCATTCTTGCGTACCAAAATAGTATTAGTCTCTATTAAAGGACTATTTATAATAATCTTAATATCAAGAAAGCTTCAATGGGTATTATGCACCACATATAATACATGAGTGATACGTAAGTATTAATTATTTTTAACATGTAATTATATTAATAAATTATAGATGATAGTTATTTTAAAAATTATTCACTATTTCTTTCATATGTCGAAATGTGATTGCTAGTATTTCTTACTAGTTTATACTTATGAATCCATGTGGTTATAATATCTAATAGGTAATTTTGTAACAAATTTCTCTCATCCATGAAAGACCTTGTCCATTAGATTTAGAAAGAAAAATGAATTTTTTTTTTTTAAAAGGAAAACTCTTTGATAAATGGATGGCTTATTAATTATATTAATGAGCGGCCAAAAAAAAAAAATTACATTAGTGAGATCAAAAAGAAAAACTCATTACACCATCTTTTTTTAACGAAATCATCAAGAAAAATGTGCATCTTTTGGCATCTAAGGTAATGTAGATATTCAATAGTGGAGCATTGATAAACTCCCCATGTGGCATAAACGAGTCCTTGTATTGCTGAATCTTATATGAAAGCAAAATTGATGACAGAAAGAGCTTTGAGGGACCTTGATTTGCTAGGGCTAAATTCCATTGTTATGTTGTCCATGTCCGTCTTGAGCCCACTCAGTAGATAACCGTCTGATATTGAAATTTTTGTTTGTTATTGTCAAGATCGATAAATTGTTGCACGTCGTAACATTCACATTGACCAGTTGTCACAGCTTCAGCGTAATTTCGAAAATATGTTGTTTGTCTTCAACTATGGCAGCACTGTATTTTGGTGAAGAGGAAATTGCATGGTTGACATGACATCTTTGTCGTCTTGTGAGGAGGGTCACACTTTATCAAGAAGTGATCTATGTTCAAATCAGGGAACTAGAGCACCAAATATTTGTGCAGTCATAACTAAATTAATATTTCCTTGGTTCGAGACAAGGAGATCTTGGGAAAAAGGGCCGTTTACAGGGATGGAGAGATAGCAATAATAGGAATTAATAACTAAATTAATATTTCCTTGGTTCAAGATAAGGAGATCTTTGGGCAAAAGGTTGGTCTGCGGTGATAGAGAGATAGCAATAATAGGAATTAGTTTAGGCTAAAAGAAGATTGAAGATACTTATGGTTTAAAATACCGAATTAATTTTATATATTATTGATACGTTACTTTTCAACTTTTGTTTTAGAAATTTTTAGGATTCAGTAATATCTTAAAGAATTTAATTATATTTGAGATCCTATTATTTAGTCGATTATCAATTATGTTAGGTCATATTTGGATTGTCTTATGCACCCATAAATAGATTGAGTCATGTTACCACGATATAAAGTATATCAATCTATGAGTATTATTCCTTGAGAGACTTATGGAATGTTGTTTTGAATATTACGTGTTATTTCTCTTCATTCATTGTTTTCTTATCAATCTCATTACATATTATGGAGAACAAATTAATTGAATTCTTATTCTTTCAATTCCCATGGTAGCTTTATAATCCGTGATTTCTATCGAATTATAATTCAAATCACAACCCAGACTTGGCCTTTTTCACTCTCTATGAGCACTAGCTTGAGTAGAAGGTCACTCATCTACTTATAGGCCAAGTCCACATGGACTAAGATTCTATGGGCTCTTAATTGAGGTATGATGAATGGTTTATAAAGAGACCTTCACCTCAAAAGGTATGAGTATACTATATGAGTCTATTTTACTCTAAAGTACCTCCCTCTCTCGAGCCCTCTACGTTACCCTTTAGCAACCCACTAACCATGTTCTGTGTGTTCAAATTTTTCGAGCTTTAGCACTTTACTCCACCAGCAGTTCATTGCTTGCAACAATATCCATCTAACTTTATTAAATTATCAAGTTATACTCCTTTTCTTAATTTCTTGTGGGGAAACTAATGAATGTAATTCATATTTTTATCCCATTAAATCTTCGAACTGTAATATAAGTTTCCACAGAGTAAAATTTATTGAATTAAATACAAGTAATCTTAGTAAAAGTGTTACACCCCAAGCACATATAAGATGTATAAGTTTTCCACATATTTCACTTATGCCATATTTGTAAGGCTTAATCAATATATGTAGGTTTATATTCAACTTTATTTAAGAAAACATATTCTAAGAGATTTCGACAAATTTCCATTTCATAGGTATAAAATACAATTTTCCAAAAATAACTTATTTATGAATCTTTAGTAGATGGGCTCAACCCACATCAAAAGTTAAGGACATGTTGATCCTCCAAAATTAATTTAAGAACTAGTTAAGTATATAGTTATTTTTTTTAATCCTAAAATTCACTAATTGGTTCCAAACCAAGTTCAAATATAGTAAAAATCGATTTAGAAGTACTGTCTCATCGATCATAACTAAAACCACACCAATAACATTCTCAAGGCTTGTCCTTAAACCATCCTAAAGTCACAATGAACATTAGCATAGAAGTCATCACTAGTGCCTGGAATAATAAAAAGTAAGTGGTGTAGCTTGGAGAGACAATGATTAAGTTCAAACTCACACATCATATGTTCCCACTCTAATGCATCATTTAACACACACACATATATACTTAAATCAAAGCCTAAAAGCAACGCATAGGGATATGCGTGATTCTGACACACAAAACATAACATGAAATGAAAGCGATCTGAATCTTGCATCGAAGGTTAACGAACCTTTAATACCAAGCCAAAAAAAAAAAAAAAAAAGAGAAGTACTTTGTATAGTTCATTCTACTAAAACTGGCTATCATTGAGCACATTTGATCGTAGTACTTTTTCCTAGGGTCTCATTCCCCTTAGATAACCTCGTTGCATCTTTGTCTCAGCTTAGTTTACCATATTGGCCATAAAGTTCCTCTACCGACCACTTACTAGGTTGTACCATGCATTCTGTAGGGTCCTAGGCATCTAACTATTGTTTCCACCTAAAGTTATAGTCAGACACAACCTAGTCCAAGATTTCACTCGCTAGATCAAGTAATTATGCAAAAAGCAATATTCAATCAATTATCTAAGTTTTAAGTATCAATTCGATTAATTTCTATCTTAGCAATCAACATGCAATTATTGCATACCTATGGTAAAGAACTCATCCTTAAAGTCTGAACACTCCATAAAATTTCAATATCTTTTTCTTGATCATAATACCATATTAGTACTTTGCCCCATACATTCTTGCCAACAATTTTTTGTTTAAATTACCATTTTAAGTTTAAGGGTCATTTAGCTAGGACCCCTAGGGTCATGGATCTCTTCATATGACTTAACCAAATTTCAAGACATTAAGTTCTATTGAGTGTTGGTAGGCATGTATATTATATCTATAAATCTTCAAATTAATGTGTGCAAACCTATAATTTTACAAGAGCCAAAATATAAAGTTAAATGAATGAAGCTAGTTTAATGGATTTTGGCCTTAAATATTAAGCACCATAATTATTTAACCCTTTAAACCTAAAATTACATTAAATCGTACATATAATAAAATGAGAAATAGAATTATTCAATTAGAAATTCTAGTATATGATAGTGATCTAGGCATTTAATATAGCAAGTACGTAAATTTCAATCTAAAAATACTAGAATATGTGTCACCATAATAGGACATCACTCCACGCTCCAATTTGGCCTCAACAATGGAAATTATCCATTGTCCTTTACCACCTAAACAAATCAAATTGGCCGTAAAAATCATTAGACTTTATATTTTCATCATTAACCATTATTTAGCTCTTACTTGAAGAAAATTTCATTGATGAAAACTCTAAACTCTCCAATCTTCTAGAATCTATATCTCTCAAAATCTTCATTTATTTTCAAAACTATAGGTTGCATTGAGATCATGTACTTGTGTTCTATGAAACAAGAGTCAACTCAATAACGTTCTACTAGTCTCTAATTTCACACGAATGCTAACATCAACGAATTCAATGAGAACTTAAAACTAATTTGTTCTCAAATTTTTCATCTAAGCTTTTAGTTAAAATTTATATATTTGCATTCTTTAAGCTTAGAGAGGCATAATCTTATGTCTTTTAGGTAAAAACTTTCAATTCTCAAGTTAGCCATCAAATTAAACTACTTCAACTAAATATGAGGTTAGTACACTTGAATGGTGTGTTGTATTGCTCTTTACAATTCATTCATCAGGATGAATTATACCATGGTTGTGTTATTGCTAAGTTACGAATGTTGACTAGCCAAAAGACCTTAGGAAACTGCAATACAAAAAATAAATTTTTGGGATGAAGGAGAGCATCGTCTAGTCCTATACCCCTACCATCCGACCAGTGATGGTCTGGTCGATACGTAGCCGAGTCAATCTTGGATCAAGCTAAATGAATAATTTCTAGTTTTGAAAATAAAATAAAATAAATATTAAAAACCAAGCTAAACGAATAATAATTAACTAAGGTTATGTTCCTAGTGATGAAATATAATATCAAATCGCAATTTCACCACAGACTAATATATTGGGTAAATTACACCAAAAGATCCCAAAATTTGGGGAAAAGTTCATTTAACATCCCATCGTTTCGGTTGGTTAAAAAGAGGTCTCAACATTTGGGGATAAATTCATTTAAGATCCCAACACTTGAAGAAATGTGTCAATTTGGGTCTTTAATAACACGTGTCAACGGAAAAGAGCTTTTGAGTTTTAATTAAATATTCTCTCCTGTTGACACGTATCATTGGAGACCTAAAGTGATCCACTTCTTCAAACAAATTAAAACCTTAAATGAACTTAAGCTCAAATATTGAAACATTTTGGTATAATTCACCTATAATATATTAGTGTAGTGAAAGCAAACATGGGCACTGGTTTGGAACTGAAATTGTCAGTTCTTGTTTTGAAAGATGGAGAATTAGGACCAGAACCGGAGGGGTTGGTTCCGATCTAGTTCCAAGGAAACTGGCAGTTGTCAATTCAGTTCTAGAATCGGGGAACCAACCTTTTTTTTTCCATCGTATTATAATAATTTATTATTATTGTTGTTGTTGTTGTTGTCGTTACGTCGTCGTTGTCGTTGTTATTGACATTAGAAATGAGGAAGAGAAAAAAAATTACAAAATACACATGGTCCAACCCTACTTTGTTTGTATTTTTTTTTCCATTATCATGTAATGATGGGTATAATTTTTATAATTTCTTATACTCATTTTGTTTTATATAGAAAAGTAAGTATGTCAAAAAGATAAAAGACAAAACACAAGTGTGCTAAGTTGAAAAGAAAAAAAATAAAATATAGACTTGCACAAATAGTAGCATAAAAAATTTTTTAATAACATATGGTAATTATGTATATATAAACTTGCACAAATATAGATTGGGTGTCTAAAAGATTATTAAAAGAAAAAGATAGGACTTATAAACGATTATATATATAAAAAAGAAATTCTTTTTTTAACCGAAGTAGAACTGCCGGTTCCATTAGCTTTTGGCCATAGAATCGATAATTCCACCCGGTTCTAGAATCATCATTGGTAGCTCCAATTCATGGCTTTCGAATCCTAACTGTAGTTCTAGAATCACCAGTGACAATTCCAATTCGTGGCAACTCCAATTCGGTTCCTAATTTGAATCTAATATGTGGCCATGTCTAAGTGAAAGTTGGATTATGAATTAAAAAATAAAAAACGTAAGAAATCATCACTTCGTTTCTCTACAGTCGAAGGACACGAAACCAATTTATTTCCTCTAATCAATGAAATCTTTAGCAAATGCGTGGAATAACATGAACGTCGAGCCTCAATTAACAATATGTCCTTCGTCCCATTTACAACACAAAAGTAGTAAGGATTTTCGATATAATTATTGGATATTATAGACAATAACTTCTACATTGAAAACAGATAACTCTATCAACTTCCCTTATATGAACCTCCAAGTTACTAGCCAAGTCAATAAGGTAATTTTTATAATTATAGTAATATATTTGTGTTTAGCACAGGATAAAAAATAGAAAAAAAAATATAAAGCTGTGAAAATTACATTATCATGATACAATTTGATTTTCTTTTGATATTACAACGTAAGAGAGGAATTCAAATTCAGTGCGTCGCACTTTAAAAACCAGTGATAATATCACTAGATTATAATATCATTAGTCATGATACCGTATAATGCGGACGAGCTAGGAGTTACACCGTCGGCCTAAAATTCTATATCATCGGATTTGTCAACACTAGTCAATAGTATCTATTTGCATTTATTATTTGTCTTTGTTATTAGTCAATATCGTATTTATTATTAACCTTTTAGGATTTTGTTGATTTCTTTCTTTTTTCTTTTTAAGATTATATCTATTGTATTTTAGGGTTTTCGTATTTATTATTTACTTTTTTAGGATTTTTATGTAATAGTATAAACAGGCCTTTAGGGTTGTCTTTGTACACAACCGATATTTTGATATCTTTGATATTAAATTAAGAAGATTTTTTCTGAATTTGCAATTGTTTAACAATTATGTGATTAAGTTCACGTTTTGAAATCAATCATTGAATTGGTTTTTGTTCTTTAACGCTTTTGCATTGCCTCAAATTGGTATCAAAGTAAAGTGAGTTCCTACGAAAATGGAAATTAACATTAATGTTGACGAAGGTTACGTCTTCGACGGTGTTTGGGATGTGGAAGTCCTAAGAGCCAAATCCTTGGGTTGAAGGGCGGTGTTGAAGAACATGGATAAAAGATTCTAGCATATAGAACAACACTTTGATGACTTGATCTATCGACCCGATGCCAATAGAAACAGGAACGATTATGGGAGATATCAATATAGAGGTCGTAGTTTTGATGATTATTATGAAGATATGAATGAATATAGAAGGAATAATTTCAAGCAAGAGACAAATATTCCATATTTTAGAGGGGATTTAGGGATTAAGGAATTTATTGATTGGGTTGCTGAGATTGAGAGGATCTTTGAATATATGGAGATACCTAAAGAGAAAAAGGTAAAATTGGTGATTTGTAAATTGAAAGGCTATGCTTCTATTTGGTGGGAGAGATTGCACAAAAAGTTAAGTTGTGAAGGAAAAACACCTGTTAGAACATGATTTAGGATGAAATACTTATCGGAAGATGAATTTCTTCCTCTTAATTATAAGGAAATTTTATTTCAACAGGACCAAAGACATCATCAAGACAAGAAATCGATGCTTGAATATCCACCAATTATTTCAATTAAACTTGATACAAAGAGATATGTTTCTAATGTACCACCTAAAATTGTCACTCCCAAAGTCAAGGTATATCTCCATTGTCCCAAGGTTGAAAAAACTCTATAATTAAATTCAACTCTAGACTCGAGGACGAGTTTTTTTTTTTTTTTTTTTTCAAGTGGAGGAGAATGATGAGGGCAAGCTAGGAGTTACACCATCGACCTAAAATTCTATACTGTTGGATTTGTCAACACTACTCAACAATATCTATTTATATTTATTATTTGTTTTTATTTATCTTTATTAGTAGTCAATATTGTATTTATTATTTACCTTTTTAGGATTTTGTTGATTTCTTTCCTTTTTTCTTGAGATTATATCTATTGTATTTTAGGGTTTTTGTATTTATTATTTACCTTTTTAGGATTTTACGTAATAGTATAAATATGTCTTTAGGGTTGTCTTTGTACACAACTGATATTTTGACATCTTTGACTTGAATTGAGAAGGCTTTCTCTGAATTTACAATTGTTTAGCAATTATGTGATTAAATTCACGTTTTGAAATCAATCGTTGAATTGGTTTTTGTTATTTAACGCTTTCACGTTGCGTCACTATTTGATTATTTATATGATTAGACGTTGTATTTAGATATGGTATGATTTAAGCTTATTAATTGCAATATCTGAATTTCATATTCATTCAATCATATTGTATTTCTCTTTTATACATGCTAATGTTAGATTATGAATATCATCATGAGTTGCATCCCAATATGTAAATTATAGACCTGTGTTTTCAACGGTGTAGCTACGAATAAATTAATATATTAATAGTGATATGGGTAACTCGTTTAGCGAATTGCATTTTTTACAGTAAATAAATTTTGTGATAATAAAAAGTTGGAACTTTGTACGTTTAGAGAAAAGTAGTATGGATAATAGGCTAACATGTGTGGTTATATAGGTTTAAGGATTTGTTGCATATAAATTGCAAACATGATAGATTTTGTAGTATATTGATTTAATTATTTGCACGTTTTGATAAGAATGCATGTCAATAATCAAGTCATGTGTTAATCTTGACATTTTCAATGCTTAGCAATTAATGGGGAAAAGCGTAAGTAGTAATAGATTCATAGGTTAATGTTGTTTTTACAAGTTAAAGGATGATATATAATTATATATAGGTTAATTAGACTACTAATCAAATTATAATATTAAAATGTTCTGCTTTATTTATTTTTTCAAAGTTTTAACACCATGTTTGAAAAGAGGGAAGAAATTAGGAAGGAAGCAAATTAAGAGGAAAGAAGTAGAGAAAAAAGAAAATGAGATGAAAATGTATAAATCCTCTTATTTGGATAAGAAGGCAAAAGAAAGTGGAAGGAAATCTATCAGAAGATTTTTTTATTTTATTAAAATAGCATGAAAGTCTTCCTTATTCTCTTGATTTAAATTATTTTTGGTAGCCTCGAAGAAAGATTTTCTTCCCTAAATTCATTTCCTCCCTTTTTTCCATGCAATTCCAAATAAGAGAAAAAGGACAACTTTTCCTTCAAATCCCTTTCCTATTTCTTTTCATCAATCTAAACATAGTGTAAGTCACCTGCCTTGTAAAATTATTCCTATTTATTCAAAATTATTGTAATATTATATCCATAAATTTAGAAGGATCAACCACATTGAAATGATAACAATGTTATGTTTTTACGAAATTTTCAAGTTATTATGGGTTCATATGGCGGGAGTGAAAATCTAATTTTCAGCATAAAAATATATATGACATTTAGAATTAATAAAGCTGATGTTACAGGAAGAATTTAATCAAAATTATAATACATTAAACTAATATAATATAAGATAATTGAGATAGCAGATAAATATACCAAGCATGCCATTTCACCATACCAAATCCTTACAAGCCTTAGGTAGCAAATTTGCTCACCTTGGTATGAATCCAAGTCAAAGATTCTATCTCTCTCCAAAGTTAGAATATTATGTTTTTGTCATAAACCATATCTTATTAGACATCCAGCTATGACAGATTTCATTACCTTTTACTATAGGTCTTGGTAGACGTCGTCACAGTTCCGTTCGGATCTGGAACCGAACCTGAACCACCGGTTTCCGGTTTCAAAAGTGGTGGAACCGGAACTGGACCCGTGGGAGTCAGTCGATTCCCACAGTTTGATTTCGATTCTAGAGGAACCGAGAACCATGAAAAGAATAAAAAAATCAATTAAATAATTTACTTAATTTAACTAAGAAAAAATGTAAAATAAATTTTTAACTTGAAATAACATTGAGCCTAACAATAATTATTCATAGCATTAGTAAAAAGAAATTCTATAATTATGTATTTATTTATATACAATCACTTGCACTTTTTTAGTTGTTATATTAGCAATATGACACTATAAAATATTCAAGATATAAATAATTCTCAATAACAAAAAACAAATCACACTTGTTAAGATTATAATTAAAGACTACTTTAATTAGAAGTCTGCATAAATTTAAAATATATGATTTCAAATGTATTATTACTTGTGTTGTTAATAACACATTAAATATTATGAATAGGAAATAAATTTTTTTATTATTTATGCGAAAATAGTTTTAGATATTTATTTTATAATTACAATTTTTTATAATTTTCTTTTCTTTTTTTCTTATTTTTTTTTTTATATTTTTTAGATGTAGAACCACCGGTTCTACCGGTTCCTAAATCGACGATTCCAAACCACCAGGTCATTCTGTTTTTAGGGATGGAACCGTAAGGACCCGTCTGAACCGACGGGTCCTTTACCGGTTTGGACCCATTCCCAATCCGGTTCCTGATTCAGGAATTGCCGGTGACTGGTCAGGTCGGTTTCCGGTTTGGAACCGACCCGTGATGATGTCTAGGTCTTGGTCATCTCTATAAATCGCAAGCATTGGTTTCATAGTTCCATGCATTAAGTGAATCATATAACTCACACACATTGCGGTGCTAAGACTCAATTAAAACATATTGTGCTTATGGCTTGTGTAATAAGAATTCCAATATAAGCATATAGATTCATCTGTTGTTCTCTTTAATTACATTTTTGTATTGTTATTAATTCCTTTAATTAAATAATTATATGATTATTATTATTATCTTATTATGCAGGAAATTTTCATCATTTGGTCAGTTTTGTGCATTAAAACGTTGGTGGTATCCACCCAGAGACAAATATTATTTGACGTAATGCATTATGGAGCTGTTGGAGATGGAGTAACCGATGATACCAAAGTACAGAATATATATATATATATATATATATATATATATATTATTATTTGTTCGTCTTTATTTTTCTTAATTTTAATTTTCACTATCTTTTAAGCTTTAAACTTAACAAATATTATTATAGTAATCTCAAGAAATTGCAGAGGATACTAGAAACATATAGTTATAAGTAATATGGAGAGAAGGAGAAGGAAATGATAACCTCAAGAAATTTCAGCTATGAATAATATGTTAATGGAAAACGAAAATAAAGATTCTTAATTTAGAAATGAGTATTAACAATCCTTAAACAACAAAAATTTTATCATATGAACAAAGAAGTGATGGTTTTATAATGGAAGAAATCATGGGACTCTGATTCATCAAATTTATATATTTTATTTATTAAGGCATTTAGCAAAGCATGGAATGACGTATGTGGAGCAAAATCAGGCATTCCGACCTTGAACGTACCTCCCCACAAAGTATTTATGTTGAGGCCAATAAGCTTTGAAGGTCCATGCAAAACAAATCATGTTCAATTTCAGGTATGTTGTTATATTTATTTAGCATTTCTTTTAACCGTTGTTGCAATATATAGGGCGTCAATTGATTATATTTTCTTACCAAGTTATCCAATTTTATGTTGTGTCACATGCATATATATCAACAAATGATAAATTAAAGAAATTTATATCTTAAGTATAAGTAAGCATGACAATATAAAAATATTTTCATCTATAAAAATCTCTATCAGTTTCTAATATTGATACATAAGCAATTTAAGGAACTTTCTCCTTTAAGGATGATCTATTCATTTTATCTATAATGTTCTCAACGAGAGTTCTCCACATAAACATTTTTGCTGGATGACTTTTATTTTTTGTTTTTTTATTTTTTGTCAGATGCTTTGTAGCATAATGACATTGCCACTACTCTTCTGTGTAGGATAAACCATAATGGAATCTCCCATCTCTTATTATAATGGCCAAAAATAGAAAAAAAGAAAAAAAGGTGAACAATAAATATTTTCATTTGATTTGAGATATTCTACCCAGTTTCATAGATCAAATAAAAGCATCTATGGTATGAAAGTTAAGCATCAGTCCTAGTTAACGATCTAAGTTCATTGGTTAACAACTTTCATATTGAGATTTAGGATAAGAACATAATCTAGGAACCCTACGATAAAATATGGTACAATAAGCTTATTAAAAATTACTAGAATTAGAGACCCCTCTTGAAATATTAGACTGATGTATTTATATTCCTTGAAAAATATTGGCAATTTAAAAATTCTCCATGATACCAAAATAAATCTTGTTTCCATATGCAAATGTAATTTTTTAAGGCTAATTAATCTCTTAATTTGACTTCTCTTAACAATTGAATTATCAACCAATTAAGATCCTCAAATCAGATGATGGGTGGACCAAAAACAACTACTTGCAAGTGTGTATTTGTTGATGGAGGAGAATACTTAAGGTTGTATTAATAAATTTTTAAAGGCATGTCGACAATAATATTTAAAAAGAAAAATAAGGATTTTTTATAATTATTATTGTTTTTTTTATATACTGTTATTATTATTATTTTTTTTTTTCTGTGATGTTAAAGATCCTAGGAAAAATAGTTGCACCAGAAAAGGTGTGGGGTGGCCAAGGTCAATATAATTGGCTCGTGTTTAATAGTGTCGATGGACTATATGTGTCTGGCAATGGCATCATTGACGGCCGAGGAGCCGCATGGTGGAAATATTGTTCGACGGTAGGTTGTCCAACACACAACTACAATCATGTTTTTTGTTTTTTCAATGATATAATCATCATCTATTGAAATGAAACTCATCGACAATTACTTTATTTTGCAGATGGATGCTTGCACTAGACCTACGGTAAGTTTGGATTAATTGTATCAGGGTTTAAAGGGATAGTTGTTAAACACCTTCATAGTTTGGTGTTTGCATGTGGAGACATAGCTCACAAAATATAACTTTACCTCTCCGTAAACTTTTGAAATGAATTTTTAAAAATATGCATATACTACGGCTATAAATGAGTTGAAATGAGTCGATACAATATAGTGTCAAACTCGAACTCAACTCAAATGAAAAACTTGAAACTCGAACTCTATCGAGTTCTAATTTCTAAACTTGAATTCAACTAAAATCGATACTTGATAAGTTCAAACTTAACTCGAATATTCCTATAAAAGTTAATTAGACTGGAAAATAAGTTTAGATTTAGACTAGAAAATCTCTTAGATCTGTTATTTTTAAACTCGAGATCAAACTCGATAGCAATTCAAGTGGCTAGAACTCAAACTCATATCGATTGCATTGAAGTTGAATTTAAATTATCTTCGAGTCAAATTTGAATAGCTTGTGAGTGGGTTCAATTCACTTATAATTCTAGCATACACACCTAAAATGCTGCTAAAGTTATAAAACAATTGCTACTATCTATTATCCTATTCACCTTGGTTTTAGGGTTTTTTGAATATGCATGGATATCCTCAAAAGTTAAGATGATATAAAGTTATATTTTAGAAGTTTATGATATGTTCTGATAATGCAAATCTATTATATATAGTTAATATGACGTGTTAGGATAAGAAACAAGAATAAAAATTAAAAAATAAATAAATAAGAAGCAAATGTCAACATCTTATGATATAGAAAGTATTTGCCATTTTATATTGCCAGGCATTGAGTATTGCAAATTCCAAGAATGTCAATCTTGTCGGATTAACACATATCGACAGCCAAAGAAATCACATTTCCATAGATGCATGCAACCATGCATCCATCCGAGACCTCCATATTCGGGCACCTGAATTGAGTCCTAACACCGATGGCATCGACATTGCCTCGTCTACCAATGTCGTAGTTGACAACTTGACAATCGCAACAGGTAGGTACTGTTTTTCGCATGTTGGGAATAAAATAGTTTTTCCTCCCTCGTACAAGGTTAATTTGCATTTAGCTAGTAATATAGTTTTTTTTCCGGATCTCTATTATTATAAAATAAGGAATTATAGTCTTTCCATAGAATCAAAAGAATAGTTACTTTTTATTATTTTTACCATATTCTCAATATTTACCATGGAAGTTTAGCTCAATAGTCAAGCTATGGATTTGGGTAATGTCTTTTTGATACATTATTCTTAGTCTATTGCTAATGTGATTTTAAGTGCAATGAAATAAAATAATAACTATTATTGCACTATTTTACTTTTGGTTAGCTGTAATTTTGCTCCTGTAAATCAAGAAATAAATTAGCTATAAGGACGGACGGTGGCTGATTAAATTATTTCCTTATAAAATTTCAACATGCACTAAGGAAAGTACATGGTGGAGTATATATTTATTTTAATAATCAAATGATTAATTTTATGATCTCAAGGCCATAAAAGTTTCTATTTTTTAAATAGTTAAACATGTTTCATTCAAGCCATTTTAAGCATCGAAAGAAATAAAAATTATCATCTTCTGTTGATTTGCAGACAAATACTGAATGTGTTCTTCTATTTGCCTGTTGATTTGTAAATACCCAAAAAATAGGCATCCGAAATTTAAAAATGATAAAGAGAATTCAAAATTTTGAGAATAAATAGAGCAAAAGGAAGCTTCAAAATAATATCACTGATCAACCGTTCTTTTCTTTGCCCTAAGGCATACAATTATATGTAAGCTCAAAAGCCACCATACATAAAACCCAAAAAATGTCAAAAATAGAGAATCCCTAAAACCTATAGATATAAAATAATTAAAAGGATAATTAAAATGTTACAAACAACAATAAAACGAGCTTTTTCTATCAATAGTTATGATTATTATTATCATATATTTCCTAAAATAAAAAAAAAATTGAAAGTCTAAACGATTGATACTCATTGGCTCGTTCTACCCGACATTGGGATCTAAATTTATAAAACTATCACTAATTAGTATTTATCCCATTTTTTTCATATATCTATTTGTCATCGCTTCCATTAATCATATTCATAAATATTTAAAGAAAAAAAATGGATAACTATATACAAATTGAATTTTCTTTTAATTCTATATTTAGAATTTTTCCTTCACTTATAGGTGATGATTGCATTGCTATCAACAATGGTTCCTTCTTTATCAACATAACAAGGGTGAACTGTGGCCCCGGCCATGGAATAAGGTTTGTGAATATTATTTGGTTGACGAAATTATTTGTTTTTTCTACCGCATGACAACAATAATCATATATGAAATTGTTCAGTTTTTGAAATTTAAAATTAAAACATAAGCAAGTGGAATTTTCTATTTGGTAATGTGTATTTCTATCCTTTTTTTTTTTTTTTCCTTTTTTTCCACCTCGCACAGTATTGGAAGCCTAGGGAGAAATGGAGAATATAATGTCGTGGAAAATATCTATGTGAAAAACTGTAATTTCACCGGAACCCAAAATGGAGCAAGGATAAAAACATGGAAGGTACTTTTCACATTAAATAATTTAATGTCAAATAAATAAATAAAAATCGCTTCATATAACTTTATCTATTTATTTACTTCAATTTTGTTGACATTTCAGGGTGGTTCTGGCTACGCAAGAAAAATCCACTTTGAACACATCTCATTTGTTAACACGGCAAATCCCATTATCATTGACCAATCATATTGTCCTAGTGGAGTATGCAAAACTAAGGTGAGCAAGAAAAAGAGTAAATACTCTTCATTTTTTTTTTCTTTTTTGCCCCTTCAAAATTGGAATGCACTTCTACAACTATGTGTTGCCTGTGGATGTAAAGCTTTCAAAATATATTTTTATTCTTTATAAATTTTAATATATACATACATATATATATTCCAAGAATGACTTCAATGGTACCAATATGGCACATGAATTGATTAATAGCACGTAATTACCAATTATTTTTTAACATTTACAAAAATTATTCATTGTGATATGAATTGATTAATGACGCATAAGTCATTACTATATTATATACCCTAAATTTGCCCTTTAATTGCATATTCTCCTTCTTTTACTTTCTGGTCTATATAAATTTAAAGGCAAAATGCAAATACACTTGCCCAATTGGTTGGATGTAACATCTAAATCTTGAAAGTTAGTGCATAACTCTTAAGTTATGATTGAAGCCAACATTCATTCACCGTGTATGGCTTTTTTAGCTATTGCTTTGGTCATTTAACAATAACATTGGGGTAAGTATATACTTCCAAAAGTCATAAAGTGGTAGATCCACACATAATAATAAAGCATAGTAGTGGTGATTTTATAATAACCATGTTTTCCCATTAAGCAACATTCAAAGATAAACGTTTCCTTTTATGTACATGTGTTTTGAATATATTTTCCTCTAATTACACACATGCTAACAATTCTTTTTCCTTTAATTCTCTTAAATGATGATGCATATAGGTGAAAAGGTCAGCTCTGAGTATCAGTGAAGTGACATACAATAATATACGTGGGACATCTAAGAGTCCAAATGCCATCACTTTTAATTGCAGCAGTCTTCATGGTTGCAATGGAATCGAGACAAATGATGTTCACATTTCCTCAGTCATAAAAGGAGGGAAGGTTTACTCTGTATGCAACAATGTCCAAGGTGCATATGATGATACAAGTCCTCCTGTGAAGTGTGGTAAATTACCTATTTGGAGATAGTTGTTTGGTTTCCAGTCAAAGTAGAGCTAGTGAGATTTTAATAATACAGAGAAGATAATAAACATTACTAATAAACCATTGGTGCGTACATTCACCTTTGTCATGTAATTATCCAACCCTTTTGAATAAGTATTAGAGTGGCTTTGTCATGCATGTAGCAAATGTCACTTGAAATAAATATGCATTTTATTTGGATCAAATTAGCAAGTCCTTTTATAAGATATTTATATTTTTATTGTGTACTTTTATATATCCTAAGTAGGAGTAGGGCTGTAAACAAACCAAGTCGAGACGGAATAATGTTGAGCTTAAGTTCGACTTGAAATTTCAAAACTCAAGTTTGGTTGAAAGTAACACTACATAAGCTCGAGCTCAGCTCGATTAAGCTCGTTTAGGCTCAGTTTATATTAAAAAATAATTTTAATTCTAATTTAAATAATATTAATAGTCAAACTTAATTTGATTCAATTAATATTTATACTCGAGTTGAACTCGATATAGCTTGATTAGGCTCGCAAGATAATCGAGCTAAACATATGAAGTTCGAGTTTGAGCTCCACTTGACTATTTTCGAATTGAACTCAAGTAAATGTTGAGCCAAGCTCAAGTAATTTGTCAATCGGTTTGGTTCATTTGTACTCTTAAGTAGAAGCAAACTACTATATGAATGTGTTGATTTAAAAATTTAAACTTAGTGATAATATTTTTTTCTTGGGTTAATGATATTTTATACATGTAAAATATTCGTCTGCAAATGATGATAACTCTGAAAATCGTCCAAAATGTGCAGATTCTTGAAGACTATGGAAACCATTCAATTTGCTTTATTCAATTAGAAGTTATTTAGTTTTTTCCTTTGTCTATAGATGGACACGAGCCTATAGACAAATTGGCGTAAGAAAGCAAACATGCTTAACTGTATTCATAACTCAAAACATATAGATTTTTGAAAGATTCAAAGGAAAAGGGCAGGAGTGCAAATCAATTACTAGTCTTCATTCAACCTAGTGTCATCAATTTTAGCATTTGTACATCTATAAACACGTATTTATTAATGAATGGTCCATAAAAGTAAAAAAATTTTCTAATTTGTGTACTTGTCAAGACAATCTTAATGTGTAGTTATAAATATTACTAAAAGGACAAGTATTTATTGTAAATGTCTACTTCTTTACTCATATGTATGTATGTATGTATCTTATAATGAAGTCTTAAAGATTAATTAAAATGCGACATCATATATCACAACCACCGAAAAAAAATATGTTTATATCACAATATGCAATATGACTTAATATAACTTAATATAACTTAAGAATCTCAAAAGATGAAGGGTGACCCTACATAGTTAAAAGAAAATAAATGCACAATTGAGTAATCTATTATAAATACTTTCTTAATAAAAACACCTTTCGTCAAATATAACATATAACACCATTAAAGTCCTAAACTAGCCCTCCCTATAGAGACCGAAAAGAAATGTCAAATAATCTTCTAGGAAATTAACTTCAATTTCATGAAATGATTTATGTTGAACCTAAAGGTATAACAAGAAAATAGCCATATGGTGGAAGGAAGGTTTAGAGAGATCATTGAGATTGAATCTTATGAGAATATTATGGAAACAATAATCAAGTTTTAGAGTAGTGAAAATATGTTGCAATGGTAGTGATAGCACCAAAGATATCTGAAGATCAGTTGGTGTTTTGTGGCTACATTCAAAGATTGTCAAACAAAATCAATGAGCCATGGTTTTGTGTAATGGATCAACACAAATACTAAGCCATCAAGAAAAACATGCAAGGAGATCTAATCGTGAAAGGCAATTAATGTTTCTCATTGTATGAATTTTTTTTTTTTTTTAACTTTGGCCTTGTTTGCATTGACTCCAAGCGATATAGTTTTTGACTTAAAGGAGCTTGAGAAAAATGGAGAGAGGTAAAGAAAAAGTTGGATAGAGGACTAGTGAATTGTTTGTGTATAAATTCCCTGTCTTTTGCTCAAATTAGAAATTTGTTTGAATCAAGCTTAGGTCATTCCCTTTTATTGATATTGTTAGATGTGTAAACTAAGAGCTTCTGAATTGCTCTGTATCAAACAAGCTTGCCTCAACTATGATGGTTGTGAGGATACCATTTTTCAAACCTAAATAACCCAAAAACATGGTAAAGAAATCAAGCCAAATTAGCAAAAACAATAATTCAAATGTGTTGGACGATGCTTAGACAAAGCTCGAATGCAAGTCAAGCGTTTTGGAGCAACAATGTTATATTTTGTTTTTACATTGGTTCTTTTGTTACACTATATAATTGTGATATATGGTGTGATGCTTCTTATACAAAATATTCTATTAGTGTGGCATGTGCAACTCTACTAGCTCACCAATTGGTTACATAATATTCTAGAATACTCATTACTATCTACATGTAAATGGGCTAACTAAACAACTTGAGTTTAAATTGCAATTGGGCCTTTAGCCCGCTCTAGACCCACTCCATTCACCAACCCAATCTACTTCATAGCAGACCACAGCTCAACGCTTGATGCATCCATTTTACCACACATGTAATTTTCCAACATCCCATTGTCATTCCTCATACTGCAGCTACTGTTGGAACACAATTGTAAAAACCTGTCTAAACTCGTGGGCATAAAGATGTATGGACTAGGTTTGTGAGTCGCTCCAACTTATTCAATTTTTGAATTTCCAAGAAGAAAAGGCATATTTAGGTGACATCATTGATAGCAAAGTTCTTGCAGGGAGAAGATAAAAAGCCCAAGAAAAGCCCATTGGAAAAAAGGGTTGACGTCAATACTGATACACAAACTTTCGTAAAAGGTTCAATTAGGTATTTGAAATTTGGTTTTAAACAATTTAGTATATGAACTTTTGCAAAAAATTTAATCAAATACCTAAAGTTTGGTTTTGAATAATTTTGCCAAGTTAGAAAAATATACGCGAAAATTTGCTTCAAGTATCAAATTATTCAAAACCAAACTTTAGGTAAGAAAAATATACGCAAAAACTTGCATCAAATACTACATTATTCAAAACTAAACTTTAAATACCTAACTAAACTTTTTATAAAAATTCAAGTACCATTTCTTGCATCATACCTTGGAAAAAAAATGAAGTATATTGCCAAAGCTAATGAGCCAAAGAGGATAGGTTTTTCATAGGCTTAAAATATTTAATGACACTTTTCAAGGTGGCCTTACATAAGGGATCAACTAATCCTAACCTTCTTTAGACTAGAGTGCTAAGGGGATTTTCTTTCCCCAGTTGTGAGCTTATTGATGTAAAGAAAGGAAAGCATGCATCTGGACATCTACGAAGTATCTTGGTAAAAGAGAGATTCAATCATATACCAACTTGTGGTAAATAGGAGAGAAGAAATCAAATTAGGATTTTCATAAATTCTTAAACACTAAATTTCTCAAACAAGACACCAACTGTACATCCAACTTCAAATGTTGATATTAGTTTGAAAGTAAAGGAATCAATTAAAGATGATGGAAAGAGTATTGCATGAGGAACAAACTCATGAATTATCTAGTAAAGAAGTTACAACAAAAATTTATGAAATTACATTATAAATGCTTGACCCTTACTTATCAAACATCCCAATGGTCTATTAGAGTCAGCACTAAATAAGTCATTCAATGAAGGGCAATTTACTACTTAAAGAAATTCAAATACGTGGGCATCATGGGTTGTATAAGTTATTTTAAACAAATAAAAATCCTCTCTCAAGTAGGTTAATGTCACAAATGATACCTGAACTTTGATAAAATATGTAATTGCGTACCTGAACTTTAAAATTGATTAATTTAGTATCTAGAAAAACTTTTTTTACATGCCAATAGTACCTTCATGGCTCCATCAAGTTCTTTTAGATACTAAAATGATCAATTTTTAAGTTTTTTAGGTACTAAATTAATCAATTTCAAAGTTCAAGTATCATATTGCATATTTTGATAAAGTTCGAACACCAATTGTGACATTATCCCCTCCCAAGTGCCATAGCTTTTTCTATAGTCTCTTTCTTAGAAAGTAAAGAACCTTTACAAAATAAGATATTATGACCATAAGAAAGTGATTAATTTTACTCTATAAAACTCGACTATTATAATAGTAAGGGTTAATATCATAAATGGTACATACCTGAACTTTAACAAATATTAAATTTGGTACTTGAACTTGAAATTGATTAATTGACTACATGAACTTTCAAATTGATTAATGTAGTATATAAAAGAACTTTTCATGCACGTCAAAAGTAATTTCGTTAAGTTTTTTTAGGTACTAAACTGATTAATTTCAAAGTTTTTCAAGGTTTTAATTGATGAATTTTAAAGTTCAGATAGCTTATTGCATATTTTGCCAACAAGGGTGATAAGATAAGCAACAAAGCTAACAATCCTTCAAATATAAATCTCATATAGCTAGCACAATGTTTTCCCTAATATCTTCATGGCACTTTATCCTTAAGCATCCCTGTTGTGTGTACATTCAATATCTTTTTTATCACATTTGCTCATGTAAATTAATTTAGATTGCTTCATTGCAAATGTACGAAGATAGAATAGCATGTCTAATTTAGGTATATATCCTTAATCATTTTTTCACTATATTAGGATTAAAAGTTGATATGGTTTAGATTTCCTATTTTGACAATTGGCTGGAAGACACTAGGGATAGCATGTCTAATTTGGGAAAATACCTTCATCATCTTTTGCTATATTAGTATGAGTATATGTCATATTTGGAAATACCATTATAATTGCATTTTTTCAACAATTTGATGACAAACCCATCAAAAGCCATCAATTTAATCAAAGCTTCATTTATAGCAATTCTCTACTGAAAGGAAATCTTTTCTCAACAAAATAGCCAATTATTTAGGATTGACATGCTTGGACTACTATAAATGAAGATATAGTAAAGCTTAATATCATGGATACCTGGTGCACACAAATGTGAGAGTCATGGATAGAAGGAGACGTAAAAGATTGATTTTACAGCTAGAGTAGAACGTGAAAGCTATTGAGCTTATTGTAGTAGAAACAATATTTGTGTTGAAAATGATTCAATAGTAGGCTTCAACAACATCTCTAGGGGCAGTAGCAATTAGACAATCAAACCTATATTGAAGATATTTTGTCTTGTATGTCTCTTTTTCATTGTTATTCTTTTAATAAGTAGAATACGTGTTCTAATTTCGCTGATTATGTAATAAGTATGTTGGGATTGTATCTAATTTCTTATTTTGAACTTTAACATCTTTCTTTTAATGAAATAAATAAAATAAAATAAAATAAAATATGAAAACAAGAATATAATTAATATTAATTAAAAAAATTGTAGACTCCAAATGATTATAAAACATATAAATAATTTTGAAGATGATTATAACTTTTATTTGGGAACAATAAGAGATTTATAAAAAGCAATTAAGAAAAATTGTAAGAACAACAAAGTTAGTATAGAGTAATCAATAGCTAGAGGATGAGGAGAGTTAAACTTAGAAGAAGGGGGGGGGTGGTTGGGTGTGTGGTTTGGGGTTGGGTGCGGGAAATCTAAATAATGCAATTAAAAAAATTAGGAAAGAAAAAGTCATATGCCAAAATTCAAATTCTAAAGAGCCTAATCTAAATTCACTTTTTTTTTAAATTTCATTTATTAATTCTTGTAATATCTTAATTCCATTATTGCAAGCAATATATAACATACTAAGTACTCTTTTAATATGTTTAGCAAATTGGCTAACGTTGGTATGAAATCGAAGTAAAAAATTTTGTGTAATAATTGTTACTTGAAGGAGACAAACGATAAGATATCTACCTCTTTAATTTACGGATGATAGATCTCAATACCATTTACTATAGGTTTTGAATTTAATATAAATCGTAAGCATATATTTGTCTCATGTTTTCATGCATGAAGTAAGTTATAACACATATACCTTGAGAAGACACATGGCATACTGTTTCTATGCCTAGAGTGATAAGAATTTCGATAAGAGCATATAGCTTCTATTTCATTATTGTTATCTTTAATTTTATACATGTATCGTTATTATCAATATTATCAAACCCGGTTCAATGATTTAACCCGAACATACTAAAGGTTAAGAGTTATTAGGCAAAACCAGGTTGAACGGCACCATTTTTGAGATCCATTCAAGTTCAACCAAATAGAATGGGAAGGTCAAGTCGGTCTAACAACATTGGACAATTGCTTTAATTAGTAGTTATATGTTTATTATCAACTTCCTATGTGCAGAAACTTTCATCATTTTGTCAATTTTATTGTGCATGACAACGTTGGTGGCATCCTCTGAGGAGAAGGCTTTTGATGTCATGAATTATGGAGCTGTTGGAGATGGAGTAACCGATGATAGCCAAGTATATAAATATATATATATATATATATATTTAATATTTAGTTTCTATTATATTTGTGGAGTATAACACATGTCTATCAACTCTATTAATAAAAATTATGTAGATATAAGTTATATAAACATAATTACCGAAAAAACTGTTATAATATTACTCGTATAAAATAAAGATACCCATTTTTTAACTTAGCGCATGTATAAACATGCAATTTTTCACTTTTCATACCACGTAATGTGGCATGTATAACATGAGACACTCATGCATACACTCAATATTCTTTATAAAAATAAAAATCATTTTCCTAATAATTATCTTATTGTAATTCATCGAATATTATGTGATTATTTATAAAAGGCCTTCAGCAAAGCATGGAAAGAAGTATGTGAAGCTGAATCAGGAGTCTTACTTTGATGATACCTCACCTCAAAGAATTTATGTTGAAGCCAATAAGCTTTGAAGGTCCATGTAAAACAAATGACGTTCATTTTCAGGTAAATCATGTATTTAGTGTTTTGCTTAATTACTTTACGAAAAATAATACTACGACTGACTATTTTTTAGATTTTTTCAAATTATTCTTGCCCACATTACCCTATTTTATTTAAACATTTTTTTTCATATGAATGACAAAAAAAAATTATATATGGATTCAAACTATATAAATAGGGATAAATTATAATAAGGCTTTTTGAGGACTACTAGATTTATGGAATTACTCTGAAAATATTTCACTATCTTATTCATTCATTTTGAGAAATATCAATAACTTAAGAAATAATATCCAATATGATACCAAATCAATCGCTATCTATGTATGTAAATAATTTTAAAGTTAAATCGTTGCCTGATCGTATTGATTATTATTAGGAAAATATCGCTCATTTACCACTTTGTTCAAGGAAAGATCGCTCTTTTTCTTCTTGCCTAATTGATTAACAAATACAATGAAATCAAATAGACGATAAACACCAGGATTTAACGTGGAAAACCCCAATGTCGAGAAAAACCACGGGACCGCCGCCACACGAAAAAAAAAACTCTACTAACACAATAATGGAATACAAACACAATCTTCACTAGTTTGTGCTAGTGGCTTTCTCAATCACACCACAATCCGGTGGATTCACAATAAATCCTCTCTCTAGACTTAAGAGTGTGTATATTGTGTTTTTTTCTCTCTTCTCTTTTTCTTGCCCTAAGACAACAATGAAAAAAGACTCTTTATATATCTAGGATTTTATTTTTTACTATATTATGGGCCCATATAAGTTGGACCCAACCCAACATACTTCCCCTCCAACTCATATGGGGAGAGTGACATATGTACGGCTTCAGCAATCGATGTAGGCAGCGATCCAACTCATATATAACTCGATATCATCAAATCTTCTTGAATTACACACCCTTTCATCTAAGTATGAACCCTATACTTAGGATCCCCTTAAATATAGACCTATATGTGTTAGATTTATACCCAACAAACTCCCCCTCCAACTCATATGGGGAGTTCCATCACTCCTATAATCTTCCTGCAACAAGTGATCTTCTCTTTTGGTAGAGCTTTGGTCATCATATCTGATGCATTATCATCAGTATGGATCTTCTCAAGCTTCAACTGCTTGGACTCATCACATCTCTAATCCAATGATACCTCACATCAATATGTTTCGATCTGGAATGAAACATAGGATTCTTGCTGAGATGATAGCACTTTGACTGTCGCAATATAGCTTCAAGTCTTCCTGCTCTTGACCCAGTTCTTCTAAGAACTTCTTCATCCACAAGACTTCCTTGCAAGCTTCTGTCACAGCAACATACTCTACCTCAGTAGTGAAAAGTGCAACACATTTTTGCAACTTTGACTGCCAGGACATTGCTCCCCCTGTAAAAGTAATCAGATAACCTGAAGTGGGCTTCCTGGAATCCAAATCTCCTGCTATATCAGCATCTGAAAAACCCTCTAACACAGGCTTACTGCTACCACCAAACTGTAAACAAAACTTGGAAGTGCCTCTGAGATATCTAAGAATCCACTTCACTGCAGACCAGTGCTCCTTTCCTGGATTTGAGAGATATCGGCTCATAACACCAACAGCATGAGCAATATCAGGTCTAGTGCATACCATATCATACATTAGACTCCCCACAGCTGAAGCATATGGGACCCTTTTCATCTCCTCTTTGTCTGCCTCACTTTTAGGACACTGAAGTGAACTCAGTTTGAAATGTCCAGCAATTGGAGAGCAAACAGGTTTTGCCTTGCTCATGTAGAATCTTTCTAGCACCTTCTCAATATACCTCTCATGTGACAACCACAACTTCTGGCTCTTCCTGTCTCTAATGATCTTCATTCCCAGTATGTGGCCAGCAGGTCCTAAATCTTTCATAGAGAAAGATTTGCTCATAGCAGTCTTCAAATCTCTGATTTTCTTGGCATCCCTGCCAATGATTAACATATCATCAACATAAATCAAAAGTATGATGAACTCACCACTAGAAAACTGTTTGATGAAGACACAATGATCTGTGGCAGCCCTAGTGTAATCCTAATCAAGCATAAAGGAGTCAAACTTCTTGTATCATTGTCTTGGAGCTTGTTTCAACCCATACAAACTTTTCTTCAACTTGTATACAAGATTCTCCTTCCCCTTCATCTTGAAACCCTCAGGATGCTCCATGTAGATCTCCTCCTCCAAATCACCATGAAGGAATGCTGTCTTCACATCCATCTACTCCATCTCCAGATCCAGACTAGCTGCAATACTGAGCACTGCTCTGATGGATGACATCTTCACCACAGGTGAGAATATCTCTTCAAAATCAACCCCCTTCTTTTGACCGAACCCTTTCACAACCAATCTTGCCTTGTACCTCGGCTGTGAGCTGTTCTTATCTATTTTCAGTCTGTAAACCTATTTGTTACTCAAGGGTCTCTTGCCCTTAGGCAACTGAACTAATTCATAAGTCTTGTTCTCATGCAATGAACTGATTTCCTCTTGCATGGCTTTAACCCATTCTTTCTTCTTGTTATGAGTCATTGCTTCCTCATAACATTCAGGCTATCCCCCATCAGTGAGCATCACATACTCACCTGAACTATACTTAATAGATGGTCTTCTGTCTCTTGAAGATCTCCTCAACTCAACCTGCTGTTGAGGCTCTTAGATCTCTTCCACTGTGTCTTCTACAATCCTCTCATCTGTTGTATCTGTATAAGGTGCAGGATCTACATTTGTGGGAATCTGGCCTGAGGATGATGACAAATTAGCCTTCTTAATATCTTCAACTGTCTGGTTTCCAAAAACTACATCTCTGCTTCTGATGACCTTCCTGTCAACAGGATCCCACAACCTGTACCCATACTCATCATGTGCATACCCAAGAAAAATGCACTGCTTGGAGTTAGCATCAAGCTTTGCCCTCTCATCCTTTGATATATGCACAAAGGCTCTGCAACCAAAGACACGTAAATGATTATATGAAATGTCTTTACCTGTCCATACCTTCTTTGGTACATCTCTATCCAGAGCATATGAGGGAGATAGATTTGTCACATCCACAGCTGTCCTCATGGCCTCGCCCCATAATGACTTAGGTAGCTTGGCATGAGATAACATGCACTTCACTCTCTCAGTAATGGTGCGATTCATCCTCTCTGCAACACCATTCTGTTGTGGGGTCTTAGGAACTGTCTTCGTTAGTTTTATCCCATGATCTATACAATACTGCTCAAATGGCCCTCTGTATTCTCCACCATTATCAGCCCTGACACAAATCAGCTTCTTGCCAGTTTCCCTCTCTACTCTAGAATGAAATTGTTTAAAAACAGACAACACCTGATCTTTGGACTTCAAGCCATAAGTCCAAAGCTTCCTAGAGCAATCATCAATGAATGTAACAAAATACATGGCACCACCTATAGTCAAATCCTTCATATAGCACACATCAGTGTGAACCAAATCTAGTATATGAGATCTCATACTAGGTGGATTTCTCTGAAATGCAACTCTATGTTGCTTACCAACAAGACAATCAGTGTAAGGTTTTAATGGAGTACCTTTAAAATCAGGTAGAAGTTGCCTCTTCACAAGCATCTGGAGGCCCTTTTCACTCATGTGACCTAGCCGTTTGTGCCATAGCTCCACAGTAGCATCATCTGTCAAATTTAGATCTCCTTTACTTAACTTTGCAAGCATTAAGTAAAGGGTATTACATTTCCTTCCCTTAGCTACAATCAAGGAGCCTTTGGTGAGCTTCCATTCCCATCACCAAACTGACTGTGGTAGCCTTCATCATCTAACTTTCCAACAGAGATCAGATTCAGGCGGATGTCTGGTACATGTCTCACATCCTTGAGAATGAGTCTATAACCTGTATTAGTTTGCAATGCAACATTTCCAATGCGAATAATCTTTGAAGTTTCATTATTTCCCATCCTAATATTGCCATAATCACTAGCAATATAGGATGAGAAAAACTCACCATGTGCTGTTGCATGGAAGGAGGCACCAAAATCTACAACCCAGTCACTGTCATAACCTGCAAAACTAATACAACCTCATCCTTTAAAGAGTCTTGCACTTTCTTAATATAATTAGTTGCTTCACAATCTAAATAAATCAAAAAGAAGCAAAACTATACAAATCTCATCTTAAATCTTGGTCTTGAAACAAATGTTATAGCCATTGACCAATCACATTCACTCCAATACTTACCAAACTTTTCTTTCATTCTTTGAATTATTGCTTGAATGTAGTCTTTTCCATCATTATCCTTAGAAATTAACAGATTCTTTACTTGAAAGTCCTCAATGAGACATGTTTGAAGTTTAATCACTACTAAAAATGAATTCAGTTGTAAACTGAAATATAAAAGTTTGCAAATTTCTGCTACTTTTTTTCCAACCATCTTTAGTAAGCATGCAATAGTAACCTACCCCATCCTTTGCGAATCTTCAAAATACATCCTTCAATTCCATTGCAACTATTTAATATGGTAAATAGGTTTCTAACGTATTAGACAATCAATAATAGGTTTTCATTCGTTCAACATTGATGCTTTACATCTAAGCAAATGTCTTCAATATGGCTTCTAACAACATTCTTAACACTTTCATAAGCATCTTTAATGATATATTTAATCTCTTGCAAACCATCTTGGATATAAAGGATCAATATACGTACACAACAGCAAATATGTAACAGCTTTCCTCCAAGAAGCAACTTATTATTCCTTGCAAAACGCTAAGAGAATTTCTTAATTACAACATCATTATATGTTCCATTATCAACAGATACATAATATATCTTGCAAGATTGTCAAACTCGTGATTCCACATAGAATCGTCAATGGGTCTGTACAATCGAAACTTAGAAACGTAAGTTACACACCCTCACAGGTACTTTAGTAGTAACAATATGTCATGTAACCACTAAGGCCTCCAAGAAGTTACATGACTATTGTATAACTAATATGCCCTGTGACATGGACAAATATAATAGGATCGAAGGTTATTTAGAATAAGAAAGACATTGTATATATGCAAACCATATATGAAAATAACGCCACAAAATCTAAAAACTTAATATAAATGATTACGACTTTGCCTTCATGGGCTTAACTTAAGCATAAATAACATAGAAAACAAAAGATAAAACTCCCAAAACTTATACTATTACAAACATTATACTCTAAGTCTCTATTACATAAACAAGATATTCCTCCCAAAACATGAATACAAAATTCCACTTCTATACTACTTTCATACTTGGTCTCGATCTTGGGCTTCTTGCTGAACTCCCTGTAAACAACAGTCTAAAGGAGCAAGCATGATAATCAATGAATAACAGAATCTTAACATATTTCATTAATATTAAACAAGTCTAGTTAACAATCATATGCAATACATCCATCAAATATATGTAATAATCATGGTTTGAATAATTTGAATCCAAAACCTATGGGGATTTACACCCTACTTGGCGGTTAAAGAATTAGTTAAGTAATTCATACCCATGAGAATCCCAAAAATAAAGAAGGAGAACTCTTTTCAAACTCATTTACTGTTTATAAATATATATAATACGTACTCTCATTTCATTTAGAACTTGGAAATCCCCACTAAGTATTAATACTGTAAAGCCAACTCCTGACCTTATTCGAAGCCTACTTAGTTCTAACGAAGCTGACAACCCTATGGTAACCTTAATCGATTCACTAGACTCATCAAAGCATTACCACATAATCAAAATATTAATACATAACGTAAATTCCATGCTAATGCATATATAATGTTATGTAATGCATGTTAGTTTAAGTTTTAGGGTCTAATAAATTTTATTCTATATTATTTAGTGGTCACTCCAACTTCAAACAATCATCAATTTAAGTTACACAATCATTATCAAGCAAGTACTTGTCACTTTGAATATTAAACTTTGTAATTTATTCATACAACACATAGCATACAAGATTTCCTAACCTCATACATTTGATCCATTTCAATTATATTTATATTATGTTCCACTACCTTGTAATCACAAACAATGTGAAAAGATTCAAGTTACTTACCCTTGCATATCGCTTCAATCATCGTAATAATCATTTAGGAAATCTTGGTCTTGATACAGAGCTCCCATAAGATAGAAAACTTGTATTAATAACTATTTAACAAGGTAAAGAAGAATTAAACAAGATCTTAAAGCTATAGACATATACACCAACCAAAGGCCATATGCCCTTGGCCACGTCCCGTATCAAAGGGCGTACGAAGCAGGGTAAGGCACAAGGTCACTACACCCATATATAAAGGCGTAAAAAGTAGACCAAGAAACAGATTCTACTATGTCCCTTGCCACGCCCCCCTTATGGGCCACTATGCCCATGCTATGCCCCATATGGAGAGGCATATCCAACCAAACGTGGATACAGGGCTACCACGCCCTTTGCCTTGCCCCGTGGATAGTGGCGTATCCACCCAGAAGCATGAGTTCCATGCCTCATATGAAGATGTCAGCGAACATAATTCCAAACTTCACTTTTACACATTTCAACTAACTTTAATGAGCTTGATTCCATAAAAAATACTCTAATATCAACATACAAGACTTATATCTATCTCTTTCACCTTCATAATTCCTTAGACCTATCAAAATTCATATCAACTTCATAACCAACCATATCGAAAATCATCAATGATTTAGGACTTTAAACCATAACTTTCAACGTCGCAATCTAACAACAAAACTCATAAAAACCTTAAATATACCATCAACTACAAGGGCACTAACTTACACTCACTCATTTAACAAAATTAATAAGGTGTTAACAAGAATTAACTTACCTATTCATGTCTTGGCTTGATGATAGAAGTTTGACTTGATTTTATTATTGATTTAAGAAGAGAAATTGAAGAAGAATTATGAAGTGTGTATGTGTGTGAAAATACTTAGCTAGAGAAGACGAAGACAAAGAATTGGTTTTTTTGTCAAAAGTTTATATTTGAGCTTATATAGACAAAAACAAAATTTTGAATTTTAAGGCATATGAAAGTTATTGTGTGGTGTGGTTGCATGCTAAGTATGGTGGATAAAAAGACTTGTTTTTGTAGAAAATTAAGCTTAATTTATGTATCAATATATGCTTGGTTTAATGCACAAATTTGCTTCTACACATCTAATGCATCAAAATCGATAATTACTTGAAATTAATGTAAAGTTTGATAAATTTGATTTGTAAATTCTATTTAATTAGAAAATTCCTTATAAAAATCTATCTTGATATTCTTTATATATAGGAATTTAAGTTTTTAAATTCTAATTTCTAAAAGAATATGAAAGGAAAATATTTGATAATCAATTTGAAATGACTCAATTAAATTTTAAGTTTCTATTCCTTCTAAAGTTATTTATCAAAAACTATTATAATTGAATTTACTTAACATATATACATCATTCAAATTATATTAAAACTTCATTGATTTTAAGTCCTACTCTCTAGATTAACTTATGTAAAAAATTAAGAGTTACATAAGTTTCTACAACCTATTTAATACACACTACAAGAAAAATGGCCTTTAGAGATAGAAAATTTGCGACAAAACATTTTTGTCTCTAAAAAATCTTAATAGTGTTGGAATTGTGATAGATTAGCGAGTATATATATTATATATATATATATATAGAGATGTTTTTATTATTTTTTTACCTTTTAACGATGAGATTTGTGACAGATTATTATAGATTTGTGAGAAAATTAATTTTATCTCTAATTTAATAGCAGGAAGAAAAAAAAATTGGTGTATATTTTCATTAAATTTTTGTCTCTAATCTGTCGCTAAAATTAATATAATATATACTTATATATATGACTTTCAGAGACAGATTTTATCTGTCTCTGATTAAATAATATATGTATATATATTAGAGACAAATTTTATTTTGTATCTAAGTAAGCAATATATATCTACATGTACATATTTTCTATTTTTTTTTCTAATAATAGTAGAATTTAACTAAAAAGATAAATTAAAAAAAAAAAGCTAATTGTTTTGAACCATATGGTTTTCTTCTTTTTTGTCTTTCCCTCTCTCCCCTTTTTGCCCTTTCTCCCTTTTTGCAGCCAAAATTAAAAACCCTAGCCCATTTCCCTTTCTTTTTCTTCCTTCTCTTCTCTCTTAGTCTTTTTCTCCCTAAACTCCATCTTAGTGAACTATTACAGTCATTGCGACGAAATTCCAAGATGTTAGGTATGTTCTTTTTTCAACTTTTGTTTGTTTAGTAAATTGTATAGTTGTTTCTGCATTTTGTTTGGTTTAGTAAACTATAGTATGAATGCTTAACTTGATTGGATTGGGGACTGGGTCAAGGTCCGAATGCTCATTGACTAAACATTCCTTTCGACTGAAAATGTACTAACTTTAGTTAGCATTGGAAACATGAACATACATACATATATATGTATTTTTTTTTTTAGCCCCATATTCTTATTATGGTTGATATGAACAATAAGTCCATCTATAAACCATTTTTTATGAAATTACCATTGTGTGCTCAATTCTTTTGGAAGAACCTCTGTCAATTCAATTTTTATATTGCACTTGCTATTACTTGGCTAATTTTCCTATCAATGCATCAATCAAATGCTCCCATTTAATGGTGGTTGAACTCATTAAATCAAAAGGTTTTCCCTACGGTAAAGATGTGGCTAGCAATGGGCTCTACAAATGCTTAAGTGATTTCCATTTTTTCTGGGCTATCTATAGACATAAGAGCATTATGCTGCCATAAGTACTCTAGTTCTTCTGAGCAACTTTCCTAATCTTTGATGGTGTGGTGTCTGGTGGTGGTTAAAATTAGTTACATTTATGAAAGTGAGTTGCTTGTAGCTTTTCTTATTTCTAGGAGCTGCCTTTAACTATTGTCAATGGATTCAATTTCTTCGTTGGTTAGGGAACTTTTAATGATATGCCAATTCAATTAAATTTAACACAGTCTAATGGTACGGTGATAATATCGTTTCATTAGATCTATCAACAAGATGTCTTGGGTCCATATTAAATCCAAATTGAAATATTCCAGCCTCCTCTTTCTTGACTCAGTTTTTCCTTAAGAATTCAGAGATATAATAGTTACAATATTCAAATATATTTTAGCATCACAAAGTTCTATCAAGTCTTTTTCTTGGACCTTATAGTCCTATTATCCATAGAAAAAAACTAACATATTAAATAAAATTCTTGTCGTCATTCACTGAAGGTTCTATGCTCAGGATTTTCCTTTCTTATAAATCGGACAATTCAAGCGGATTCATAATGGGTTGCAGGTTTAGGTTTTTATTGGATTTCGAAAAACTTAAAAAAAAATCTCGAATGTTTTGAATTTTATATAAGCCACCCGTTGTAATTCTGCTTTAATTTAACCGAAAATTCTCTTTTCTCTTCTTTTCTACTCTGTATTATAGTTTGTTTGTGTATTCTTCATTCTTTTTGTAAGTTTTTAATTTTTATTTTTGTTTAATAACTAGAGGTAATCCATAGAAAGTAAGGTACACATTTATGCTTGTTGGTCCTGTCAAAATTGGACCTCCATGGTGCTTCAATTCAGTGGATGTTGGAGCCATAGAAGAGTAGTCTTGTATTTGGTTTTGACCTAGCAACCTTGGTATGGCTAGGACTAGAGTTACATCATAACATAGGATAAGCATTAAAAACGTTCTTAATGACATGCTAGATGCTCTAGCTTGAAATATTTTTCGCTTTGTTCCTAGAGAATGTGTTCAGTTGGAACAACTATAGCTTATGATTTCCAAGCTTGCTTGATCTCTCTTTTATATATGTGATTATCCTAAGGTATTTGCTTAATTTTAAATAGTTAGGAAGTAGGCAATTATTGCTTAAAGAGACGCCTAGCTTGAGTTTTGTTATATTGAGAATTCCTAGTCTAACATTGGCAATAGGATTTGGGCTCCTTTTAGACATTGCAAGCGATGACCACTTTTCTGTTTTGACTAAAACTGAACCATAGAATGTGAATGAGGAAGGAATATGTTCTCTATGTTGAATGGTAATATCTTATCAAATATTTTTCACCCAAAAAAAAAATCTAATCAATATCAAATTTGCAACTCTTTCCCTGCCACACATATTATGATAATAAAACGTGACTACTTCCCCATGATGAAAATATTTCTTCTTGCTTTCTAAAAAAGCTGGTAGAATAACAACCCAAGCCTTATTCTTTGGCATTTCCCATTTGCAGGGCGTAGGTGAATTCACCATAGGATACAAAGAGCATCTAAGGTAGAGTATATCCAAGATAAAACATGCTTATCTAAGTTAAGTAAGTTTGACCAAGTCTAATCTTAGCAAGTTGGCAACACATGGGATGTGAGCATCATAGAAAATTCATTAAAAGCTAATAAACGCATGTAAGGCGTCTAAGCAATAGAGTAACTAGGTTGTAATCTACATGTTACCTTTTTTTTTTTTTGGTAGGGTCTTCGTGCTGTCCCGGTTGGCCTTCTCCTTGTTCTCTCCAGATTTTAGTACATAAATCAATGGATAAGATATAATCAGGTAATACATTTTGTTAATGATACAAATGTGATTCTGATATAAATTGCTATGGATCTATAAAAAGAAATAGTAATCATTTAACGGCTTCATAAATTATTGATTTAACGGTTGTGAGAACATAGTGTGTTGTGGCTATAGAAGCTTTTAAGAATGCTTTTTTACCATAACCTTTCCATCTTACAATTCTTATGCATGATATACTAATCACAGTTTAGCAGTGTAACTTGTCAATATTAAATTAAGGAGTTGACTAACTTATCTTTTTATATGCACACATTTGATGACAGATTTAGAGGAACGAAAGAGGATTTTTTACAATTACATTAGCTCATCAAGTTAGTTAATTCTATCCATCTACCCAAGCATATACCAAATGTAGTTTTTCAAAAACTATAGAAGGTATGTGTACTGATCATAACTTATTTACCCTTGCTCCTTGTTCTCACTTTCTATAAAGTGATTTCTTATGATAAAAGAAAAATAGTTCTCCTATGCATGGATCCATTATTTTTTTTTTATCATGGGTGTAATTATTGTGATAAGGAATGATGAATTTGGTGTTTAGAAACAATGGCTGAGCTTTTAAGACATTAATTGAATAAAGCCCATTCACTTACCTATTTAATTGTCCAATCAGGTAGTCCATTGCTTGTAATTAACTATTCAATATGTTGTATATTTTTCATACTCTCTTGGTTTTTCCTTGTTTTTTTCTTTTTTTTTTATCTCATGTAATTGTCATCTTCCTTTTTATTTGATACGTTAATGCTTGGATTCTTCCTGATTAATGAAGTTTTTTATGCATTTTTTTTAATTTTTTTATGGATCATTTAGTTATCTTTTATTCAAAAAAAAAAAAAACAAAGAGAGAGTATTAATAATGACTCTATTCTTGATATATACTCATTATTCTTAAAAAAAAATGAATTTACACTATAAATTTTACCATAAAAATGTATTTGATTATTTAATAATGACTTTTTATTTTCTTTTGTGTTTTTTTTCCAATGAAAGATACAATCCAACTCTAACTCAAATGGCGTTATTTTCCTTTAAAACTAAAACATTCTCACCTGTCAGCATCTCGTGTGGAAACACATGGTATATACAATGTAGATCGATCTTCTACTTAATTTCCTTTAATTTCATTCCAAGTTGGTGCTCCTTCTATCGTCTTATGAAATATTAAGGATCTTTTCCTATTATCTTTATTCTATGCATATTTTATTATTCATTTTATAGAATCAAAATTATTAAGTATCATTATCCATACAAGCTTTGCAAGAATATAGCAATTTGTAGAGGGGATAATTTGTGTTTGCAATTTTTTTCAACCATGTGTTTAGATTTTCTTTCTTCGGGTTTTCTATGGGCATTCAATTTAATGAATAAATGTTTGTAATTTTAATTTAACTTCTATTGACTCTGGAAAGAAAAAATAAAGCACATCTTTTGAACATTTAATGAAAAGATTGGGCTCAAGGCTGGAATTAGTTATATATACTTTCATGTCATTAGTAATGTTAGTAACTTAAATAAGATTGAGTGTTTCCTTGTAGTTTTGCATTGCATTGCATGGCTTGTCCACCTATTTTTGTCAACTGATTTTAAGCATGTGTATGATGATATGACTAAATATCCTTATTTAAATATATGTTCCTTTAATATAGTGCAGAAAATATGACATCCAATCGAAGTTGGATGTATCATCAATTTAATAGTAATGGCCACATGACTGAAGATTTTGTTAATTGGGTTGAATCATTTCTTAACTTTGCCTTCTCTCATTTCTTAACTTTGCCTTCTCTCAAACACAAATTGTTTCCTAAACAAGATTAGATGCCCATGTGCGAAGTGCAAAAATAAGAAATATTTTAATCGAGACGAAATGAAATTTCATGTCTATTCAAAGGGTTTTGATAAGCAATTTACATGATGGTATGCACATGGAGAACCTTACAGAAGTGATGTTGAAGTAAATGTAGGAGAATCTTCAAGAAGTGTGAATGATAATGTCAATTCGTACAAAAGAATGGTGTTAGATGTTGTAGGTCTATATTATGATATTCCCGATGTTGAGATTGAAGATAATACACTAAATCCTAAGGTTATGGAGTTTTTTGCTATGTTGAAGGATGTTGATGAACCATTGTTGGAGAAATGTAATAAGCAAACAAGTCTTTCAACAATTTTACAACTTTTGAATCTTAAATCTGAGTGTAATATAAGCGAGGCATCTTTTGATCGTCTTATATTTATTATTAGATCTATGCTGCCAGAGAATGAAAAATTAGTAGAGAGCTATTATAGTTGCAAGAAGTTAGTGACAAAACTTGGACTTGGATATGAGAAGATTGATTCGTGCATCAACATGTAAATATTGTTTCACAAAGAGCATAAAAATAAACTTGCTTGTCCAATTTGTGGACACCCTCATTTCAAATCAAAAGGTTCTGCTGAAGGCAAACAAAAGAATATTCCTTATAAAGTGTTGCATTACTTACCTCTTGCTCCACGACTCCAATGACTCTATATGTCTGGAAAAACTGCTAAGTTTATGACATGGCATGCAAACAATCATATGCTATAAGGTGTGGTTTCCCACCCTAATGATAGTGAGGCATGGAAGCACTTTGATCAAATGCACCCTTCATTCACAGCTGATCCTAGGAACATGCGCATTAGTTTATGCACAAATTAATTTAATCCTTCCCTGGTTCTAAAAATCCAGGAAAAAACATTGATGTGTTCTTATGACCATTAATTGATGATTTGAATGGATAGATGGAATTACAACTTATGAGGCTCATTGGAAACAAAATTTCAAATGAAAGTTTCTTTGCTTTGGACAATTGGTGACTTTCCTGCTTATGCAATGTTGTTTGGATGGAGTACTCATGGGAAGTTAGCATGTGGTTATTGCATGGAGCGCACTAAATCTTTTACATTGAAGCATGGTAGGAAAACATCCCTTTTTTATTGCCACAACCAATTTCTGCCTCTTAATCATTCATATAGGAAGCAGAAAGACAATTTTTTAAATGGTCGAAATGAAAAAGATTTGCCTCCCTCTCGACTCTCTAGAGAAGAAATGTTAAGATGAGTGTGTGCACTCCCTAACATTACTTTTGGAAGTCAATATCGTAAGTACAAAACTGTTGGATTTGGCAAGAAACACAATTGGGGAAAGAAAAGTATATTTTGGGAGCTACCATATTACAAATCTCATTCGTCACAACTTGGATGTCATGCATATAGAAAGGAATGTCTTTGAGAATATATTTAACACGGTGATAGACATTAAAGGAAAAACGAAAGATAATGTGAAGGCTAGAATGTATTTGAAGTTATATTATAGAAAGGAATGTCTTTGAGAATGGTTTGGGTGAATATATTGACAAGAAGTCAAAGATTGTTAGTGTAAGTTTATTTTTTATTAATTTACATTTTTTATTTAATTTTTTAGGACATCTAATATCTAATATGTTAAATGAATTTCTTTAGGAAAAATATACCGAGTCATTAAAAGCGAAATATGGTGAAGATTCAACATCACTTTCTAGCTTTGACTCAGATGCATGGGTAGAAGTAACTAGAGGTCCTAATTATGGGAGGCTATACGGATTTGGAGCTAGAGAAAAACTAAATAACATAGTTGGAAAATAATAGGAGCACATGCTCTTGTAGTTCAAGTTATGGTAATTCATCATCATCTATCATTACTCAAGAAAAACTTGGAGAGATACTAGAAACAATGCAACAAGATATGCAAGAACAAATGGAAAAGAGAGAGAAGGAGTTGCAGGAAAAAATGGAGAAAAGAGAGCAAGAACAAGTGGAAAAGAGAGAGCGAGAATTCCACTCAAATTAGACAAAAGAGAAGAAGAATTCAAGGCAGAATTGAGAAGTCAAATGGAAAGGTTGTTAGCTGAACTTAGCAACCTTCGGGAAAAATGATTATGACACGCTTTTGGTGATATTTTAGATGCAAACTTTGCAAATTTTTGTTGGACTTCTGTTTTATTTTAGCACTTTATTACTACTACTTGTTGGATTTCATGTTGACTGGTTTTGATTTTATGGTACATGTTTGGATTCAAAACAATTGAATGTATAGCCAGAAAGAAGAAAGGAAAGCTTTCAAGTTATTCTCTCAAGGGCCACTTCTGAAAGTGAGACATTGTATTGTGTTTATGTAGTGATTAACCATCTTTCCTTTGCTAGAATAGCAGATTCTAAGTATGTTTTCAGTATATCCTTTTGATTATATTGATAGAAGTATTTGGTTAGACACTTAGTATTGTCTAATTCATGTTATGTATAAATAAGGAAGTTTAAGCTTACAAAAGGAAATATGTCTCAAATGTACATAAGGTGCATTAAAACAGGTTCAAAATGTAAATTATGAATAAACAGGAATTTTATTATAATATGTTATCAAACAGAGATAGAATTTGTGACAAAATTAATAAATAAAAATCATTTAATATAATGATTATTACAGAGACGGATTTGTGACAGATTTACTAAATTAATAAATTAAATTGTAATTTAATAAAAACTAAAACAGATTTGAGATGGAAATTTTTAAAAAATTATTGGTAATTGAGATAGATCTACGACGGCAAAAATGGTCTCTGAAATTTTTTGTCATAAATTTTGATGACTAATTTGCGACAGAATTTGTAAGTATTAGAGACAAATTTTCTGTGGCAAATTTTGCAACGGATTTTAATTTTGTTGCAAAAAAAATTAGTGACAATGATTTTTGCGATAGAATTTTGCGATGGAAATTCTGTCTCTAAAACCTTTAGGAGACAAAATTTTACTTTTAGAGAAAAATTTCTATCTCTAAAGACCATTTTTCTTATAGTGATAACTTTGAAAAACTATATATATATATATATACTTATAGAAATTGTAAAAATAAAATAAAATAAAATAGATAATGGATATAAAAAAATAAACAAATTAAGTTCACTTTTTCGTAGTAACTCTTAATTGAAAATATAAACATACATAAAAAAAAGAGCAGGTATAATCAAAATTGAGCACTTTTTCATTGTTTTGTTTAAAAGAAGTTATGTATTGGAGGAAAATAAAACCTTTTAACTCATCCTAAATTCTTGATTATATAATGAGATAAATAAGTTTTATTATAAACTTTACAACTATAACTTGATTTAAATGAATTCTATAAATATAGAATAGAGGAGTTGAGTAAGAAAGGGAAAGAGATAGAAAGAGTGTGTGTGAAAATAATATTGAAATATGATAAGGAAGATATACCATCCTAATAGTTGATGAACTTGTAAAAATATGGTTGTATTTTTCATATTTTAGCCTATTTGGCTTAAATAGGTACAATCGATAAGCTAAGCTAAAAATGTAAGTTTTTATTGAGTTTACATGTAAATTCATTGCAATTATAAGAGTGCCAAAAAAAAAAAATGATTCTACACACAAATTAACTTAGAAGAGTCTTCTAAAATCGTAAACTCGTAGAATCATATAGGTAGAATCACAATTTAATAACTACGATACCTTGTCTTCAATACTCTAATCAATTGGACATTGAAAAGTGATAGTAGCAATGTCATACCCATAATGTAAAGGAGGTAAATGAACAAAGTTAAACACCCTTTTATTAGAAGCTTTAACTTTTATACACCAAATGATAAGTACCATGTAGGAAATAATCTATCTTAACTTCCGAAAATCTGTAATCAAGCTAATTTTGTCCAGTTTCTTAAGTCCTTCCTTCAACTCTTTTTTACTCTTTTTAATAAAATGTATAACAATTATTCTTAATCATTGTCTAAAAATCTTTGTAAAAAGGTTGAGGCAATCTTCATTATCACATTAAATGCTCTTGCACCACTATTGAATGGATGATCTTGTACTAGAACAAACGTTGCAATTGAATCTCTTAATTTTGTTTGATCATACATTCATACTTGAATGTCGCTATAGCAACGACATTATTTTCATTAGTAGACTAAAATGTAAGTTTTTTGTTGGCCTCTCAAGTTCATTTTTTCTACTACAACTATTTTAATGCTAAATGAAAAGATTAATATCATAAATGGTATCTAAATTTTAACAAAATATACATAGGTACCTGCAATTTGAAATTGATAATATAGTACCTAAAAGAACTTTCCATGCATGCCAATAGTACCTTCGTCAAGTTCTTTTAAGTACTAAATTAATTAAGTTCAAAGCTTGTCAAGTATTAAATTAATCAATTTCGAAGCTCAAGTACTAAATTGATCAATTTTAAAGCTCAAGTGTTTAATTGCATATTTTATCAAAGTTTAGATACCATTTATGGCACTAACCCCTAAATGAAATGAGTAGTTGTATCATCTTTTGTGGACAATCTTGTGTTACAATGAGTGCCTTCAACCTCCAAAGAGCCATAACAAAGCTGATTTTTTATAAATTTCTAGCTAAACTAGGGACATCTTCTTCCTTTTTTTCTTTTTTTTTTTTTTTTTCCTTTTGAAAAAAAGTTCTTCACTAGCTACATATTGGGTTGGTTAATCTCACCCGTGGTACCTGAATTTTTCGATTTTAATAGAATTATACCTAAACAAAATTCCGCTATAAGAAAATGTCTTAACTTTTAAAATCTTTTGCCATGGGCTATAGACGATTCCATCCATTTTTCCGCCTTAGTGCTGACGTAGGAAAATAAATAAATTAAATATTATTTTTTATTATGTTGGCATCCTTTTTCTTTTACATTTTTTCCTTCTCTCTCTCTCCTCTCCCTCTCCCCTATCTTCTTCTTCTTCTTCTTCTTCTTCTTCTTCTTTCTCTTCTTCTTTTCCTCTCAATTACTAGCTTTGTTAGGTAAACTTGGTCTGCCACTTACCTCTCTCTGTATGATAAACCTTCTCTCTTTAACTTATATCATCTTCTCCATCCATCAAGACTTAGTTATCTCCTAGTCATTCCTAACAATCATCTTGGAAAACCTGCATTGATTCACTCCACCTCCATCTTCACTGATTTGACTCACCATCTTGAGTCGGCTCATAAAGCATTAACATCCCCACTATAAACAACCAACCCATCAACTCACCCTTCATCGAAACCCACAACCGTGGAAATCAAATCCATCTACTTAACAATAGCCACTAAGCATATCCGAACCAAACACCATGGCAACATAGAACCAATCAAGCCAACTACGTCCAAACATATCTTTCTTACTAATGAAGTTACATGCATTGAAAATTATTAATTGATTTAATAAACTTAGTAAAGATAATATACTAGAATGAATTTCTATAGTCAAATAAAATATCAGAAGTTATTATCAAATTTCAATTTTAAAAAAGCCCAATTAATCTCAACAAACCCATTTTAAAGATTCAAACTTTTTTGCACTCTCTCTCTCTCTCTCTTCTCTCTCTCTCTTTGAAATAGGCATGTATACACCACACACAAATCCTAACTAATAATACATTACATACATCGATTTCTTAGGGCTTTGATATTGTAATGATTTTTTTCTTTTTGGGGAGTTTTAGGGTCTTGAATCGAAATTGATTTCAACTATGGTTAAGCATAAAGAGACAAAACACGAGCCACTATTGGAGAAGATAGAGGAGAAGATCCATGGCCACAATGGTTTGTTATCTTTTAATCGGATCATGAAAAGAAATCTGAACCTTCGAAAATGAAAGCTAAGGTCTTTCGACTATTGGGAAGAGATACACCTGTGCATCAGGATCTTAGTGGTCGTAAACATATGTAATTTCATTCATTTCTTTGTTTGTTTTTTTTTTCTTTTAATGAATAATCTTTGGTAAATTTAATTCATTTTTTTATAATTGAAATGAAATTTGGATTTTTTTTTTATCATATTTCTAAGAGAATTAGTTTCTTTCTTTTATAGAGTCTCTTATTTTCTATTATCTTATGTTTCCAGTTCGATTTGTTGTGTAGAAATGAAAATGGATGTACACTGTTATGAAGTTTCTAGAAAAAGAGTTCAAAAAGAAGAAGGAGAAGGAGGAATGCTGGAGAAGAGAGAAAGAGAGAGGAAAAGTAAAAATTATAAAAAATCCAACTATAATAGAGAAAATAATATGTTAATCAACTCCGCTTGCCACATCAACAATTAAACGGAAAAAATAGACAAAATCCATCCATAGATACCATAGGCGAAAGATTTAAAAAGTTAATGTATTTTTTAACGAAATTTTTGTTTAGGTATAATACTATTAAAATAAAAAAAGTTTAGGTACCGCCAGTGAAATTAACCCATTGTATATTCTTTAGGGATAAGGTTATGAATTGTATCTAAACTTTTGCCAAATATACAATTAGGTACTTGAACTTTGAAAATGATCAATTTAGTACCTGAACTTGAGAATATTGCATACATACCATACTTTTAAAAAAAAATAACACAAAACCAAATCGTGAAAAAAAAATTAGAGGAGTTGTATCGTTGTAGGTGCGATACAATTTTTTTTTTTAAATTACATAGACATGCAATACTCTACCAAAACTTGTATCGCACGTTCAACGAGCGATACATGCATAATTTACTTGTATCACCCATTAAAGGTACAATACACCCCCGAATTTGTATCGCACATCAATGTGCAATACAGTAATTTTAAAAAGTTTTCGCACAGTAGGTCAATATTTCATTCCAAGTGATATACATATAAAACTTTTATCTCCTCTCCAATATACAATATTGCGATGCTATTTTGGTAATTTTTTTATACAATTTGTATTTGTGTAATTTTTTTTTTATAAAGACTGTAAATATGTGTTACACCCATCTGAACTTTAAAATTGATCAATTAGTATATAAAAGAAGCTGATGAATTCTATTAGCGTACACACAAAGTTCTTTTAGTACCAGTGTTTATCAATTTCAAAATTCAAATATGAAATCAATCATTTTTAAAGTTTAGGTGAAAGGTTAAGCACTATTTGTGACATTAACTAAATTCTTTATTATCTTTATTTCCCTCAATCTCTTTAACAGTTATGATCATTAACTATAACTTCACGCATAATTTTTTGGAAGATCTTAAGAAATGGCAAAAAAAGAAAAAATGAAAGGCAAATGATCTAACAAAACATTGATAATTAGGGGGGAAAAAACAAAGAGAGAGAACAGGTTAGATTACATTAAATGAAATTATTAAAGTTACCACATTGCAATTTCATATAGGCTTTTGCTGTAACCTATTAAACATATTAATTATGTCCAAGTCGACTAGTGAGCTATTAAAGCTCTACATGCTTTATATTCTAATCTTTGCTCTGTTTATCACAGAAGTTAAAGTGTTTTAACAAGAATATAATGTACTTCCATCCGCCAACATTGAAAGTTGCTTCCCACAATAGTTGTATATTACTTTATTCTCATGGTAGGGATGTATTGTATAATGGTGAAGAATGTGAGAATTGGATACTCCAAAAGATATTTTTGCAATACTTGACATCTACTAGCAAAATAACTATAGTCATATCTATCTGTTGAAAGAAAAAAAATCAAATTTAATATTTTAATTTGATAAATATATAGTTATCAACATTAAGGGTAAATTTTATTTAAGGTATCAACATTTCGAGTGGTTAAAAAGAGTAACAAACGTTTTGGAGATAAATTCATTTAAAGCATTAACATTTAAAATGGTTAAAGAAGGTATCAATATTTTGCAAAGTATGTCAAATAAAGTATTAATAATTCACTATGGATGATAATTAATGAAATTTCTTTGAAAACTAATTGAAACGTTGATACATTAAATGAATTTTGTAAAATATTGATACCTTAATTATTTTGAAAAGTTAATTTCTATTTTTAACCACTCGAAATGTTGATGCCTTAAATAAGTTTACCCCAAACATTGATACATTCTTATATAATTTACTTAATTTCAATTAACCTACGAAATAAAATTATACACATTTATTTATGTTTAAATTTAGACTTAAGGCTTCTTAAGCTTGATGCAACCTAATTACCACATGGGTCAATCCAATAGTCAATAAGCTAACCTCAAGTCTTACCTGATTATCCATGAAAAAACCGAGTAAAGCAAAGGATTGCTTTATCCACTCAGCCACGACTATCCTACTCGACACACAATCACTTAGTATAGCATGTTCTACCTTACTTCTACAATTTTAAGAAGTGGCTTAATGGCATGGTACCCATGGCTCCTTCAATTACCATGCACTCTACAATCTTCACAAGACACATTCACTCCTAGTAACCTCTTAAAGTCATTGCCTTATAAATACTCCTCTTGGAGGCCCTTTGCAAAGATTTAATAACATCTTATTAAAACTTTACTCTCTTATTTAATTAGTTTCTCCTACAAAATACTAACTTGTTCTTGGGGTTACCTATTGAAAAAATCCCCCAGTGCCTACTGATTAGCTTTTGTTTTGCAAGCCCAAACATCGATAGGCCTAGATTTAATTCACTCTATTGGCAAAACTAAAGCAACCACATTTTTTCATTATTTATAGGAAATGACAAAAAGTCAACTTCTGTTGTTGTTTCTTGAAATTTATCAACTACCTTAGTGGCAATGGCAAGGATTTCAAAGGGCATAAATAATGGGAATTTTGGTGCTTTCCACACAAGTGGGCATGCTATAGTATCTAATCTAATTGACCCATGAAGTTTTGAAAATTGCAAAGAGTATGTTACAAGCTTGCAACTTGCAATGATGAAGTCAAGAGACTTTATGGTCAAATTGATGAGTTGAAACAAGGCCCTATGGAAAAGGTGTTAGTAAATCTAATGCAAATAGATGCAACAATCTGGAACCAATCAACAAGACCAATTTAGGGACTCTCACAATCCTGCTCTTGCTAAGTTACAAAAACTCATATCTTCGCACATGAAGCCACTAATCTCGCTACAAAATGTCTACTATAATAGTTGAATGATGGCCAACTTAGCATCAAGAAGAGACTTTCGAAGAGAAAGAAAGCATGAAGAATATCTAATCTAAGTTACCATGGGCAAAGTCCTCTTGTATCTAAGCAATCTAAGACTAAGTATTGCCAACAAGCATGAAATCCCTCTCGTTGAAGGAGTCTGATGGAATTAGAGACCCCGAAAATCATTTAGCTAAGTTTTGGAGCTCAATGTCACTACATAAGTTCAATGATGCCTCACCTACAAAGCATTTCCTAACATTCTATTAGGAGTAGCCCATAAATGGTTTGAGCAAATCCCATTAAGTTCCATAGCATGCTTTTAAACTAGCTAGGTATGTTCATGAAGCATTTTTTTCATGTGAAAAATCCTAAAAGATGCTTTGCCCTTGCAATTAGTATGATAGGAGCCTAAGGAGGCCCTTAGAGATTTTATGTTAAGGTTTTTGAAAGTTGTTCTCTAAATTTTAAAGATGGATACAAGAGTTGCCTTACACGGAACTATATGATGATTCGAACCTTAAAGAAAATTTTTTAGTCACTGGCACCCATGATGTTGGATTAATTCCATGAAAGAGCCATAAAGTACATCATTTAGGGTGAAAACATTCATACCTGATAGGAATTGACAAGCCCTGGTCGAAATTGAACAAAGACAATTGGAGCAAAAAGGATAGGGGTTTGGTCAAGGACCAACTTGGCTAATAGAAAGATTTGAATGCCTCTCCTTCTTCATCAAAAAGTGAGTGGAATAATGGTAAGAAGTGAGTATTCAACAAGTATACACAATAATGGCAATAAACTGTTCTTAAAGATCTGCAATAAGATACCCCAAACCACCCACTCCCACCCTTCCTCCTCCCCTAGAGGATAAAAGCAATTCTAGTTGTTGTAATAGTGGCAAATATTATGATTATTATCATGACCATAGCCATAACACAGATGAATGCTTTTAGTTAAAAAACACTATTTAGAATGCCATTTAGCATAGGTACATAAGGTAATACTCCACGGATCTTAGCAAATATATCGAAAGGCTAACTTAGCATCGCAGGTCCAAATGGGAACTTGAAGAAGATGCTAACAAGGTAGACCGCTGACAAAACCAAGTATCAACTGGTGTCATCAACAATATTGTTGGATGACCATGTGATATAAATAGCTCAACATTAGCAATGAGAGGCCAATGAATTATGCACCTCTAAACTAAAAAACCTTAAGTAGATAATCCAATATCCTTTATAGAGAAAATGGATCCAAATTCCACATTGGGATACCCTGATCATTTCCACGTTGGTAAACAAATTCTAAGTTAACAAACTAATGATTAACACAAGCAATAGTAAAGATATTATATTCAATAAGGCATTTGAGCAGATGGCCTCAAAACTATAAAAAACTCTGAAGCATTATCCCAATAGAGTAAATGAAGATGCTAACACCTTGAATATTATGTATGGGAATTATGTATCGTGGACGATGGATAGTTAAGTTGATAAATAAATAAATAAATAAAATATCTACTTATAAACATTTGCACCTAGTGATAGAGAATAACTTTAGGAAAAGGTTAACTTAAAATTTGAAGAGTAGATAGAAATAGAGGGTTAAGTGATTATATATCTCATGCATGGATGCATCTCTCATGTAAGTATAAGACAAACTAACACTATGTTTGGTAAAGTGGAAGTCGACGGAAACGAAGAGAAGTAAAGTGACATGAAACCAATTTCTCTTTATTCTATTTGATTTCATGCCACAAATGGAAGGAAAGAATATCACCTTAAATTCCCTTTCACTTCCTTTGGTTTCATCAAATTTCATCCCCATTAGCCAAACACATAACTTTACCCTATTTCATTCGCATTTGCTCAATTTCCTCCAATCCAAACACAGTGTAAAATCTGAATTCCTTTTTCTTTTGTGGTGTTCAAACAACTAATATATATATATCTATATATGTATATATTTATATTCAAACCATTAATTCTATGATCATGAACAAATAATGAAAAAGAAAATGGCCACGTTACTAAAAAAAAAAGAATCCGACTTGGGACTAAGTGGGAATCGGGCCCCGCCTGGTCCGACCCGAAGTGTCCATATAAAAGAGGGCCAATTTGATCTCATTCTTCATGCAATTTCACTTCTCTCGAGCAGAATCCTAACCGCCATGTCTGCTGCTAGTACTGGAACATTAGAGGAGGAGAAAGGAGGTTCACAGACGACTTCAGCGATCAATGAAGCATTTCATTTCTCTTCAGGAAACCCTAGGATCGAAGAGATTCGGGGCGTCATGCATCTATTTGCTGAGAACGAAGCTCCAAATCTCCCCGTAACAATCCTTATTTCCATTTTGCAACTCTGATATTACTAATCAAATTTCAATTGATTGATATGTGAAGATTTTTTTTTTTATTTTTATTTATTTGGTTGTATCCAATAGGTTTTTGGTTGAAGAGATTTTGCGTTTGTTAGGGTTTAAGTAGATTCTGAGCATGAATTTGTTGAATTTTGAGTGCAGATCACCTAATGGAATGAGATTTCAATTAGAGTTAGAGTGAATATTTTGACGACACGATGAAAAACTAAATTTTGAAATCAGATAGTTTGAATGTAATATTTAAGATATCTGTATATTAGTTATCTTGAGCTCGAACTTATAGTTCGGGCTTGACACTCCCCATCATTGATTTGCTGGTACTTTGACCGAAGCCTCGAGCGGGCGGCTTAATTAATAGGGGTAAATTTATGATGCCAGGATTCTCTTGCTTTGATATGAAGTTAAGCATGGGTACTTAACCAATGGATTTGAAGGCTTAAAGTTGTAGGTAGTGCGTGGGCTTTTGGATTTATTACTTATCATATGGAAGGGGTTTTTCATGATAATATGTGCTAGTTAAGTTGACATAAGTGTGAGTAAAGGACTGATCTTTCATAAAGTGCTACCGAGCAGTGTGGGGTAGGGAGAGAAAGATCACGTTTACTTAGCGCTATCTTGATATTTAGCTGGTAGGCTGCTTTCTTGAATTAAATCCATTACCCTATGAGTCATCAGTGGAGCAACTTAATCAATGCGCCAAGGCAAGGCTCAAGTTAATTTGATTTTTCAATTATATTTATAAATGAACTTTTTGAAAGAATTTGTTATGTGGTTGTTGTGCAATTGAGGAGGTTGTTTTAAAGAAAGATGAGATTAGCAAAGGTGTGAGAGCATTGTGAGCATTAGTAGGGTCAGTGCACTGATGCATGCTGCACTAAATTTTTCGAATTTGGAAGATTTCGTTGTTGATAAATTCTTGATGAGTTATATTAATATACTGCTTTGTGAGGATCAAGTGACCGGTTGGAAGATTCATAATGAGTTTTGTGCACAATATCATCAGTTCAATGAAGCGAGTGCTTTTTTCCTTGAGTTGTAGTATCTTGTTAGTGTAATTTTAAGAGTTTCTGCAAATGATGGATGCATCAAATAGGTTGAATGGTATTCTGATCATTTATAGGATACACTTTTTATGCATATGCTAACATATATAACTAAGACTCGGAAAGTTTTGTTCTTGTTAGACAGCTAGTTAGAGTATGTTGTAATGATTTGATTGGTTGGCAGAAATATCATGCAAATCATCAGAATCGATTGAATAAATGCTGTTTGGCATGTGTTGGAGCATTTCATGTTGATAAATCAAGTGATTATCTTTTTTCAGTTGCTGACATAGAGCAGCTTTGATTTATATTGTTTCATGGATAAGTTTAGCTGCCTTTTTCCTTTATTGAATAAAAGCACAATTTAAAATTTAGGATGAAGCAGCAAACTTATCGTTCTCCTGGTGATGTTGCTTAGGTTGGAAGAAACCCACTTGTTTGTGTGCATGGTGTGCCAAATCACATGACATATGCAGATTTTTGTCAATTTTGCGGCTCATTCATTCAGCATATATTGGAGATGCGAATTGTCAGGTTGAGTTCTGAAGATTTAGTGTTGTTTCCTTGATCTTAATGTCATTGTTTCTAGACGCTGGAGTACTAAATTTTTCTTGGCAATGATGTTCTTCTTCATCTTCATCTGGGTTAGGACTGATGGGATGGATGACAAATACAGTGTTTTAATAAGATTTGATAGTCAGGGATCAGCTGATGATTTTTACAACTATTTTCATGGGAAGCGATTTAATTCCCTTGAGGTATGGCCATGAAGGAATTTTTCTGTCAGGGTTTTCCTACAACCTCTTTATAACAGTCGGTCTTTCTCTGTACTCGGCTTTGTAATTCATCTTCATATCATATAGGTGGATGTTTGCCAGATTCTCTATGCTGTTGATGTACAATATACTGGTTATAAAGGATCAATGGAGCAGATGCACAGTTCCCCAGGGACATCGTCAGAGCAGTCTGCATGTCCTGTTTGTCTTGGTAACTAACTGTTCTAGACAGGCAATATTATGATTCTTTGTTTGTTTTCCTTTTCTCTTTTTGCAATTATGCAGCTATATAATCTGGTAAGCCTAGGTGGCATGTGAAAGTTGAAAATTAGTAAAGCACAGTTGGTTTTTTTTTTCCTTGGTAAGAAGAGTTGTCTGGATCATTTTTCCTATAGCAATAAGAATCAAAGGTTTGGAATTTTAGTGAAATTAGAACACCAAAGAACAGGGTTGTAGATGTTAAAGGTACCATAGAATTACCCTTAGCATTATCATTTTTTTTTCTTATCTTTTCCATCTTCCTTCCTAATTGTAACCTCTAATGGTTAGTTTCACCGAAATTGGGGGCATTATTGATTTTCCATTCTAGGTTATGAAGATTTATATTTCTAGAAGTACATCTTCGGTAACAATCCTGATTTTTCTTTTATGTACATTCTCAGGAGTATAAAGTTTCATCTATCCTTGCTTCACGCTGATTTCTATCTGTGATTACAGAGAAATATATCTATGCATGAGTTAGTGTGACTGGTTGAATTTGATATTTTAATAAATTTAAGCTGATCTCTATTGTGGGTGCTGGCATCATGACATTGCTTCAGAACAGCATCAAATGACATTGTTGTATGTGTAATCCTTGAAGCTGTGATTGCTAAGATTGGACTTGCATTCAGAAAGAAGAGATTTATGGTTTTCTCAGAGTGAAGGTAAAAGATTGACAAGCAAATCCCTTGTCAAGGACAGACTTGGAGAAGCTGATCACTTAGCAAACTCCAACTTCACAATATTTTGGAAGAAATTTGTGAAAAATATTTGTTTTTATCTGTTAGTCTAGAACTGCCAATCCTATCTTCTTCCGGAATTAATTTTTCCAACTTTCCCTCTTCTGTTGCATCCTCCACAATGTAGAGATGATATTTTCCCTATAAAGTTGTGGTCAGAGAGCAGTTGTATGGTTTAGGCTTCTGTTTTGTAGTCAGATAGTAAGAAATTGTCAATATCCCTGTTTTTTTTTATCTCTATTCTGTACCTCTGGGCAATTGTATTTCCTTTTTTCCCCTAATTACAAGTATCCTTCTATGTTTAATCATTGTCCTCTCCCACACCACCCCAAAATCTTTCTTCTTTTGTACTTTTGATGGCTTTGGACCATAACATCTTCTAGTGAATTTTTAGACGTGCCGTTATTTTCCATCGCTAATTCTTCCTCGTTGTATGCACTGCAGAAAAGTTAGACCAAGATACTAGCGGAATTCTGACGACTATTTAACCATTCCTTTCATACATCTTGTATTTCTAATTGGACGGATTCTTCATGTCCGGTAAGTCATTTGAAATTTTTACTTAATGTGGGATTTCGGCTTACTCTGGGTCCTTGTTTTGAAGTGACAAGATAAATTAGTATTATAAAATAGCATAAAATAAAAGAATTTCTAATGTCCAGCAGAAATTATGTCCTTATAGTGTTTGTCTTCTTTCAGCTTAGATTAACAAACATCTTAAAATTGATTTTCTATTTATCTCAATAGATAGGCTTGGAGAATACAAATTCTGCCACATATCATGGACCAGTTACTGTTTTTCTGCCTTTATGGGGACATTTCTGCATTGACTTCTACATGATGTCTCAAGATTTCCAGTCCTTTGGAATTTTGAGGATTGGCATTTCAAAAGTTTCCTTTGTATCAGATCTTGAAGCTGTTCATTGACTTGGATAAAACTTACCCTGATAAAACAAGTTGAAAACACTGTTCCTTTGTTTCAGGTTTGTAGATATTGCCAGCAGCAGCCGAAAAGTCAATATGTTTTGTCTGTCAAACATCTGAAAATCTCTGGATCTGTGTAATATGTGGCTTTGTAGGATGTGGAAGGTAACATGCCATTTTACCTTCTTTGCTCTTTCTTCCCAATCTTGTAGTTCATTCTTTTTCCTTTTTCATTTTTCGGTTTTCTTATGCTGAAAATTGGATAGGTATAAAGGAGGACATGCGATAAGTCATTGGAGAGACACACAACACTGCTATTCCCTTGAATTGGAAACTCAACGTGTATGGGATTATGTTGGTGACAACTATGTGCACCGCCTCATCCAATCCAAGACAGATGGCAAGTTAGTTGAATTGAATACCCATTGTATGCATCCTAGCGATGGTTGTGGGAACTGTAATTTTGCAGATCCTGGATTAAATGAGGCCTTATTGAATAGCAAAGTTGATGCTGTAAGGTTTTCCTATCCTCTAGGCTTGTCATAAGTTATCCAGCTTGCAGCCATCTAATTTTTTATCACCATTAACAGATTGTTAACGAGTATAATGCACTACTTGCTACCCAGCTAGAGAACCAAAAATTAGTAAGTGTGCACTCCTATTGTTGAAGCAACCACTTTGCTTTGCTCTCTGTGTCCTCCTTAATCAATTTAATTGAGGGTGTTTTTGTTCTCTTTATTTGGTCACATATTATATTTTGTCACAGTATTATGAGTCGCTGCTGCAAGAAGCTAGAGAAGAAACCGAACGTGAAATCTCTGAGGCAGTTGAAAGAACTGTTGCTGCAAAACTGCAGAAGATTCAGGCTAAGCTAGACAAATGTCTCAGGGAGAAGAAATTTCTTGATGATGTAATTTTCATTTTCTGGTTTTTGCCCTTTTGCTCTTCAACTCTATGTTAAGATTAGTCTTTCCTCACGTGTTCATCACACAATGGTTTCTTATTTGGACGTAGCTTAATGAGAATCTGGTGAAGAATCAGGGAATATGGAAAGCAAAAATATTGGAAATTGAGAAGAGGTATGCATGGTTTGGAACCAAATGCATGGCTTTATTGGTGACTCACTCTCATTGTCTTTTCAATATAGCATTCACTTAACTATTCTTTAGGTGGACATTTATTTGGTCGTTATGACCTGACCTTATGTTTCAAATTTTCAGAGAGAGAGATGCCTTGAAATTGAAGGACGAGAAAATACAGGGCTTGGAAGAAAAGGTGCGAAGCAGCTACTTCCATTTTGCCTGATTTGGCTGTACTGGTTCGATTTATACTAATATGTCAATGACCATTTAAATCTGCCTATGAACTTGCAGCTTAATGAATTGATGGTGTCACTGGAAGCAGGGAAGTCAGTAGAACAGCGACCTATTTCAGATGAAATCGAGGATGGTCTCGGGAATTCTGAGTAGTCTGAAATCAGATAGAAAAGCCGTTAGCCAGAAAAAAGAAAAGCCAAGTGGGTTCGCGAGCAATTCAAGTTATGGTGGTTGATTAATGCTTTTGTCAAGCATCCATTGTTTAGTGCATATGCTGTACATATTGTTCCTTTGCCTTTTTCGTTTTGTTCTTTCCTTTTGCAGCATTCCATCTAAACTTTAATAAAATATGTAATTAAGTATTTAAACTTTAAAACTGATTAGTCTAATAGTTGAATTTTGAAATGAATCAATTTAGTAATAGAAATTTTTTTTTATGGATACAAATAATACCTCTATTAAGGTATTTAAGGTACTAAATTGTTCAATTTCAAAGTTTTTTTAGGTTTTAAACTGATAAGTTTTAAAGTTCATATATCAAATTGATTTATTTTAAAGTCTAGGTATTTAATTGTACATTTTGCCAAAGTTCGAATATCATTCATAACGTTATCCTGTGAATATAAAATGCGTGATACTTGCTAGCAATTTTTCACTAAGTTATGATCAATTTTGTACGGAAAAAACAACACATCAGGAATATGTTCCTTTGGCATGCATTGTTGGTCATGAAAGAACATTACATTTTACAATTGCAGGATTAATTAGTATAAGTTAGGATGGTATAGATAAAGGCACGGTTTCAGGAGCGAACTAAAATTGGAACTGTCGATTTTAGGTTTTAAAAATAAGGAATCAAAATCATGATTTCAGTCTAGTTTTATGGAACCAATAATTCTCAGTTTTAGTTTTGGAGCTATGGACTCATTTTTTTTCAAAGAAAAAATAAAAAAATAAATTAAAGAATCTTATTTTTAATGAAATAAATTTTAAATTAAAATAAATATTTATTGAGTCTAAAAGTGTTAAATTATTTAATCAAAATTTTTAATATTTATTTAGAATAAACATTTATTTATATATAAATACAACCAATGTCATCAGTGATAGTTCGTAATATAAGAATACGATATATCTTAGAAGATAAAAAAAAATTATAATACACAAAATAGTCTCATGTTATTAAAATAATGAATTTTGTTTTTTAAAAGTTTATATAAACTAAATTTTATGTTATTTTAATTTTAATTTTTATTTATGTTGTTGATAATAACACATTAAATATTTTTTTTTTAATTTTTCCTTTAATTTTCTTTTTTTTTTTTCAAATGGAATTGGTTTCGAAACTAAAAAATCGTGGTTTCTCAACCGATTCTGGAACTGACCAACCGGTTTGGTTTCGATTTTAGAATTATTGGTGGCAGTTTCAGTCGATTCTCGGTTCAAAACTGAACCGTGCACATGTTTGAGGTTGCAGATGAAGATATCTTGTTAAAAAGACGACTCTACCCTACTTTTGTAACAACTCTTGATGCAAATGAATGACGTTAAGGTAGACCGGCCACATGGCTAGGAATTGAAATTGATTCAGGTGGTTGGTTTTAGAATCAGTAAAGGATCCAGCTTGTTGTCCAACTAATTATATAAATATATTGTATAATTCATGAGAAATATGTATGTTTTTAATATGTTTCGTGAGAAGTCTGAATTTTATATAGGTAATTGAAAACTTTGATGGAAAATTAATTTTTCCTTTCCAAATGTAGTTTAAATTTGTAAAACTCTTTCTAAAAACAACTACGAAAGAATATAAGCAGCGAACCTATCAAATGTAGTATAGTGTTCAGATCGAGATAGTCCACTAGGAAGGAATAACTACTAGTACTAACTCTATTTCTACTATCTAGCAAAATGAATTATGATCGATTGATTGATTAATGCTACTCACTAAGAAACTAAGAACCTAAGAATTAAATCAAATTCGAAAACACAAGCACTTAGAATTCAAGCAGGATTTCAAAAATCAATTACTAAAACCGATCTAGATCTTGTCCTTCATTTAATCTCATCATGTGAATCATCGAACACTAAAGATTAACCTAATTGAGCTCATATATCATTGAGTTCCTTATACAAATTGACAATCCTCTCGGGTATATCAAATTATCTAACCTTAGATTGATTAATTAGGATCTCTCCTTAACTAATTACAAACTAAGATCGTATGAAGCATTTGAACTCAAGGAAAACAGAGAGCATACGGAAGATTCTTGCAACCTATCTCTAGGATCACAATCAAATCTCATCAAATTGCATAGATCTATTCATGAAAGTGATTTCTCAATCAACTTAAATGAAATCAAGCATAAACTTGTAATCCGGATCTACAAATCTAAGAAAACGATGAAGAACATGCAATTTGAATATAAGAACATCAACAGTAAATCATTAAGGTCAAATCCTCAACACATGATGAAATTAAAATCCGAACACAATCTAGATCTATGAACTACTCCTCCATCGAGATAAAAGAAAACAATTGAAATTCAATAAAAGAGTATAAATTCATGAATACAACCCTTAATAATGAAGCTCAACTGATGGAGTTGAATCTAGATCTTCAAATCTGGAAAAAATCTTCACTTGAATTCTTCGATACTTGTTTTCCACAAATTCTCTCAAAAATCTCAGAGGAAAAAAAAATATGAAAGAATTAGATGTAATGAAGTGGACTTAGTGTAACTAACTTTCTCTCTCCTCCCAAGAATATATATATATATATATATATATAACAGACCAGGACTTCTTGAAAAAAGAAAAATAATAGAGACAGAATTCGCTACTGTAAACGGGGTTGAAAATGGCCCCTTTTGTATGCCTGTAGCGCTTGCTGAGCTGAAAACTGGAGCAAACGCCCTTGCAAACAGCCCTGTTTACGTGACTGTAGCGACTACTGATCACTTCATCTGTTTTGAGTCCAAACACCCATCCAAAGGGGGCCGTTTGGGAGGGTTGTCACCTTTCTGCTTTGATCAAAATTGTGTTGTTTAGCTCCAAAATTGTTGAATTTGATTTGTTTCTTTGTAGAAAGCCTGAAATTGAAAAATTAAGCACTAAGAACCTTTTCTAGATGATTTTTACTTAGAAAAACAATTAAATGAGTCCAAAATCATCTTAGAAATAAGGGTGTTATATCATTTATTAGTAATAAATATTCAAAATCAAAATAGGAGGTAAAAAAAACAAAACCAAATGAAATTTAAAAACGAAAGAGGATCATCTGATTCATGGATCCTGAAATCAAATACTCGTTGATATTAATGAATCGGCACCAAAACCAGGATCCATGGGGCAATATTGGTTTCCCATTTTAGGAATTGGGATCCACTAGTTCCAATTAGGTGATGCTTGAATTGATTAGTAGGAAGTCCAAATAAAATTTAATATACGAATAATTTCTTAAAAGTTATACACCCATTAATATTATTATCAATAAAATTCAATATATGAGTAATTTGTTAGAAGTTATCCACCAATTAACACTAATGAATCTTATTTCTATGCAGAACCTTATAATCAATTCGGCATTTCAAGATAGACATATTCATAACCCAATTCGGTTTATGCTCGTTGTTTCTTTTTTATTTTCATTTTTTTCAACATTTTTGAATCATCATCAATGACGTAATTATTAAAAATATTGTCATCAAGTTTTTGAATTTCGTGAGCTTTGTTGGACGAAACTACTAGTACTACTAATTTTCCGGTCTCCGACTACATGACCTCAAGGTGATTGATTCTTACTGCACATGATCCAACATGCCAATCATGGACCAATAACAGGTTAATTATTTCACCAGTCTTCTGACACTTTTACATAGAAGCAAGGAACGCACGAACTTGTAATTTAAGGAACGCTAGTTGCTATGCTTCTCCACATGCCCCCTTTAATATCTCTACAGTCTTATTTGTTTACGCTAACCATCAAGAAATTATGTCTCGATTTCCATCATCTCAAGATCTGCTAATTTCAATCCTTTAGGTATTGTCTCCTATGATTAATGTTTCAGATTATAACAAAGAAAATTGTCATAATAATGTCATAAGAATGTTTAAGAATCTAAACAAAATTTGATGATTGAGAAAATGTAAATCGAAAGGACCCAAATATGATATATCACTTCTCTCTGGAAACTTTGCACCTTCCTTTTCATTGAACATAATATCAATATGCTGTACACCATGTATCTTATTGAGAAAGGCTACATGTACCTTAGTATTTGTTAACAAGACCTTCATGTTAAATGATAAATTCATTCTTTTATTTAGATAGATGAATGAAATGAAATGGACATACTATTTTTCAATAATGCCCTTAATAATAAAATGCCAATAATAAATATGTTAGAGGATACAAAGATAATTGTAGTAATAATCATTAAGGACGGTGGAATGTAATCGTGATTTCAGCTTCTCAAAAAGTCAATATCAAACTTCCCCCTTAAAGCCAGAATCGTTAATTTTTAGGAATCATAATTTTGACTATTGAAAATATATCCAAAGATGGAAATGAGAACAAAACTTAAAAGTACTATTCCATTTCAACTATTTGTTTCATTGGCATGCAGATGACACACAAACGTTTTTAAAATACTATTTGTCAAAAATAGATAGAGATGTGCAAATAGGTTAAATGGGCTAATCCAATTCAGTCCATTTTGGCTTGCGGATTAAATGGGCTTGAAAAATTTTGGCCTAATTTAAAAAAAAAAAAGTAAAATTTCTTAATCTTAACCCAATCTACCTTGGCCTATGGGTTAAATGACCAACCACTTCTGGCCCATTTAACCCATTTGTATATCTTTGTGGTCTTGCTAAGTTGACTCATTTAACCAATTAATGCTAATTGAACAATATGTAGATGATAAAAAATATGAAATTTTATAGGTTTTATATACATTAATGATTAATTTCATTAGTTTCTTTAAATAATTTATAGGTATTATATTTCGTTTAAAACAATAAATACATACTTAAAATAATGTTATAATAGATAGACATCAATTTATCATTCTTTGTTATAATTACTACATAAGTTTAAGCTGAAGTATAAATTCCTACTAATAATGTAACATTAATAATTATTTACCCTACAAGTTTTATTTTATTTCTTTTATCCAAGTGGGCTCGTGGACCCACCCACATAGCCCAAACAGGTTAAAAAAAATTGATTCTAATCTATTTTAAAAACGGGTCGACTCGAGAGTCAAAGCCCATTTGCATAGCTCTAGTCAAACACGAATAAAAAACAAATATTTTTGCTCATAAATAGTTTAAACAGACCATATATAAATTAGATACAAATAAGATACAGATTCAGATCGGGTATAAATATAGATACAAATGAAAAACAAATCATTCAAACAGACTTTAATTATTTCTACATACCAAATGTGACATTAGTGATGACTCTGATCCTAAAGCTAAATGCTTGCCAATCCATATGGTTAGTCAATAAGGTTTGCATGGTTGACCCACCCATACGATTAGTCAATGCCAAAACCTTTGCTTGTTGTTAAGTCATATCAGGGTTATATGTCACTATCAGGGATTTATTGAAATAGAGACAATCAATTTTACTTAAAAATATTTTGACGTAATGAATTTTCCTCCATCCTTCATCTTTTTTCACTCAAAACCACCTATGGTCTTCCATATATAATCAATCATCTTACAAGAAATATTTGGGCTGGCAACTTGAAACCTAAAAAGTAAAACCTAACTCAGTAAGGAATTGCGCATATCTCAAAACCGGACTCAAATTCTATAAGAAGCTACTAACTTGTTCAATCTCATAAAAGAGTATCCTATTCGAAAATAGAATCACATATCCTCGAGATCGATACTTCATATATCCCAACACAACAATCGTATGACCAAACATAAAATAATTAGTTTTTACCTAGTTTTTATGATACTTTGATTTAGAAGCAAGGGATGATTGAACTTATATATTAAGGGACATTTATTGGCTCTTCACATGCCACCTTATAATATCTTAACTTGTACTTAGATTCCATTACCTTAAACAATATAATACCCACGTACGGAAGCCTTCCTCATTTCATATCTTTGCTTAATTAATAAACCAAGAAAACGTGTCAATATGCATGAAATCCTCTATATATACCATATGATCATCTCATCTCTACCTATGCCAACATCTTCATATTTGTAGTACCAATCTTGGCTCTATATTTTGCAGCTGTGGAGGAGGATTCGATCTAGACTTGTCCAAACAATAAAATGGTGAGATTCTAACCAAAAATCGTGGGGTTAATTTTTCTGGCTCCAAATGGTGTTTTTTTTCTATATTATATATGTAGCATTCGATTAGAGGGGCACAAAACGAAAACATCATGTAAAAATCAAGAAAGCTGTATACAAATTGACATACATTTGATTGAATTTTTCGTTTTATTCTCTTGATTTGGACTTAATTTAACATGATTTTTTCAAAAATTTCATTCGACTAAGCTATGATACTTCACATATTGAATCAGATGATTTTAGTTATCCAATAAAATTTTTATAAAATTTATTAGTACACAATACTGACGATATAGCTCTAGGAATTAATACAATAGGAATTTTAATAATCAGACGATGAATTGTATGTGTTTGTGCAACTTGAAAATGTGGCAAAAATATGTCTGCTTACTTGGCATTTATTGATGTAGGTTCAAATCACCATGACAATGATAATGTTATTGGTATTATTAAGTTCCTTGGCAAATTTGGAACTGAGTAGCGCAGAAACTACATTGAATGTGTTGGATTTTGGAGCAGTTGGTGATGGAAAACTGACGACTCCCAAGTAACCCCACTACCTTAATGTTTACTTAATCCCGTTTTCAGTATTGATCAACAAAATCAGTCAGTTAGTAGTTAGTATTGCATGTTCACACGTTCTTTTTCAGTACATTAACATTTTTTAACATTGAGGATATTGTTTTATACTTATTTATTTATTTATTTTTCCCTTTTGTGTCGAGTTTAAAGTGATTTTAGAATTTTCTATTATATGGGGTTTAAAAAAAATAAATTGTACAGGCATTTGTTAAGGCATGGAAAGAAGCATGCTCATCTTCTTCAACAGATACGTCGATTTTGACCATACCACCCAAAGAGTTTCTTGCTTAACCTGTGACTTTTAGTGGTCCTTGCAAGCCCAACCATGTGCATATTCAGGTAATTACAGCACAAATATTACCATTTCTTTCTCTTTTTCCTTTTTAATTAAGACAGGTTAACCGATGCACCAAACCTTTTTCCTAAATAGAAAAGTAAACTTTTCACATTTTGTAATATTTTCAATAGGAAAATTCCATGATTTATAGTGGTTATAATAAGAATAGTCCCGTTACATTATTGAATGGTTCAGATTTATTTCAACTATGATTGAAATCTTAATATTTTTTAATCTGATTTTAAAATCAATTTAATAATAATATGATAGATGGGACGATTCCGTGATAGGACTACCAAATTTCCTATTATCTATATGCTTTTATGATAAAAAACAAGTGGATTGAAATTGATTAGCTGAAGGTCCACGTTCTAAATACTATAAAATGAAAAAACATACATTAAACGAATAAATCGTAAATGAACTTGTTTAGAAATTTTTTTTTCTAGTTAATCTATAATATATATACATAATGAATTGTTGAATGTTGACCATATATGATTTTATTTTATTTTTATGCACGTAATATTTAGGTGCAAGGAAACATTGTTGCACCAAACTCGACGGCGGATTGGAGTGACTATCCGAGCGATAAGTGGCTGGCTTTCTCGTACGTCGACGGCCTCATTCTGCGTGGATCGGGGACGATCGACGGCCGTGGATCGGTCTGGTGGTCGCTACCTTGCATGAGCAACGAAAATGGTGTAAGCATATTATTTTTAGACGTTGCTTGTCCCGATACGTAGTATGTTAGATATTTGTCTACTTATCGACATCGATAATTTAATCACACAAACACAAAAATAATTATGTAAATACCCATATAAAATCACATGTATTTGCCTTGCCTACGTATTGTATATCTTCCATGCAACTTTTGTGATTTTTATGAAAATACAAGAATTTTCAATTCATAACAAATCTCCTCCATTTTTCATAAATATCATTTAACATGTGATTTTGGGATTAATCATCTTTTAAATTACATGTCTTACATACGATTTCTTTATCAAAAAATAGATCGCATCTTTTAAATGCAATTTTGTGTTGACATGTAATAATTAAAATTATATAATTTATATTTAATAATTTTATTTACGATCAACTAACACATATTACAGCCAAATATATTAGTACAAAGAATTTTTTTCCCTTAGAAAAACTTTAATTTACTTTTCGCATATAATTGGTAGTATAAGGCCCATTTGTTTGAAAACATTTTTCAAGAATTTTTTTTTTCATTTTTCATGTTTATTTAAGAATAAATGGGACAATTAATGTAAAGCATTTTTCCTTATGTTGGAAAATATATACTCAATCATAACTTATTTTTGAAAAAAATTACTGATATAAAGCGTAATTCATTTTTCCATTGATCTACAAGCTCATCTACCAATCATTCACTATTTAAATATATTTATTATTAATTTTTTAATATTTTTATGTAAATTTATTTTTCATAATATATGTATTAGTTTTTTAATATATAAAATATATGAGTTACTTTGAAGTTATACAAACAAAAAAAAAACTATTTTTATAAAATCAGTTAAATATTTAAAAACATACTATCTGCTGGAAAACTTTTTCAAGAAAGAATGTTTTTCATTAACAGATTCTTTTTCTGAAAAAGGTTAATCTACTTTAACTTAAATGAATAAAAATTAACTATTTGTAACGGCCACTTTTATTTATGTTTCAGGGCCCAACATGCAGAGGACCAGCTGTAAGGGATTTTCACAACATTGCTTTTTTTCACATTTTCTTTCTTATAAAATAGAAAAAAGTATATTAGATAGACCCTGTAAATAAGAAACCTTTTTTCCGAACTACATGATACAGGGGATGTGCCATTTCAATTTTAGGGAAACACAGCATTTATCCAAACTCAGCTACAACCATTTAGCAAAGATACCTGTTATATTTACTTTTAGATTTTTGGTTTGCCAAACCAACATAATTGTATTGATGACTGAAAATAGTAGTTTACCTTAACTAAATGGTTTTCCAGGTAGAATGGGATGAATATTTTCCTATAAAGTTACTATAAAGTTATTACCTTATTTGATTCAAGGAATTTATTAGCCTATATTCAAGAGGAGCTATAATAAAACCCTAATCGAACAATTAAAATATATTTATCCATTAAGTTATTCTATTCCAATGATAATTTTCCTTTTATCTTATTCTATTCCACGGATAAAATCTAAGAAATAATTGGATTGGTTGACTTCCACATGCTAACTTAACTGGTTCTACATGTTTGAATTGGTTGATAGGCACTCACATTTTATAGATGCAAAAGGGTGGTACTAAAGGGATTGAGACACAAAAATAGTCCAAGGACACATATTGTTCTAACCAGCAGCACAAATGTAACCATATCCGATATTCATATTTCTGCACCCGGAACAAGCCCTAATACGGACGGGATCAATGTTTCCGGCTGTTCCCATGTCCAAATCCATGATTCCATCATCGGAACAGGTAAGATTTAGTATTAGGAAGTATAACATAGATGTCTTTCAAATTTTAAAATGATAATTTGCACCTTTGGAAAAAAAACACACTATAGACTTTTTCTTCTCTCGTAGTAGCATCTTTCCTAATCTATCAAGTGAAAGGTATAAAATTTGAATCCTTCATCTCTTGTTGTAATGGTTAAAAAAATAAAAGTATTAAGCCGATACCGTATTAATGTACTGTTTTAACTTTTTACCATCGATTTGTTAACCTGAAAAAATAAATGCAAGTTATATTTATTTAAATAAAAAAGAGCTGGTATCATTTTAAATTAATTATCCAAATTTATTTAAAGTAGAGAAATTGGGGTTTAAATGTTGTTTTGTGTGTTCATTCTTCACAAATTGTAGGGGATGATTGTGTTGCTATTAGTGGTGGCTCTTCTTATGTAAACGTCACTGGTGTTTTCTGTGGACCTGGACATGGACTTAGGTGAGTAGATATAAATCCAATATCGAAAAGTGATTATGCATGTGAGTTGAGTTAATTTCTTTTTTACTAATCCATTGGAAAAATATTTTATAAGTATTGATTACATTAAAATATTTATCAAAATACTAATATGAAATTGCATAAGAATTAATATTTTAATGTATGTTGCATATTTGAACTGTAATATCGTATACAAATAAAACATATATTGCATTTGCATCAACATTCTTATATTGCACTTTCTAGATACAATATAGCATTATTGGTTTGTAATAGGAGGCTGATTCTAATTAAATACAAACAAATTTTGGTATTTATTATTCGTTTTGTTTTACTTCATCTAGAAGTGATAAAAAAGAGATTTCATTTTGTAGCATCGGATCACTGGCTGGAAGCGATACGGTGGAAAACGTAAATATGCAAAATTGTACCTTAAAAGGTACTATGACTGGAGTTCGGATCAAGACATGGCAGGTACATTCATCCTTATTGCTTTTTTCCAGTAAAAGGGTATAACGTAAATGGGTGTTTAATTACGATTTAATGAAGAAGCAAAATAATTATTGTTTTTTAATTTTATATATTTTTCTTTCCATAAAATGTTTATTGTATATTGAAAGCATGAAAGATTTTTCTTTTATAAATGGAATCCTATAAAAAAATTTAAAAAAAAAAACTGTTCACACTGAAGAGAGAGGAAGATGTCAATAAATAATGCGCAAACACTATACTCAACTTGAGCTCAGCCTAGCCATGCTTATAATTTTGAGCCTAATGAGTTTGAGATCATTTGAGTAAGTTCTTTGTAATTGAATTATTTTAATAAGAAATATACATTATAAATTTAATTAAATTAATATTAATATCAAAACTTGTCTCAAACAAAACTAGTATGTAAACTTGATTAGAGTTTGAATAGTAGGCCGATGAGCTACTTAAGTAGAATATCATACCGTTCGAACTCAACTCGATAAACTCTTTAAATAATTTGAGAGCTCTCAAGTAAAATTAACGTGTACTAAGCTACTTGCAATTGGCTTATCTCATTTACATCCCATATTTGGAGACATTAATTTGGACACATATGATGAAAAACATTCTGTCTTTTCTTAGACTCTAATAAGTGCTTCAAAGTACCCTTTAATGATTCTTAAAAAATGAAGAAATATTAATGAATAATATAAAAGTAGTTGTTAAGAAATTAAATAAAATATTATATTTTTATTAATTATATAGCCATTATAAAATAATAGAAAGTTTTTTTTTTTTTTTTTGTTTTTTAAACTGCGAATTGTATTCTAAACAGATCTAATAACAAGATAGTAAGAAATGCACTAACAGTAAGATACATTTTGAATTGCTGTATAGGGAGGTATGGGAGCAAGATATATCTCTTTTAAGAAAATCAAGTTCCTTCAAGTCGACAGCCCCATCATTATCGATCAATTCTATGTCCCAACCAAGACAATTGCAAAGATGAGGTATTTTCACTATTTCCTAGTCACTTGACATTGTTCATATCTCGACCATATGTACATAGATATATAAATAAAATAAAATAAAATGAAAGGAAAAGAAGTAAAAACTACTACCTTAACTATCGCATGTTAATATAATAATTTCTTGTAAATTCCATTACTAAGTATCAATATTCAATATTTCTTAGGAAACATAACGGGATTATATAATTTTTCATACCATATATGTTAAAGTTTTATTAATGATATTATGCCATGCATAATATCCATAGAATTGATCTCAACTAATACAGCTTGACACTATACAATCTCGACTAATACTCTTGATGTTTTTCCCTTCTAGACGTCGGCAATCAGAGTGAGTGATGTATCATATTCACTCATACATGGGTCATCAATCACTGACAAGGTGATCAATTTAAGCTGCGATCAACATTTCGGATGCCACAACATTACATTGGATCATGTCTACATATCATCCACTATCCCTGGGAAGAAAGCTTATTCTTATTGCTTTAATGCTCATGGAACAGCTGAACACACCAAGCCTAATGTAAATTGCCTGTCGGATTAGCCTTAGTGATTATTCTGCTAATTACATTTGTTTTAGTTAAACTTGTTGTAATTTCCGAATTTGAGATTTAATATGTATCTTGGTTGACAATACTATGATGATAATGTAGCAATTGGAGCTCACTCATCATGTAATATATTATTGTATTTCATATGGTGTAATGCAAAGTTAATAATAAATTTGTTCGTATCTAAATTTTGGTTAATTTATAATTAGATTGAAAGCATGGACATTAAATTATTAAAATTTGAATGTATAGATTCTTGTGGTAGATTTATTCTGCTTATATATAATCAAATTAAAAATACGGACATTAAACTGTTAAGATTTGCACATAGACACTTGTGTATCTTTATTCAAGGTATGCACCAGGATGTCAAAGTCCATGCGGAGTTGATGATATCGAATAGGTATGGTCGGCCGGATTTGACTCTACAACCTGGCTTCATCTCATGAATCCGATTTTGTCTGCATTGTGTTTGTAATGTTGAAGATGGTATGGCTATCATTTTAGGACAGTAGGCAAACGCTTTTTTCAAATTTTTTTAAAAAATTATTTATTAAGATATAGATATAAATAAAAAAACAGTTGACAGTTCTTATGAAAAAATCAAATAGTTCAAATATAGATATACATAAGACATATTAATATATATCGTTTCGACACAGATATAAATACAGATAAAAAACAAACAATCTAAACATACCTGAAGGAAGGTGGAAAGGGAAAAAACACATGGCCTTATACAATGATAATATGAATATTTTCCTTTTGCTAGTTAGATAAAATCTTAGAATTAATATGGGAGCATAGTGTAATCTTCCATTTAAATTCATAAATGCATGTTGGAAACTTGGTATCTTAGGGTCTTAGAGCTATTATTGACATTATATTCTTAATTCTATTCCCTAGTGATCTCGTCGCTTGTTGCGTGTTTTCATTTGTTTCTATTGAGGTTATAGATCTAACTCATATGGGTCTATAACCAAAGGGAGCTTAAATATATGATGACTTTGGAATCAAAGTAGGATGGATCAGCATGCTTTAAACAAGGAGATCCTAAATATATGATGATATATATTTAGAATACTTTAAATCAAGATATCATAAGTATATGTGATATACTTCGAAGAAGACTTGAAGATAAGGAGTTGTCTGTGCAAACAAAGGATAAAATTATTATGTATGCTGGCAACTGAGAAGATAAGGCCGTCGGCCTTCATTGAATCAGCATTGATTGCTCCAAAATGCCAAAGGTCAGCACCCAGATCCAAAACCACCAGCCTTGATTTATGATGTGTCAGCTTATGTATGTCCGTTGATATTCTCTTTGTTTTACATATATATTCATCTTGTTGTCCTAGAGTTTGGTATGGAATAAGTATATGCCTCTTCTCAAGCCTAGATAGAGAGTTCTAGAGAGAGAAAGAGAAAAGTGAGGAAACCCTATAGTGAGAAACTCTAGATGAAGGGAATCTTGTTCTTGTTGTAATCCACCAATTGTGGAGAAGAATTGAGAGATCCACTAGTGAGATCTAGTGAAGAACATAATTGTAATCCCATTATTATTTATAGTGGAAGGTTTTAGCGCTGTTGGTCCCGTGGTTTTTTCCCGATTTGGGGTTTTCCAGGTAAATCCTTGTGTTATTTCAATTCTGCATTTTGATTTATATTTTGTTGATTGTTAATCGCTTTGGCAAGAGGAAAAGATCTTATCTGTTCCTAACAAGTAGCATCAGAGCATAGGGTTTTAAAAAGAAAATTAGGCTTTTTCGTTGTAGTGTAGATATGGCAGAATCATCAAGTATGATGATCAAACTGAATTCAACAAATTAATCCATATGGAAATCTATGATGGAAGATCTGTTGTATTGCAAAGATCTATACTTGCCTTTCGGTGGTGATGCTATGAGGCTAAGAATAAATCAAATGCTGATTGGACAATCACGCATAGGAAAATTGTTGGTTATATCTGACAATGGGTGGATCACAGCATTTATCACCATATAGCCTAGGAAATGAGAGCGAATGTCTTATGGAAGAAGTTGGAATCCATGTATGAGAGGCAGACAGCCTTGAATAAAACCTCCTTGATCAAGAGAGTTGTAAATATGAAATACAGGGATGGATCCAACATGACGGAGCACTTGAATGATTTTCAAGGGCTGGTGAATCAGTTGTCTGCCATGAAGCTGGTGCTTGAAGATGAGACCCAAGCACTATTGTTGCTAAGTTCCTTGCCTGATAGTTGGGAGACATTGGTTGTGTCTATTAGTAACTCTTCCTCAGAGGAAACGCTCATCCTTGCAATGGTGAAGGACAGTCTGAAGAATGAAGAGGCTAGGAGGAAGGATCTGGATACAGGATCTAATTCTAGAGCACTTGTTACTAGTAAGTCAGAAAGGAATGGTAGAAGCAGGTTCAAAAAATCATCTGATGAGGATGATGAATAAGAGAAATCCAGGGTCCAAGTCAAAAGGAAAGAAAGACCTTAGATGCTACTATTATGACAAGCCGGGTCACTTGAAGCGAGAGTGTAGACTTTAGAAGAAAGATAAGGGTAAAGCTGAAGAAAAAGATGTAGACACAGCTGCAGCAACAACAGATGATGATGAGATTGTCATTGCCTGGGATAAGAAGTGTGTTAACCTTGCTAGTCATGATGATGACTGGGATATTGATTCTGATGCCTCCTTACATGTGACTTCACATGGTGAGTTCTTCTCAACCTATACTGTTGGTAATTTTGGTAATGTCAAGATGGGAAATAATGGCAAATCCAAGATTGTTGGCATTGGAAACATAGTTTTAAAGACTAACACAGGTTGTAGGCTCACTCTCAGAGATGTCAAATATGTTCCAAATATCCGCCTTAACCTTATTTCTACAGGAAAGCTTGATGATGATGGCTATAGTAGCTACTTTGGTGAAGGAAGCTGGAAGCTCACCAAAGGTTCTCTCACTATAGCAAAAGAAAAGAAAAAGAATACCCTTTACTTAATGTCAACAAAGTTAAGTAAAGGAGATGTGAATCATGTACTCTCACACAAAGGCTCTAATGACAGCAGAAATGGAGGAGTTTCAGTTGAAGAATCCTAAAAGCCTCATCAACAGTTCAAGATGAGAAGATCTACAAAAGATAGAAGACCATCAATTAGATTTAATCTAGATGAGTATGAGATACTCACTGATGGGGAGAGTTAGATGATCATCTAAAAGCTATGGGAAATGAGACGAAGAAAGGAAAGGCAGAGCCATACAAGATGGATTGAAATCCTTGCATGAGAACATGAAAATTGACTTGGTGAAATTACCTAAGGGCAAAAGACCTCTGAAGAATAGATGGGTGAAGACTAATGATAAAAGCTCACAATCAAGGAACAAGATAAAAGCTAGTTGTGAAAGGTTTCAATTTGACAAAAGATGTTGCAGGAAGGCAGCAGGATTGAGGATACCCCCCATATAAGTTGGAAGGGGAGATTGTTGGGGTTATAGATCCAACTCATATGGGTCTATAACCAAAGGAAGCTTAAATATATATTGGATATATATTTTAAAGACTTTGGAATCAAAGTAAGATGGATCAACACGCTTTGAACAAGGAGATCCTAAATATATGATGATATATATTTAGAAGATTTTAAATCAAGATATTATAAATATATGTTATATACTTAGAAGAAGACTTGAAGATAAGGAGTTGTTTGTGCAAACAAAGGATGAACTTGTTGCATACGCTAGGAACTAGCCTTCATTGAATCATAAGTCGGCATTGATTGCTCCAGAATGCCAAAGGTCAGCACCTGAATCCAAAACTGCCAGCCTAGATTTATGACGTGTCAGCTTATGTATGTCCATTTATATTCCCTTTGTTTCACATATATATTCATCTTGTCCTAGGGTCTGGAATGGAACAAGTGTGTGCCTCTTCTCAAGCCTAGATAGAGAGTTCTAGAGAGAGAAAAGTGAGGAAACCCTAGAGTGAGAAACTCTAGATGAAGGAAATCTTGTTCCTATTGCAATTCACAAGTTATAGTGAAAAATTGAGAGATCCACTAGTGAGATCTAGTGAAGAACATAATTGTAATCCCATTATTGTTTATAGTGAAAGGTTTGAGAGATGTTAGTCCCGTGATTTTTCACTAATTTGGGGTTTTTCACGTAAATCCTGGTGTTATTTCAATTTCACATTTTGATTTATATTATGTTGATTGTTAATCGCTTTAGCAAGAGGAAAAGGTTGGATCTTTTCCTAACAGTTTCCTTTTCCTTTTGCTACCTTTGATTAATTAAGTTTGAGATTGGAACATGTTCTTGATTGTTTGGAGAAAACAGTAGTATCAAATCTTCAACCATTGGATTTAATGCGTTTTGCTAAGGATGTCCCTTCCGTAGGAAGTTTCTTATAGTTTGATCCATTTCATTGATTAATTTTTCTGGAAGTTGACATCGTTCCATGTGATAAGTTGCAATGAAAATGAAGTCACAACACTGCTAAGTAATATGCCTTTTTAACATACTAACTATTCTGAACATTTATCAGATGGAAAGGAAAGGTCATTCAATTTTCGGGTTTAGGTGCTTGACCAAGAGAGATTTTCTTATGCCTAATTTCTACATAATAAAAAGGTCATAATACTAGACTTGGATAAATTAGCTTGAAGTCTCGATCAGTGGCCAAGACTCCAAATTTGATTTGAACTTGTAATGCAATATTTGGACTCTCTCTTTGTTAATCAGTTCAAATTCCCTGGAAAGTGACACATAATTTCACTGAGAAATTTTGAAGAGAGCAAATTGAATATATTAAACTGGGCTTACACTGAAAAAACTAATGATTCAATCGAGTCCATTCGAATCCATCAGCTCCTCATTCAAGCGTCAGTCTCGATTTGATCTCTCCAATTCTTCATTTTCTCTCTTAATTTTGTTGGGGTTTTAAAGTTTGATTGTCAAGCCGTCAGTCTCAATTTGATCTCTCTAATTCTTCATTTTCTCTCTTAATTTTGCTAGGGTATTGAGTTTTGATTGTTAATGATCTTGTTTGTGTGTGACCCATTATTGTCTATGGGTTTGGAGAGTCATTTTTTATTGATATTGATGTTAGTTATGTCTTTTAGGACCTTTTGGTTCATTGAATAATGATTTGTGGCTTGGATATTTTTAATCTTTTCTAAAATTTTGGGATTTTCTTACAAAAAAAATTTAATGCGATTTGGTTCATGATTCGATTTGAATTAAGTAAATCGATTTGTAGTATGATTTCAATAATGAACAGATTGCATGTAGGAAGACCGACAAACCAGTTTTTTGGCATCAACGCTACCCAACCCAAGGGTATCTTATTTGTGTGATCGACTATCGGAGGTGATTTCTTTTATTCTGTGTTAGGTTTTTAAATACACTAGAGTGAAAGAAGCATAATATAAGAAGCAATGGAGCTTGGACGACACAAAAGCAAATGCTTTGTAACGGTTTGTTTGGATGATCTGTTTTTTATTTATATCTGTATCTATATCAAAACGATATGTGTAAATATGTCTTATTTGCATCTATATTTTATTTATATTTGATCTATTTAATCTTTTTATAAGAAACACCAATCTTTTTTTATCTGTATTTATTTCTTGATAAACAATTTATTAGAAAAAAGTTTTAAAAATGTATTTGTATCTGCCATCAAAAGTTAGCCAAACAGAAGATATAAATGCATACAGGCAGTTGGTAAATTGAAACCTCTGGAGCAGGATGGATACCAAACTTATGTCCTTTTGGTTCTCAAAATAATAAGCACGTAACATGTTATTTTGTTTTCCATTTCCCATCTAATTGGCATTAGGCACAAACATGTGCATCTGGCATAGGTAACCCTCGTACATGGACCAGCCAAAAAGTTCACAAAGAATGACAAAAATAAACAGACATGTGAAAATAATCATTTACGTAAACCTTTTGCACCTGTATAATGAACAGTTTTCAGCCATAGAGGTAAGTTATGGTAAAGGTTTGATTACGGTTGAAACTATGCATCAAACTGAATTAAATTGTTCTATTTGATTTGTTGTTTTTGGGTTGTTTTGATATTTTTTTTCGTTTTCAAACAGACTGATTGTTAAAAACGAATTTAGATAAAAAAAACATATATTTTATTCATAACAATAACATACCATATATAGATAAGATATAATATAAATCAGATATGATGAAAATCAAATAAATCAAACACCTATAAACATCAGACAATCCAAATATGCCCTTATTTTAAGATAGATTATAAGACACACATGTACAAAATGTATATTCATCTGCAAATGCAATGCAAGTGAAGAATGTATTGATGTTCAATAGCCTTATAGCTTGATAGCATCTCCCTAGATTTCTTAAGTAAAAAGTATCAGCTTTGATTCCTTCCTCGTCCTTATTATAATGATAAAAAAGAAAAAGAAAAAAAAAGATAAGAATGTATTGGCTGCAAAGTTAATACAATTATAAAACATGGATTGGGGTTAAGAAAAAAAAATAATTATTTGAAAATAAAATTACAAAAATATCACAAGAAAAAATAATACTAAAAATAGTAAATTGAACTCGTGTTATAAAGAGATGAGTGAGCTAGTGTCACTACAATAAACTCATATATTTGTCAATAATAGTATAGGTTTCTTCTAATCTCTAAAGTGAGAGATATCGAATTAGATTCTCTACTTTCGTTGTAATGGCAAATAAATAAATAAAGTTTATCTCCTTAAAAGACGAGTTCAATACAACTTCAATGAATGTGTTTAACAAAATAGACGAGTTAAATACAATCTAAACTTGTCAATTTAAGAAATAAGTTGAAGTTATGGATTTTTAGGATTATTTTTATTCTAATAGCATTTTCTGTTTTTTTTTTTTTTTTTTATTCTCAGAATGTTACTATTTTTTTCTCTCTCAGAGATTGAATTCATCTCAGCTTGCAGTTGCACCGCTCAAAAAGGTACATTCTTCAGTCTTCACGTAGGTCCGTCCGTCCTATTATGATTATCCCGATCAGAGAATCAAGTCAAATTTCACATAAATGGTAAAATATGCCAGCATAGTATACTTACGTACCTCACATATAAAGCAGATGCATTCTTTTGGCAAAAGATGGTACATGAAGCCACGTGATAATCAGAAAATCTGCTCTAGGTTGTTGAACATACCAACGTAAATTGTTAGGAAAATTCTCAGAAGCCATCGTGATCAATCCCATCGGTTATTCAATAACTCATGTCATATTCAATCGTGATCGAACCACTAAAATAGTTCATATTTTAATTATTATATTTATTTTAATAGTTGACTAGATACTCCCAAAGCTTCTTGTAGAGAGAAAAGATTCGGTAGATGTTACATGCTATATGTAATGCATACGTAGTGTATAACCCCCAATAATATTCTAATATATGGATCTATTGATGGTTATTAAGAGCTATACATCATGTGTACATCCACGTTTACACGGTATGTAATATCCACTCAAGATTTTTCCCCTTTATAGACCATAATGTAACAAGGTTGTTGAATTTTCATTTAGTCAACTTTCCCAAACCTAGAAAAATTTCAGCCTATAATAATAAAAGCATCTTGGTTTGATGTATATGATTATTGTTTGAATGGTACGTTTGACAGGCAATGCCAATTTATGAGCCTGTTAGCTATCAGCACATAACCACTCTTAACTCTTTAAAACAAAAATCTCCAAGGAACCTCCAAGCAAAACCAATACAACATTATAAAGGAAAAGTAATGGCCGCTTGCTCGAGATCAACAAACCTCCATCATTCTTCAAGATCATGCTCGGTGACTTTACGAAACAGTTGGTAAGTACATACACATGTTGGAGCTGAAAACAAATAATTCACTAAGAGTGATGTTGTGTTGGAAGTAAATGACAAGCCTTTTTTTTTTTTTTTTCCTTTTTTTCCTTTTAATTTGCTAGCGAATCCCACCTGCTTTTGTCAAGAAACTTGGTGGACTGAACCATCGTTTCCTCAGGAAATTTTACTATGGAATTTCTCCAATGGATGCTGGAGTGTGGAGGTCAACAAGTTCGACAGTGATATCTATTTTCAAGATGGTTGGAAAGAGTTTGCGAAGACAATTCCTTGGAGATAGGAGACTTTTTGGTCTTCTATTACTATGGCGGTCAAGAATTACTTGTTGGCATATGGGAAAAAACTGCTGTGAGAAGAAGGTGGAATTACTCAAAAAGAAGGGAAAGTCATAAAACTAGGATGAATTCAACCGAAGTCATAGAGCTTGATTCTAATAGTGAGAGTGAAAACAATTTCGATGATGTGCATGCTCGGGATGCAATGGCTGCGGAAGTTGATGATGAAAGTGAGAAGAGTGACAAGGTGGCTGGTAAAGAGATTCTTGGGAGTGTTGGTCTTCTGAGGCTGTCATACGTGCGCAACGGGAAGATGGTTTGTGCTCGAAACCCATCATTATGTCTCGTCCTTTTTAAAAATTAATTCTGGCATACTTTACAATGAACTGAGTATTATTCTGCAGCTTATGCCAAAGATATTCAAAAGGTTCGTTGTGAAGAATCAGTATGTCAAGCTTCAATCTGCCAATGGAACAATTACTGTAAAGGTCCTAGCGTCTCATGGTAACTATATGTTTGGTAGCGGATGGAGTAAGTTTGAGAGGGCCAATAATTTCCAACCTGGAGATATGCTAAACTTCCGTTTGATCGATGAAAAGGATGTGACTTTTGAGGTTTTACTTGTGAAATGAGACATTTTGTCTCTACATGGAAATCATTCGACAGTGACAAAACTACAAACAAGAAATTTAAATTAAGACCACCCGGTAGTTGTTAAATATAGTGGGTTAGTGTTTTTACTGTAATTCCAGAGCGTTTTACTAGAATTGGCCATGAATCGATTGACATTCGGCTATGTTTATTAAGGCTGTACTTCTTTCTTTTTTTTCAAATGGACAATGTTAGTTGTTAGGGTACTATCAATGTCTACATATCATCCACAGTACCAGGGAAGAAAGCTTATTCTTATTGATTTAATGCTCATGGAACAGCTGAGCACACCAAACCTAATGCGAATTGTTGGATTAGCCTAGCGATTCCTCTGCTAATTTCACTTGTTTTAGGTAAACCTGTTGTGATTTCCGAATTCGAGATTTAATATGTATCTTACTTAACAATACTATGATGATAATGCAGCAATTGGAGCTTATTAATCACGTAATATGTTATTGTATTTCATGTAGAGGAATGCAGTGTTAAATACTTTATATGAATTTTTATCGTTTGTGATTCAGTGTCTTTGGGACATGTTCTTGATTGTTTGGAGAAAACAGCAATATTTAATCTTAAACCATTGGATTTAATGCATTTTGTCAGAATGTCCCTTCCAAAGAAAGTTCCTAATAGTTTGATCCGTTTCATTGACTGATTTTTCTGGAAGTTGGCACCGAATATCCAATTGTTGTGGTTCTTACTGGGAGCATGGAGCCTGGATTCAAGTGTGTTTGGCTGATAGTTATCTATTCCCACCATAAACTGGCTGATAGTTATCTTTATGCACTTACATGAATCTGCAATACTTTACAGGGTGATATATTGTTCTTACACATGAGTAAGGATCCTATTTGAGGTGGGGAGACTGCTGTTTTCAATGTTGATGTTGTTAAAGGTAGTACCATAACCATCTGATGTGAAAGCCTAAGCTTGTAAATATAGTATGGGTTATTATATTTATTATGTAATATTCTCTATCATTTGTGGGTTAGGATCCATCGAGTGAATAACTTAATTTTTTTAATAGGATTGAAATGAGTGCGTAGGGATTCAAACTCTTGATCCCATACTCTGATATCATGTTAAGGTTAGCACCACAGCCATCTAATCTACAAGCTTAAACTTATAGATATAGTATGGGCTATTATATTTATTATGTAATAGATGTAAGTGCCTCCTCTTAGCCATGAGCATGGTTCAATTTGGCTCTGAACTAGCAATGATGTCTACCTCCTCCACTATTATGTATTTCTAATGTTCTTAGAACTGATTACGTAAGCTATTGCATTGTGCTTAGTCTAAATCACTAAGTAATGACATAATGACACAATGAATATCTTAATCAATTGGAGAGTGAGACCTTTATAGATATGATTATTTTAATTTCATTTTCTTGTCAATTCTTCTTGCCAGTCTTTTTTCATTACCATCAATCAGTAAGTTTTGTTGCAATTGTTCTTTCTACTTGTTCAAGGGTGTGACATTCCAGTTGTCTACCGAGTAACTGAGGTAAACACTTATCTTAGACAATATTAAACATATTAATCCTTTATCGTTCTTGATTAATTTATAGTTCATAACCTATTCACGGTTATCATTATCGTTCTCAATTTATATATTCGTTCTCATCTAAATTAAATGAATCACTAAAAACATAAGAATTACAGTCCATAGACCACAGCTCAAACTTTTGGCTAATTCCCTTTCACACCACTGGTGCACAATGGTTCATGATAAGCTGCTTTGACAAAGATTGTTGGTTAAGTATACATTGAACCAATTGGGAATCAAGGGAACCCCCTCATTTCCTCAATCATTGGACTCAACCTTTTTTGTGTGGTTTTTGGGTTTTCCTAGACCAACCCACTAGAGTTGAGCACCTACTAAAGTCTCCTACCGAGGGGTCAATTGGTCCAATTTTTACCCCTTAGAAGGTTCCAAGACCTTAGAAGCCTTTTTAGAACCCACTCAGGTCCAGTAATTCGTATAGTATCTGACAATAATTTCTTCACATTATTTTGTGGGGATACGACAGTCCATCTTCTTGTTATATACGATAAGGAAAAACAAAAATATTTTAGATATTTTGAAAAACATTTGTTCTCGCAGGTACATGAGAGACAAGATAATGAAAAGTTGATGTCCTAACAAAGGGTATCTGATTATGAAACAATGAGTTCGCTTCAAGATTATAAACACTTCCTTCGGATTCTTCTAGCTCGAAGGAGATTTTTTCCTAACCTAACTGCAGTTTCCATGCTCACCTGCCACGATTTGCAGGTAAGAGCACTCCTATAGATGATAAGAGTTCTCTATGCCCATAGACAGCTTTGGCTTCAGAGGGACCACATTATGGGCAGAGCTATTGAGTATGCCATCTAGTCATTGTGCTACTTCCCAACTCTTTGACATGGAGAACTTTTTTTTGGGTTAATTCCTACTATTTTGATGTTGATACTTGTGTGTTTGTGATGATCTAAGATTAAGTTACCTATCGCCTGCAGGAATTGCCATATATTGGCTGGTTGACCATCATAATCACTGAAAATCCTATAATCATGGTAAGATGACCATTTCCTCAATTTGAAATAGTTTTACTAAGGGAATCGTTACCATCTGGCAGTATACATATCCAAAGAGGATGTGTTCTT